>QZGG01000058.1:0-329884 GCA_006409495.1 Sedum album | reverse complement strand
ACTGCATTTATGTACATTTGTATTAACATGGAGAAGATGTGCAGAGCTTTGTGTCATTTGCTTCTTGTGGGTTTTCTATTAGAGATTGGTTCTGGAGGTATTTTTGCCATAGGGCTGCCTAAAGGTGCTAAGAACGTGGCGAAATGGGTAGAAAATGCTCGGTTTGCAAAGCAGAAAGTGACTCATATCCACTTCTACTTCCACGACACCGTCAGTGGTGATCACCCTACAGCTCTGCCGATAGCCAAATCCGCCTTAACCAACTCATCTCCCACATTGTTTGGTAAGCTGTTCATGGCTGACGATCCGTTGACAGTAGGTACTGGTGTAAAATCAACAACAATTGGGTATGCTAGAGGGTTGTATGGAATAGCTAGTCAGAAACAAATTGCACTGGTCATGGCGGTGAATTTGGTTTTCACTGGTGGGAGGTTTAAAGGGAGCTCATTGGTGTTGGTAGGGGATAATGATGCTACAAGTTCGCCGAGAGAGATGCCGATTTCAGGCGGAACTGGAATGTTCCGGCTGGCTAGAGGGGTTGCTACTGCTAACACATACTTTCTTAATATGACAACCTTTGATGCCATTGTTGAGTACAATGTTGCTGTTTTGCATTACTGAATAGCACCTTGATTCTCTCTGCTCATTCTATGCTGTGTCACATCACATTTCAATTTTTAAGACAAGTCAACTGTTGTTCTATGGTTCCTCTGATTAGTAGGCAACCTCTAAGAATTTTATAAAAAAATACAATAAACAAGTAGGTTGAAACCCATTCATTCAAGATGTTGATTTGATTAACAACGATCCAAAACATCCATATCCAAGTACGACTCCAGAAAGCAGATACAAAAGAACTACACATCAGGAACAAAGATGCATAAATCAAACCAGCTACAAAATGAATGTGCACAGAGCTGCATTCATGAGAGTTATTAAAGGGAAAGAAAAATTTGAGTAGTAGTTTAGAAACTGAAAAGGCTTGCATGACGAGTAAATAAAAGAAGAATCCAGAAGCTTTCTGTTACCAAGACTCGGATCTGCTGAGAATGTCGCTCAGATGGCCATCGCTGAGGCCTTATCATCTATCTCTGCATGGATGCTGAACATATGCATGCCTTCAGGTCATTATTGGTAGTCCTGAAAAGATTCCTGGGAGTAGTTGAGTGCCTTCCGTAGAAGAGGAAGGAGAGCAACTAACGCAATTTGGATCTGCTCAGCACTGTTGAGGCGAATACTGACTTGTCCTGAACCCTTGTTGTTTAAATTGGCACGAGCAATTAAGTTTGAATGGCGCCCGATGGGGATCTGGGACTGGATGTTACACCCAATGGCAAGATCGCCATGCCAATCCATAACTGATAGACCGAGAGTAGAGAGTGAGCGACCGAGTGGATGGTCTTTGTCTCTCAATGTAGCTTCCAAACTGCCACCATAAGCAATGTCGCCATTGTTGGTCATTGCTCCACCAGTTAAAACCATTCTGAACCGCTTGTTAGCTATTATTTTGTCTTCGAGCTTCATGCCAGCTGATAATGCATCCCCTAGTAGAGTAAATGACATACCCACTGTTGCTGTATTTCTGAGAAAATTACAGAAGGTTGATTCACTTCTAAGAGTATACGCAATGTCCTTCCCTACAGTCTGCAAATCCAAACCCACTGAAGTTGCTTTCCCTTCCCCATGCTTCAAAGTGCCAGCTACCTCCATTTGAACATTGGCATCCTTCTTATCTTTGGTAACCTGTCCGGAGAACGATAAAGGCACCTTTTCTTTGACTACAAAGGATCTTTCCACATTTATCCCCTCATAGCCAACATCATGATCCCATCCTTGAGTTTCAAGAACAGGCCTTACAAGCCAGGGATTAGAAGAATCCAGGTAACGGTACCTGTGAGTAGGGTTTTCAGAATCAAATGAAGCTGGCAAGGCTAAATCAGGCATGGGAACAGGCACAGATGCTGATGCTCCATTTTCCTCTTCTGCATTTTCACTGTAGTCCTTGGGAATATCCTTGGCAGCAGCAGCCATTTTCTTCATCATCTTTCTTCGTAACTTGTCCTCCTTCAATTGTTTCTTCATGAGAAGTTTTTCTCGGTACTCAAGCTCATCGTAGTACGCTTTTTTCTGGGCCTTTGAAAGGTTGCTCAGTTGAGCCTTAGTTAATGGCTTAAATGGTGGCAGTTCATCATACTCTGAATCATCATCAGAACCAGACGAGTCTTCCAGTCCGTCATCTAGGCTGTCATCACCGCCCATCTGCTCTTCTGGTAATCTTAAATGAGGCCTTGACTGAAGCATGGAAGACAGAAGATATGGCAAAGGCGGAGCTCTAGATCTTGCTGCAAAAGGCTTTCCAGATGACCCATCTAGCAATTTCAAAACAGAATTAGCTTCTGCCAGTATTTTTGATGCGAAGGATAGCAGAAGCAAATGAGGTTTCCAAACAAGACCATTAGGTAATACTCTTTGTCCAGCTCTGTTCGTCCTACATGCTGAGTGATTTTCAACCAAGGAGACAGGATTCATTAATCTCATGTCTCCTGCAGCTTGGCGAACTGCATGCTGTACAACATGGGAACGCTGAGTAACAAATGTGTCATAATTGGATGCAGTGCCATCAGCCCCATCAGGCGGCGCAGACCCAGCATGAGTTAGAACGACAATTGCATTAAACCATATGGATGGCCCAAAGACTCTTGTGATTGTTCGAAGCAGCAGCATGTCACCGAATTCCCTGCTCTGCATATCCAGCCTATCAAGATACAAGATGATATCTGGAGGGGTTTTCTTGATAAATCTCTTGACAGATTGCAGGATCTTTTCATTTTGGCTCTGATCTGACCATGAAGTTAGAAGACCAGGGGTGTCGATGACCCTTACTTTAACTCCTTGAACTGTTCCAACCAAACCCTGAACATTCTTGGTGCCAGAATGGAATGCATCAGTTCCAAATTTTACTTCATCAAATATTGAGTTGATAGTGGCACTTTTGCCAACTCCTGTTTTCCCAAGAACCAAAATTGTGCAAGAGAAATCGAGTGGTTCCTGCCCATCTGCCTCAAGCTGCTCTGCCATAGCACTGGCACGTTCAAAACTGAAAGCAGCAACGCGCCCTCCGGTCCTCCCACGTAATTGTTCTGCCAATCCCAGTCTGTACAACACCTGAGCAACAACCACATTATGCGGAGTTTGACCAAGTCTACGAGCAAGGCGCAAAAACTTTACTCTTATCATCTGAAGTTTTTCCCGAGTCTCATCATTTTCCTCATTGTCTCCATTTGCAGTTTCTTCACTAAGTTGAGCCTGAGCCTGAGATATAGATCCGTTAACTTTGGGTTGCTGGACCACTCGAGGAGCAGGTTCCAACAATGGAGCTGCAGTACCGAGTCCTGCAGGCCGAGCAGGAAGAGTACGTGCATTAAGTGAATTATCTGAAGACGAAGAAGGCATCATTGCTGGAGTTTCTAGCTCTTTATCCTTCTGCTTTAAATCCTTCTCAGCCACATCTTTATGATCGAGGACCACTGAACTAGCACGGTTGCTCTGAGTAACCTCAGCGGCAGAAAAAGACTCGCCTGATATTTCTGCGTTACTTGGCTTTTCAGACAATAAATCAGCCGTCTGAGAATGTTGGTCAGCCTTGCTTCCAAGTGATTCCTCAGTTGCATCATGGTGATCAAGAACCACAACAATATCGTTCATATTATTGGCCACTTCACCATCCAGCTCAGATTGATCTGTTGTGATGGGAGATCCCTCTCCCACGGTTAACTCACTTGCTGCAAACGTGCCATCTTTAATCTGCGGCAAGCTTTGGCTAACAACTTCCTTTACTTCTATAATCTCAGAATCATCAGAGGACACGTCTTTTTCATTGTACTTATCTTCAAAGAATTCTTGACTTATGGCATCGACACCTGTAGATTTTACGGTTTTTTCAATAATATCCAAATCTCTAGGTAAGTCACGGCCAAACTCATCATCTTCAAGCTTACTATCTGAATTGTCATGGCTAACACTGGTTTCAACTGTTATCATCTGCTCCTGATGTTCATCCGTCTCTTTAACTTCAACTGCATGACTTTCACAATTCACAACTTCATTTCCCAAATCTAAACTTTCAGTTCTTCCACCATTACCAACATTACCTGTATCCGTCAAATCACATTTTATATTGCCAGCGTCATCCAATTTCTCAACCAATACTTCCGCATAAGTTTTTCCACTAATAACAAAACCAGACTCAATACCCTTAACAGACTCAACATTTTCCTCAAGAACTTTCTCATCCCCATTAGCATCCACTACCTCGAGAACTTCAGTCGCCTCTTCAAACACTGCACCCTCAACCTCAGTCTTAGCTATCGAATCAACAACCGGTGTCACGTAAACTTCCTCTTCATTCACATCCACCTTCAAATGCGGTAACTGCTCTCTTGCCTCTACAAAAACCTCATCCTCCCCATCCAATCCACCACCCACAACTCTCTCCTCTCTCCCACCTACCTCCCACTCTTATCTGCCAATTCCTCCATATAAACCCTGCAATCACAAAAACCATTAACAAAAACCTAAAACACCAAATCAATTCAAAATCCCTAACTCAACCAAACAGAGGAATCATATAACAAACACACAATTCAAATCCAAAAACATCAAATCAAAACAAACCTCAACCTAAAACACTAAATTTCTCGCCTTTCCCAATCCAAATCCAACCAAACCCAGGGTTTTACATTTCACCAACCAAACTCAACAACCACAATACATCAAACACCAAACGATTCAAAACAGACGCTACCTCGTTAATCCGAAGCTCCGGAGACCGACGGCGATCGATTACGAGCGCGGCGAGACTGCAAGTTTCGATTTTTCAGAAGATATTCCTCTCCGAGATTTTCCTTATTTTCTCAGCTGATAGCCTCGTAGCAATATCTTTATCATTTCATCATCTGACGATCGAAACTCATACACATTTAATCGGACGGTCCATATTGATGAACTTTTGTACAACGCCAAGAGCGATGATTACGTAACACGAAGGCCCATTACCAGGCCCACTGTCTAATATCAAAATCGTTATTTACAAATCGCTCCGTGTAGTTCTCGTGTCCTACGAATCATAAGCCTCAGTTATCCAGATAGTTCCGCGTGACGTCATCTTCAACTACGAGTATTCAATTAAATTGAACCAATCAGGTAACGCCACGTCATAAACATGATCCTGGATTGTTGACCTTTTTCGCATTACAAGGCGCACAATCTAGACTCTCTTGACCTCTCGATCTATTACACTATAAATAGCACTCCGCTCAAAACCTAAAAACGGAAACAAAATCGATCGTCAAAAAAGTGTTTCAGAATTCGAATTAAACAATCGACAACAACGAGAGCACCACCGCCTCATCCGCCGTCGTCACCAACTTCCCGATCGCCTTCATCGAACCTTAATCGATGATCAAGCGATGAAAGGATCGGCGGATTGAGGATTGGCGTAATCGATTCTATTAGATTTGTTGAAATTCGTCCGATTTGAGAAATGGCGGACATCGTGAAGCAGATTCTAACTCGGCCGATTCAATTAGCGGATCAGGTAACGAAGTTCGCCGATGAGACGACGTTTTTTCGTCAGGAATGTTTAGAGCTGAAATCAAAGACGGAGAGATTAGCAGCGTTGCTACGTCAAGCTGCGAGAGCTGGTAATGATTTATACGAGCGGCCGACGAGGCGGATTATTGATGATACGGAGCAGGTTTTGGATAAGGCGTTAGGGCTTGTTTTGAAATGTAGAGGGAATAGTGTGTTTAAACGTGTGTTTACGATTATACCTGCTGGTGCTTTTAGGAAGACTTCTATTCAGTTGGAGAATTCTATAGGAGATGTTTCGTGGTTGTTGCGTGTTTCGGCACCTTCGGAGGAAAGGGATGATGAGTACTTGGGGCTGCCGCCTATTGCGGCTAATGAGCCTATTTTGTGTTTGATATGGGAGCAGATTGCGATATTGTATACAGGGTCTTTGGAAGATAGGTCTGATGCTGCAGCTTCGTTGGTTTCATTGGCTAGGGATAATGAGAGGTATGGTAGGTTGATTATTGAAGAGGGTGGGATACCGCCATTGTTGAAACTAGCGAAGGAAGGGAAGATGGAGGGTCAGGAGAATGCGGCAAGGGCGATTGGTTTGTTGGGAAGGGATCCTGAGAGTGTGGAGCAGTTGGTGAATGGGGGTGTGTTCTGTGTTTGCGAAAATGTTGAAAGATGCACATATGAAGGTTCAGGCTGTGGTGGCGTGGGCTGTGTCTGAACTGGCTGAGCATCATCCTAAATGTCAGGATCCGTTTGCGCAGAATAATGTTATTAGGTTGCTTGTGAGTCAGCTGGCTTTCGAAACAGTCCAGGAGCATAGCAAGTATGCGATTGTGAGTAAACAGAAAATGTCTATTCATTCTGTTGTGATGGCAAATAATGATCAGGGTGGTAGTAGTGGTAGTAATGCTGGTGGGAGGGGGAATGAGGATGAGTTGTCATCAGGGCAGATGGCACACCCTATGGGAAATCAGACTACCAACCAGATGCATACTGTTGTTAATGACACTATGGCAATGAGAACACCTGATCGGAATGATGGAGGGAAGCAACCCGCCGTTACCAGTAGCCATCCTAACCATTCCGTTTCAAACAAGAGGTCCAACCATGGTAATCAAGCAAGCAGTGCCAGTATTAAGGGCAGAGAGTTTGAAGACCCGGAAACAAAAGCTCACATGAAAGCCATGGCCGCCAAGGCTTTGTTGAACCTCTGTAAGGGTAATCTTTCAATATGCCGTAGTATAACAGAATCAAGAGCATTGCTATGCTTCGCCATCCTTGTTGAGAAAGGGACTGAAGAAGTGAAATACTATTCTGCTATGGCTCTCATGGAAATAGCAGCAGTAGCTGAGCAGAATCATGAGCTGAGACGTTCTGCATTCAAGCCCACCTCCCCAGCAGCCAAAGCTGTCGTGGATGTACTTCTGAAGATAATTATAGATGCAAATTCAGATCTTCTGATACCTTGCATTCAGGCTATAGGTAGCCTTGCCAGGACGTTCCGCGCCACTGAAACAAGAATCATACCTCCATTAGTCAGACTGCTTGAGGAACGTGAGTCTGAAGTTTCAATTGAAGCTGTGATTGCACTAACTAAATTTGCTTGCACTGACAACTTTCTCCATGTCACACACTCCAAAGCCATTATAACTGCAGGAGGCGTGAAGCATTTGATTCAGCTGGTTTACTTTGCCGAAAATGCACTCCAAATACCTTCCGTGGTGCTACTATGTTTCATAGCCTTAAATGTCCCGGATAGCGAGGAACTAGCTCACGAAGACGTGCTTATTGTTCTAGAATGGTCACTCAAACAAAGTTGTTTGAACCAGGACGAAACCATCAATGCACTCCTCCCAGAGGCAAAGAGTCGACTCGAACTATACCAGTCCAGAGGTGCAAGAGGATTCCATTGATGAAATCATCACCATTCACGGTCATCATCACCATCCAAAATGTAGCCTGTGTTATATCCTTCCATTACACAACACAACTGTGTTTTGTTAGTGTACAGATAAGTCAGCCGAAATTATTTGAGCCAGTAATTGATCTGATCAGACAAAGATGAACTAGAGACATTTAAGTGCTTAGAATTCTTATATTATTGTGATGTCGGTCTACCAGCTTCTCATCGAATTCACCAAATCAGAGATTAGAGGCTTTGGGTTTACTGGTGTCGGGTGGTGTGGTGGAAGAGAAAATCGTGGTGGTTGATAGAGTTAGAGAAAAGCTGTATTGAGGGTGGTGGGCTTTTAGCTGGTGCTTAGCCTTTTGGCGGAGGTGGTGTTGGACCTGGGAGAACCCATGAAATCTTTAGGCCACTTTGACCTAGAGTACCCAATCGGAGGCCATGGTGGAGGGCATTGATGCTTAGACTTAAAAGCCAAAGGTAGTCTTTTGGCGTCTCCCCTCTTCAATTTTCAGTTTCCTTTACTAATTTTTACGTTTCTACATTTTACAGAGTGCTGGTTTTCTTGGTCATCTCTCTGCTTTTGTTAACTTGCTTATGGGCAAAGTTATGAAGTTTACAAGTATGTGTTCTTATTGGGTCTCCTGAAATGAGATTTTGTTCAGTGGGTTTTCTGTTGTGAAATGAGTACGCCATAGTTTCCTCAGCCTCTGGGTAATGTGAATGGGTGATAGAGACTACGGACATATATGTGATACGAAAACTAGTTCCAACTACCCCTCTTTATCATTTTGTAATCAATTTACAGTATATAAATTCATGTTAGCTCTTACACTTCTATATATTTTCATTTCCTCCAATTTTTTGTAGTGAACCTTGCCGATGCTTTTATCTAGAATCTTGCTATCTGGGCATTAGTTAGAAATATGGTGGCTGCTTATGAGTATATCAAATCAAAGGCTTCAGTTACATAGACACTTGTTCCCGCGCTGCCTCATAGTAAAAGGAACTTCATTTTGGTAATAAGTATGTTAGTGTGTAAAATAAACTTGAAAATTTGTGGGATGCTGGAAGTGAGATGAATGAAATCTGTGTATTCAGTTTTGCAGGTTTTTCCATGGAGACATGAAGATCTCTCACTGAGTTCCGAGTTCAAAATGCTACTTCAATATTGATGTGTATCAGTGATTCCGTCCCTCACTTAAATATATAATGTTGCGCTTCCTCATATGTGCAGCTGGATACTGAGCTCTCCTTCATCCTCAGTTGTCCAACAAACTTAATTTCTTGGTTATTAGAAAATACATATGTTGAGCATTCACAGGAGCCACAGTGAGATCTCTTCTAGCTCAGAAACCCGTGTCTGCATCACATTCATTTTGAAAATTTGAAATCAGATTGCTGGAAGTTGCCGGAGTTTGATCGGAGATGGAGATTGAATTTGGTAAAATTCTGTTATGCAAGAGGGAATCTATTTAATGTTTATAGCAGATTTCTTTTACATTTATTTACATTATCGGTCCTTAAATTTATAAATTATTACATTACCAGTCCTTGAAGTAGTTATCTGTTACACTTGGGTCCTTCATCAAATCTCATTTAGGTCACGCCGGTGCCGCCGCTGTCGTCCGCCTTGGTCGTCAACGCTCGGAGCTGCTTAGTTCGCAAAATTTCCCAAAGTCCGCAAACCTGTTTTGCAACTTGGCTCGATAACTGAGTTGACATGTCACGACAGTAATCATCGTAAACATCACATTATGTCTAGCTAAATATAATCTTGATGATGCAGTTTTTGTGCGCACTGTTTTTAGAGGAAATTGACAACTCTTCCGACCTACAGAAATTCTATCAAAACACATTTGTGTCAAAGTTATAAGACAATGTGGACGTGCCTAGATTCATGAGTTCCGCCTCGAGCCAGTGAAAAAGTCGAGTTTTTTGTAACATTTTCATGATGAATTGTAACCTCGTATTCACCCAAGAATCCGAAGAAGCTGTAAGTTCCATGATTGTCAGACACGCCCTCGACTGTCCCAGTTTCCCATTCAGTTAGAAGCTCGTCAACAATGTCGCCTGTGGGCAGGTTGCGAAAGTTCTGGTCGGTCAGACACATTTCATAGCATCCGTCAGGATGTATAGCAGTCCACATGATTATACCGTTAACAGCGGGATGCGAGTAGATGTCTCTGAGGACCTGTTCCAGATACAAAGCCTGTGTTTTTTTATCGATCTTGTTGCTGATGTCCACCTCTGTCAGCCAAATGGGTTTTTCTAAAGTTGCAAACTTGTCGATGATAGCTCGAGTTAAAGGAATGTTGGGAACACTGTAGTGACCTTCCAACCCAATGCCTGCCATTGGGACTCCATATGTTCTAAACTCCTTTAGCTTTGCAATGTAAGCGTCCACTGTGGAATTTACATCAGCACAAGTCTCCACCACATTGAAGTCATTCATGAAAAGTGTTGCAAGAGGATCAGCTTCGCGCATAGTCTCAAAAAACTTCAATGTTGCGTTTGGACCAAGTCTTTCCTCGAAGAAATGAAAATGTAGTAGTTCATTGCTGACATCCCAGTGAATGAATTCATCTTTATATTTCTTTATCAGGCTTTTCATTCGAGAGGTCACAGCTGATTGTAGCTCAGGGGTGGTCAAATTGAGTACCCAGCCAGGGTTGTATTTAGGATCATCCCAAAATATGTTGTGGCCTCTTGTGACAATCTTATTCTTTCGGACAAATCTCATCATCTGATCTGCTGTGGTGTAGTTCACAACTCCTCTGACCCTCTCTGTCGCATACCACTTTAACTCATTCTCGAATACTGCTGCATTGAACCTCTTCGCAAACCACTCCTGCATGAGAATGATCATACATTTTCATACAGGAAAAAACCCCTCATAAATTTATTACAGGCAGATGATTATCCCAAACAAAGTTACCTGGTAAGGCAGATTTCCAATGATGGTTTTCGCAATGGCAGAACCAAAAAGAAAGTCTTTGGAAGTCTGTAGCACTTGGATCTTAGCACCTTGGATGATCTCACCTTCACTATCTGAAACATGCACAGTAACAGCCCGCTTTCGGACCTTATTTATCATGTACTGCTGGTTGAACTTCCATTCCTCATCAGAAAATGCCTGAAGTGACAAGCTTGCAACTCTAATAGTAAAGTTGTTCTGAAAGTTGCTCTTCAAAACCAGAAAAGAAAAGATTCAATACACCATTAAAAAGTACATAAACAATGCATGATGATCATAAATCAAGTAAAAACTGAGAGAGGATGAAAAATGTGGCAACCTGAAAGGTTATGTTTGCAAAGATTGATGGAGGGGATGTCAGATGAAATCCACCCTTGAGAAAAGACCAGCAGCTACTTTGTGCAATGACAGTTCCTATGCATTCATTTATAGTGTTTTCTGTAGCTAAGACAGCTTTTATGGGTACACTTGAGTCTGTTTTCTCTTTGATCTTCACCCAACCTGATCAACAGTTGAAGTTCAAATGAGTTGGAATTTAGAGGAGTAATTAGGCCAGTGAAAAAATGACTCACCTGAGAAGCAGTAGTAAGCGTTTCGTGTGAGATTTTGGAGTATAATTTCAGGTGAGGATGACCCATGTTGGAGAATGCCACCATTGTATAATGGATGTTCTGGCCTTGATTTGCACTACTTCCCACAACAAATAGATGTTAACAACTTTCCATCAAATTCCATCACTAGATTTTGTTGCATTCATTTTGATGAGATACCTGAGTGTAGGCTGTGAAGTCATAGAGAGGCCCATCTGCAAGAAACCAGCTTTAGTTCAAGTATGTTGCATAGATTTCAACTGAAGAAAAAACATGGCTTAGTAATGAAACCATAAGCAGCAGCAGTAGACAGAAAGGCCAGGAGGAGGAAGAGCAGAAGGATACTTCTGAAAGGTGAAGCATGTTTGTGTCCCATGATGTTGTGCATTTATGGGATGTTGCAGATTTATGTTATGTGCAGAAAGACGAGGTATTTAAAGGAAGTTATGCTGCAGGTGCAACTCAAGATGTGTTAATTAGTATTGAAAACATTTTTTTTGATGAAGAAAACATATATATGAGCATGTGTAGTTTTATGCTCTTAGCATTATAATGAACTGTACAAGAGAATGAGTATTTGAATTTTGAAATTCAGGCAGACAACTAGATTGAGTAAACCAAGCACACAGCTCTTTGCATGGACATGTTGTGTTTGTTCTTTTGTGTTTTGCCATGCCTGG
This sequence comes from Sedum album, assembly GCA_006409495.1. Lineage (NCBI taxonomy): Eukaryota > Viridiplantae > Streptophyta > Magnoliopsida > Saxifragales > Crassulaceae > Sedum > Sedum album. The sequence continues at coordinate 318,145 of QZGG01000058.1, read as the reverse complement.
TTAAAAAGACAACAAGCTTTTGCCACTTCAAGTAGGAATCAGACACACCCATGTGGCCAATTCCATCAGCTTTTTCTTTTTTTGTAGTCTAGTTTCAGATAAGCCGCTGAGCTGCGATACACACTGAGAGAGACTCTTCCACTTGTGTCATTTGAGCAGGATTTGGGAGCCAATCATAGCCTGACAAAGCTTCAAACTTTGTGCATGCTTCCATGGGGGACCTGAGAGAGACCACTTAAGTGGAGTAAGATCCATTTTAGAAGCAAGTTAGGACTCAGACCTCACTCCAGTCCTAATAGACTTGGAGTGTAAGCTAAGATATTACCAGGCTTGATGCACAGTAGGCATAATGATGTATTAAATATATCCCCAACTCCCAGTATCACATTTGTGGAAACCAACTTGTTCATAACATTTGTGAAAAGGAACTTGAATGATGACTATTACATTTACACAATTGCAAAAAAAACATGGGAAGTTCACAGAAAGAAAAATGCAGTGCAATAGGACTTAATGGAGATGATAATGATATTGATGCTCGAATGGTGGTATGAGGGGCTTGGGGATATCACTTGAGATGGATGAAGCCTGTCAATTCCAAGCAAGAGCTGAATAAGAGAAAATAACATCCATATTGTCCTTGTGGTTGGTTTTTACGAGGTTGTTGGTTTCTTGGACTTTGTCTTGCTAGTGCAGATTTTTGCGTACAAGTTCTTAGTCCTGAAGGCCAGCAAGAGGTCAAGAACAAACCCAACTGCACAAGCAATGGCCATGACAATGAACACCAGACGGAAACAATGAGCCCCAACACAGGTGTTCCCACCACCAGGTAGCTGTGTGGCTTCTGCGTCATAGAGCAAACCAGCAAGTAGTCCCGAAAAAAGGAATGAGCCTAGGGGGAGGTTCAGGATAAGGATATTGTAGATCAGGCCGTAGTATTTGAGACCAAAGAGTTCAGAGGCAGTTGGGACTGTTATGGCTAGACGCACGCCATAGCAAATGCCAACTATGATTGAGCCAATGTATAAGGAGCCAGGTAGTGCCATTGCTAGAATAATGTATCCTACGGCCATAAGTATCTGCGAAGCTGCATTCCATAGCGGCCTTGGTGTTCCAGCTTTCCTGTAAAAATAAGTTACATCGTTTAAATTCAAACGAACAATTCATCTCACCTCAGTTTAATATTTTACATCCAACAACAAATCCAAAAGACAAATATGAGCACCACAATCAGGCCAAATATCTATAAACTCTATTCTTGTCGCACTATTATCATGCAAAAATATTTTCCCAAGTATCCAAATTCCCGTCAACATTGCTTATCAATTATTATAGCTATCGTCATCTAAAATTCCAAGACTACAATAGTAACTATCTAACTTGAATGACTAAATGTTTTACTTGACGTAGTCATTAAGATTTGGCCTTGAGACATCAAAGCCTAACATTATTATATCACACGCCCACAAATCCAATTCTAAAAAAACATCAAGACCTAAACCACGTTCTCTAAGATTTCAAAAACAAAACAACAAACTGATACCGTATTCTATTATCTACTTTTCCACAAGATGTCCTTAGTTATGATAGCAGCCTTGTATCATAAGGTTCGCTGAAATGGTTAGGTAATCCCTCTTGTAAAAAAGGTTTGGGAACAATAGAAAAATCAAAATGAACAACTCTTGGGACATTGAAAAGTGCTTCCGCAAAAGTGCTGAAGTTATGCAACTAATTATATGCAGACTTCCAAATTTAGTTGATTGATCCTTTAAACTGATAGAAAACATGTCTTATCTTATCAGATACGATAAATCTCTATCAATAGTTTTAGCTAACTCATTCGGATAAGCTTAATGAGAACGCTAGTTGAAACGCAACACGTTTTCTTGGAAGCAACAACGAGCACAAAATGTCAAAAAAAACGGGTCCTTAAAACCTTTAGTCAGACAAAACAGCCTAACGAGGTAATCCCCCAACTAACTAAAGCTATTCAAAGTTTCATCATCAACATTGCGTGCAATAGCTTTGTTAGCTAAGTGCAGTACATATCGAATACCACCAAGATTAGCAAAACCATGATGATCATCGAACTTTAAGATAAAGTAAGGATATTATCCATCAAAAATATAAAATATGTATTGACTAATACCTACGTGGCCTAAAGTTAAGAAATTATCCTAATAAGAAAAAAGTGTCGTTCACAATCAAACTAAACGAGAGAGTTTTTACGTTGGTAGAGAATTAATTAAAACATACGCAGGAAGAATGGACAAAAGACTTACTTGATGAAGTACTCCGAAACAGAACCGGAGAGGATCCGACCAAAGAATCCCCAAATGCTAGTCAGCGAAACAAAAATCGAAACGTCAACATAGCCGAGAGCCGACCCCATCTGTCCCATGTTGTTCATCACAGCTAAACCAGTCCCAACTCCACAGAGAAATGAGATAAATAATATCCAGAAATCAACTGACATCAACGCTTCAAGTACTGTATGCTCTTCCCCGATGACTGGCTTTCCCTTCTCCAACACCAACTCCTCATTGCCCACGGTACTGTTTTCTAACTTATCTGGTGAGCCCAATGCCGAATCTGGCACAATGTTGTTGACCAACAATGGCTCGGTTACATTACTCTCAACATCAGTATCAGTCCTTGAACGACTCCATTTCTTAAACATCTCGTAGAATGGAACACCAAGCGGTAAGGCCAGCAAGAAAAGTAGGACACCAGCAAACACACGTGACAAAGCCAATCCATGAGGCGCGGTTATATCAAACACAAGCAAATAAACAGCAACAATGACAGCAAGAACATTAAACACGCTGAAATACTTAGTCTCTTCCTTCTCCTCCGTTAAATCCGACGAAGGCGGAACTTCACGCAGAAACAAGATCGCCGCAAGGCACACAAAAAACGGCACAATTGCCAAAACCAACACAAACTTTGCAGGATCATCAGCAAAAAGTGCTGCACAGACGTCAGTAAAGATCGCAGTACTTAAACCCACAAAGCCCTTCAGAATGCCGGAAACTGGTCCTCTATTCTTCCTGAAGTTTCTTATACATGTCACCAGCACCGCAGTGTTCATCCATGTAGTACTGTTACCTCCCATGCAGAGAAACACACACATCTGTTGAACAACACGTGATTTTAGAAACACATAAATCCAAGAAACTAAACAGTGAAATTTGGACTTTACATTGAAGAAAATTCTGCAGAAATTGAATTCACACAACACAAAAAGTTCAAAATTTGAGAACTCATATAATTACAAAAACCAAAATCAAACACATGGAAACTTCAGTCACAAAAATCCAAACCCAGTCACGTCAAAAAATCAATAAAAATCAAAACTTTGTGCCAAAATTGTCAGATTGGCCTCCACAAAAACCACCAGAAAACAAAAAAGTAACAAACTTTACAAAGTCCAGTTCACCAAACCTGCCAATAAGGTAAAGGGCTAATCCTCCGGCTATGACAAGCCATGAACACCATAACCAACAACACCTTCAACAGCTCCGATCAACAGAATCACAGGAGTAGGAAGCTTATCAGAAGCAATACCCGCCAATATGCCAAACGCTTTACCTACATCTTTAGCGACAGATAACGAATTGAGCTGGAGCTGAGTCAATGACATGAGGGTTTTGAGTGCGTCGGAATAGTTTGAAAATGTGTAGTTGTTGCCGGAGATCGCTTGAACCCATACCGCCGTTACGAAACCTAGCCACTTTCCGGCTTGGGACTTCGGCGATATCAGAGTCAGACCCATTTAACTCGTATCGATTAGAGCTTTAGTTTCTGTGTCGTAATGCGGCTGATGAAGAAGACGATGACGTCAGCAACGAGATTGTCGTGAATTGAATTTAGTAAGGAATTGGTGAATTGAGATGGTGTGTTGGGATTCGAACCATGCGGTGATTTATAGAAAGGTTTGCGGTTTTGGGCCGGTGTAAATTGGGCCGCTATTGTACTCCTTTTGGTTTATAAACAGTAACCAAAACTGTCCGGACTAAACCAGGTTGTTTTGGTATGTCCTAAAGTGTACGGCCAACTTAGTTACCATATTTACCCCTAAATTTATTTGATATACTGATTTGATGCAACAAAAAGTAAAAACAACTTTATTTATTTTTTGAATTGGGTCAACATTTTGGCATGGAGTTAATATAAATCGTAAGGGAAAGGGTTTGAAGAGAATAAAATATTTTATATGAGAGGGAAGGATATCAGTTCGATTGTTGATTTTAATTCCATCTAACGGTTAATATGAATAACGTTAATCCATAATTGTCCTGTATTTTTTGCAAATGCATTTAAAATTTAATTAAAATTTAATCTTAATCACTAGATTACTCTAAATCAATAGTTAAAATTAAGTCTCACCGTCACATAAATTATTTATACTCTTCGTCTCTCAGATTCTTACGTTTTATACGAAAATTGTTGGATGGAAGGAGTAGGAATTTGTTGATAAGGTCAATAAAACATTCCTATTCTATCCTCATCTAGTTTAAGTAACCATAATCCAGGCGAATGTTTTTAAGGAAAATTGGCATATGGCCCAATGGGCCGTGTCACATTTGGACCAAAACTTACTAGAAGGCCCAATACGGAAAGTCGGCCCAATACGGACAAATTCAACGGAGGAAATTGGGATGACGTCATCGCCATCGAACTGTCCTAAAAAGTTCCGAAGCGCACTGGATTAGCTGATTCGCGTTTCCGAGGTTCATCAGTTGTCAGGATTTCAAGGTTCCTGGTCCCTGGCCCCTGGTTCCTGGTCATTCACAATTTGGATGATTACATTATCTTTAGTTGTTGATGCAACTGTCAAGATTGGGATCGCTAGACAAATTGAAGCCTTTAGGGCAGGTTTCAAACCAGGTAAGGATTTACAATATATTTGGACTGATATTGTTTGTTTCGATCATTCCAATATTGCATAACATGAAACTCAATGTCTTTGATCTCATCGTTCCTGGTTCATTTGTGTTGTGTTTAATTAGAAGGAACAGTTGTTGGGTGAGATTTATTTCAATAAACTGTTTCAAGTTGAGTGACCGGAAGTTCGGTATAAACATTGCTTGTATATGCGTTGATACTCTTCCCAGACTCTTACTTTTTCATCATACAGGCTGAAACACTGGTTGATAACATAAAATTTGATCATGGTTAGGTACACTGCCAAAAGCCCAGCAATCATCAATGTAAGCCTTCTGACGAGCTTTCATTTAATTCTTAGTTTATTAGACCTTTTGAATATATCGGTTTTGGTTTCTTTTATCCAGTTACTAGAGATCATGGGAGAGTTCACTCCAGATTAGCAGTGTATTTTTTCAGTTGGCCACTGGGGCGCCAATGCTTCCTCCTGGTGGTCTTTCTGTTCTAAATCCAAAGCTGACAATCGTCCAAAAGGTATGCTCAACACATTGAATTCTTTGAAGCGGTCACACTCACATCATCCAGTTGTATACTTTTTGTGGCATTGTTAGATGTTATTTGAAATTTTGTAATTGAGCTGGTTCAACCTTTCTAGGTACCATGGTTACATGTTTCTTTACGATCTTAAGAAAAGGGCTTGTTTGTTTCCAGCTTTGGTCAACTGTGACTAACACAGCTGCCAGTGGGATGGGGCTGTCGGAATCAGCTGATGATGACTTGCATAGCATCATGACCTGTGGCAACTATCCCATTGCTCCCTCCCTACTCAACAAAGGTACAATAGTTGATATGGTCAAGTACCAAACTCGAGCAATAGATGGAAATTTTAGGCATTGTTCATCCCATCTACTTTTCTCTAATTGATCGACACCATTTTCTCAGTAGGAAATAATGTAAAAGAAGCTGTTGTATGCGATACATGAAGGTCAGGGTTCTTTTGATCTATCTTGATTCTGAGTGGCTTTAAAGTGTAGGTCTTATCAACAAATCCTTTTTCAGATTTTTAATTGAACAATAACAGATTCATTGTAGTGCCCACTTTCTTAGAATACTCTGCAGGTTTGAGTTCGATGATTCCTTTTGTTGTTTGGAAATACAGGAGTTGGCGAGGATTCAGCTCAGCTCAACTCAACTCATGCAGTTTCTTTTTAATGTTCCTCTACAAATGCTTTGAAATTAACTAGTAAATGTATTGTAAACAAATGTTTCAGGTTTCTCAGTGTTTCAAATGAGAAGTTGATTCTTATTTACATTGTTGATCAATGAATAAGTATTTAGCTTCAGGAAAGTTTTTTGTATGAAATCCTTTTTGAAAATCTAATTGCATTAATCAAAAGTAATAATGTTTACACCTATAACCGACAGACCTATACAATGAGTCCCTGAATCGAGAGACGGTCAATGTACATAAACAAATCAGCTCTTGTCTATCAACCAAAATTGAACTCAAATAATTCTAAAACTCTAACCAAACAGTGGAGACCTGCAGAGCGGGCAGTTAGCCGTGTCATTCCTTTTCTGAATCCATTTAGTGATGCATTCGCCATGAAACAGATGAGCGCATAAAGTTCTCAGGGCGCTACAGCCTTCTTCAAAATCTTCCAGACAGATCGAACAGGCAGTTCCTTCTCCAAATGTTCCTTTATCAATTGTAATCGCTTTAAGAACCTCTTTACACAAACCATCAGATCTAGAGTCAATCAAATCTTCAGCATCAAGAATGAAAGTAACATCATCATCAAGATTTAAAGAATCTTCCGCATCAAGAATCCAAGAAACTTCATCATCAGCAATTGTATTATGAAAAATCCTCCCGACATCATCCCCAATGACAACATCGTTTCGCACCAATTCCATACTAGCCTTAACACCCCTCGTTTCAGAATCAAGACTTGAGATGCAAGAAATCAAAGAATGAACATCCGATATATTAGGCTCAACGCGGAATGTCAGAAACGCATCTCTGACAAGCGAATACGCCGCAATGTAATTGGAAAGACAACCTGGGGGAATGATGTTTGTGAAACGTTCGACATACGGAGGAGAGACTTGAATAGGGTTCAAGTCAGTAATAGTGGATCGACAGTGACGGTGAGTGATGTCGATATGCAGAACATGGCTAGGGAGTTGTGGGTTTTGGATGAGGCGAGGCGTAGACGTCATGGTGTAAGTGTTGTACGAGAATGTTTCCATCGCTAGGGAATAAGAGCTTGAAAATTCGAGCGAGAGTGAGATACACCGAGAGTTGGGGTATTAGGGTTAGGGTTAGGGCTTTATGTATAGGAAAAGAAGAGCTTCGTAGGTTTCCTAATTTCAGTTGATTTGATGACGCGCGACAGAATTAGGAAACAGTTTGTTTTTGTTTTGTTTCTAAAAAATAATGTGAAGTTTGATCTTCTAATCATGTTTTTAATTGAACCGGTAATTCAATAATTGACTTATTTAAACTTTGACTACATGTATGTAATTTGTATTATTTAGAGGTTGACTGTGTAATTATCAAAACTATTTTACTTAAAACGAACTCTCCCTATTTTTTCTGCAAATAATTGAAAATATATATTTTAGAAATCTCAGCTCTGCCCCTTCGCCGGAACTCCGGCAACTCTCTGGCGATCCCCGACGACCTCCGATTGAGATTTTCCCCAAACCTTTTGTGTCAGGAGCTCGATTTGCATGATATCATTTGATGCCGATGTAGGGAAGACTCTGCAAGGCTCTTGTCTCTAGGAAACATTATCTAGAGTCACAAAGTCGTAATAAACTAATAACATTATTGACTTGCGTTTCCGAGGTTCATCTGTCAAAGATCTCTGTCTGGATTTCATAGTTCCTTATTTTAAAATTGTTGGCAGAAATGATTAGAATTAATTCTGAATTTCTGATTAAATAGATGACTTTGGGACTTGGGTAGTCAATGTGTGTTGTTCAGACTTCAGATGTTTAATTCTTAGTGCATGAATATTAGTGAAACTTGAGTCAGTGCAGGAATATATACAATCCCGAAGAGAGATATCCAATATTAGGTACTGTGCTTTCTCTGCACGTCTTTTTATCGTTTTGAATGTATGGTGACGAGACTTAAATGATACTCCCTCCGTCGCACTATGTTTGTCCACTTTGATTATTTTATACCTCACAAATAATCAAAAAGGTGGACAAACTTTGTGATACGGAGGGAGTAGTTTGGTTTCTCAGTCAAGCGGAAATGATATTTGAAGCACTTGCAGCCCAAGAAAGTCCAAATGGATCAAATGCTTTGCTAGTGTCGTGTTCTACTTGTACTGAGGTCTGCTGCTATTATTTGATATTGGTAACTTGATTAATTTCATTATTCTGGTATCTGATGTGCATGCATTTATGTACAATTATCAATCAATACACGTTGCTATTAGTTTTTACTTGGTTTATATAAACCAAATTTATTTCTGACATTTCCCTTTGGAATAACTTGCACTGATATCTCAGGTACCTCACTAAGGAGGCTTCTTACCTTGAGGCTGAGAAGAAGGGTGCAAAAAGTAAATCTCGACAAGGTATAGACTGGTACACAAAATACGAGTCATTTCATACTTACCACTTGCGATTTCTTTTATCCAGTTACTAGAGATACTGTACTGTTTAATTAAATGCTACATACCATTTCTTTTTCTGGAGCAGGAAATAATGTACAAGAAGCTGTTTTATGCAAAAGAAGAAGGGCAGGCCTTGTTTGATCTTGGGTCTGAGTGGCTTCATATTATAGATCTTTTCAACGAATCCTTTTCAGATTAAATCATGAACTATAAACAGATTCTTTAAGGTTCCCCAACCTTCTAAGAATCACTCTGTTGGTGTTGGCCAAGTGATATTATATATACTTGAATTTTGCAGATTTCCTTAAATATGGGTTCGCAATTCGACTGACAGCTCCATTTCCCTGAACTCTACAGGTTCGATGATGCATATTAGTTGTTCGGAAGAACAGGAGTTAGCTGGTTATGTGCATGGAAATAATGATAGAAGATTCAGCTCAACTAATGCACTTTCTTGTTCATGTTCCTTTACAGATGCTTTGTTTTATTACTGGTAAACTTAATTGTTTTGAAAATGAATGTTACAGGTTTCTAAGTGATTCAAACTTAAAGTTCACCTTTGGAGGAGGGGATGCACCACAAACGTAGAATGCGTTTTTTGCGGTTACAAGCCAGAATCACCATTACACCTGTTCAGAGACTGTTGGCGCATTAAGGCAATAGGTGAAAAGCTTGATCTGCCCGGAACTTATTTTGACAGCACTTCTTCCACCCCTGCAGACTGGTTATTCATGTGCTTCAACTCCTCTTCAAATGATGAATTTAGGAAGCTTTTGTGTGCAATCTGGGTTACATGGGGATGTCGCAACTCGATTCGTCATGGCTAGCCATGTCTTTGTATAGATAAAGTTTGCACGAAAGTGCTCTCCACTTTGTTCCAATGTGACACTCTGCTTAGTCATTGCTTCTGGAAGCATGGGTTGTCAAGGGGAACTTTATCTATATTTTGTGATGGCTCTTGGACTCGATCGGGAGATATGGGTTACGCAGCAATTTGTTTATATGAAGGAGTTGCACAAGCTGTCAATCTAGGCCACCGCTCTGCTATCGCTTGCTCTAGAGATGCAGAAGGTTTCGCATTACTGGCTGGTATTCGAATGGCTATGGCACTTAATTTAACCAAGGTGACATTTTTCTCGGATGCAGTAGATATTGTCTTAGCTGTGGGGATTGGTTATTTAAATAAGGGCAAGGATGGAGGCTGGCTGACCAGTTGCATGGACGGGTTTAGAACACATTCAGGATGGCATGTGGAGCATATTGGCCGTGAAAACAATACGCTAGCGGATAAAGTTGCTGGTTTTGCAAGATTGGCTAAAGTGCAATGGTCGGCGGTGGATTCGATTCCTGTCTTTATGTCTAGCTTTCTTTAATCTTCAGCCATTATGGTTCTCTTTTGCTGTTTGCTTTTGTTTCATCTTGAATGGTTTAATCAAAAAAAAAAATTCAAATGAGAAGTTGATTCATATTTACATTGTTGATCAGTGATTTACTATTTAACTTCATGACAGTTTTTGTGTAAAATCATATTTGGAAACTGTAACATTATCAATTAAAAGCAAGTAATAATGTTTACAATTACAATCATCTGACCTAAGCAACTGTTTTTTTGAATCAAGAGACGATCAATTTACATAAAAAGACATCAGCTTCTACCAAAATTGAACATGAATAATTCTAAAACTCTAACCAAATAATGGTGCCCGACAGAGCGGACAGTTAGCCTTGTCATTCTTTCTCTCAATCCATTTGTCAATGCATTCCTCATGAAACAGATGCGCGCAAGAAGTTCTAATGGCGCGACAGCCTTCGTCAAAGTCCTCCAAACAGATCGAACACCCAGTTCCCACTCCATATGTTTCTTCATCAAATGCAATCATTTCCAGAAGTTCTGTACTCATACCATCAGAACTCGAACCAGACGAATCCTCAGCATCAAAAATCAAAGTATCTTCTTCATCACTAGCAAATACAAAAGGCGGCATCATCACAACATCATCTCCAATAACGACATCGTTTCGCACCAATTCCAAACTAGCCACAACGCTGACCAAGTCAACACTCCTCGTTCCAGAATCAACACTCAATATGCAAGAAATCAAAGAATGTAATCCGACATGCTGGGATTGACGCCTAATGTCCCGAACACATGCTGGACAAACGAAAATGCCGCACTGGGATTGAAAAGACTACTCGCGGGAATGATGGTAGTGAAAAACTCGTAACGCGGAGGAGAGACTTCTTGAAGTGGGATCAAGTCAGAAGTAGCGGTTCGAAAATGACGGTGGGTGATGTTGAGATGCAGAGCATCGCTTGAAAGTTGAGGGTTTGTGATGATGCGAGGCGTAGACATGATGTAACGGAAGTACGAGAATGTTTCCATTGCGAGTTGAAACAGCAAATGAGATCGTCAAAAAGAGATGGCGAGAGATGAAACAACAAATGAGATCGTGAAAATGAGAGCGAAAGTGAACTGTGAAAATGCGAGAGATGGCGAGAGTTGGGGTTTAGGGTTTATTTATAAGAACAGAACAGCTTCGGAGTTTCCTAATTTCGGAGTGTCATTAAAGCAACTGAAATTAGGAAACATTTGAGGTAGTTAGTTTCGCTGTTTCTAAAAACTAATGTGACCGTTGTGAAATTTAAATCTTGTATTTAACAGAACCGTTAATTCAGTTGACAACATTTTAACATAGATTAACCTTGTAAAATGCTGCTGCTGATATCTCCTTCACATGTTACATACTGTACACATAGGATGACAGTAGTTAAAAAAAGAATCTAACAAGTACAACATTTTATGATTTTAGCCTCTTTTTGTTTCTGAATCAGCTTCAGTGGGTGTTGAGAATGGAGCTAGGGAGTTGGGCCGCAAGTTGACACCGGCACCCTTGACTGATATTGTAGGGCAGGAAGCTGCAGAAGTAGCTTTGCTTACAAGGTTTCTGTCTAGGAAAATTACTACCACGGTTATATCATCGTGGAAATGCCTTCTTACACCTCGGTCGATCTTCTTTAGGTCTGAGTAGCGCATTTCCCTCTTTTTTGCTGCTTCTTGAAGTGCAGCCTTTACTAGTCTCTTTGCACTTCCCTGCAGTGGCAAAAGAATGTTAGACTGGTCGGAATAAATAACTCGAATGTGATGCATGTAAAATATTCAACTAGCTAGAAATGAACGAGCTTGCTTATGTGGAGCTACCATGGTGTGAACTGTATTTTCAAATTATCATCAATAAAAATGAAGCACCCAAGCTTAAACAAAGATACAAGGCTCCCCAAATACGGAAAGGGGGTTGTCATGCACAAGAAAAGATCTACAATCAAGCAAAGAATCACATGTGGATGGTTGATAAGACCTAGTAAACATTACATGTGACAACATGGCTAGTGACTAGTGACTGCCGTGGGACGGTTTTTCATGAATGAAAGCAACTCTGTATTTAAGGATGAAAGCAACTAAGTGTCTGTATTTAAAGACTTACACTGACAGGATTCTTCAGAACCATGTCAACGGCTTCCTGATTACTGAAATGCTCCCATAGGCCATCAGATGCAAATATAACGAACCGATCTTCGGGTTGAAGCTTAACTACTGTAACTGCAGGTTCTGAACTCAAAAAAGGCTTTTTGAAAGGTTCACGGACACGGAATTTAGAATATAAAGGCTCCTTATTGAACTCGGACTTCTTCAAATATATGTCTCCAATTGATCTTGAAACCTGCATCAAGAACAAATCATGTCAGAGGACTTATACTGCAAGCGGGTCATGTCCTTACGCTTCGTAAAACAGTTCAAGCTTAAAATTTTATAGACATAAGTTTGGTACACTTTTCCCTACAGACAAACCTTACCTGAATAATCCCCTTAACACGCCAAACATTGTGCTTCTTCCAAACAACCTGAGGGTCATCAGGATGAAGAGAACGCAGCTCTTGCCGGACAGATTCAATGCTTGCGTTGTGTTCTTCTGAAAGTTGGATAGCTAAAACCTCTTTTGTTGCCTTTACAACCCTCCCCATTACCGCACGGGAATCACCTGCATTGGCCACATAGAGGATTCCATTGCATACAACACCAACAAGGCAGCATGAACCGACAGCTGCAATCTGTGGATTCACAGACCACTGCTTCGCAACAAGAGAAAAAAATCCATCTTCTGTTGCCTGAAATGCCTTTTGTATCACCTCAACTGACATCGACTGTTGCTCTGCCGCAAATCCTGGACAAGGGAAGATATCAAGTGAATTGAACTTCTGCAAATAGTTGTATTACTTAAAGTTCACTACCTCACTTACTCTTTAGGTGTGGAAACAAATGATCGTTGACATAGCGAGATGTCTCAGGCCCTCCATGCCCATCATATATCCCAACAAACGTACCAAAAAGACTGGAACCAAAAGAGCTCAAACTACCAGACTCAACTTGACTCTGATCCTCTAACAAATTATTTGCTTGGACAACAGCCATTGAAAATTCACCAAACGCATGCTGTCCAGTATCCTTATACCAAAGCAGCCCTTCTTGGTGCCCTCTAGAATCTGAAACATTATGCACATGCCGGTCCAATCTCTGCCGCTGCCCGAAACACGACTTAAAGAAGTTCATCAATTCAGCCAACATCTCTCATTTGATCCAAAAACCCACCTCAGAAATAGCCCTCAAAATCCAATCCAAACACAAATCTGCGCCACACAGAATTCCAAACATTAGTAATTAGTACTCCAACCCAACAACCTAGAAATGTCAAACCACACCCTAAACACAAAGTCTTAAGGTGATGTCAAAGTAAGACAAAGCACATCAACTGTAACTAGTTAGAATCATAAATGAAGAAGACCAAGCACTCCTACTTTATCAACTCCAACACAAAAACACTAGTTGAAATACACCCAAGTCAAACCCCACTTCCAGATTTCCCATACCAGAGATTGAAGCGTCAGCGATCAAGATCCTAAAAGCCCACCTCTTCACACTGAAACCCAGAAACCAAATCAGTCAAAACCTCAGAAAGTCCACCTTTTTTCTCATCCACAGCATCTCAAACTACGATAAAGGTCTCACCTTTAAGCAGCAATAGTGCGAAACTGATGAAGATTTCCACTAAAACCAGATCTGAGCATGAACAATGTCAAAATCAATGAAGTGGGGAGATGTGTGGTCCTTAAAAATCGAAGCTTTACGTGAATTGGGAAGTGGAATCTGATAAATGGAAGGATTGATCGATGATGAGGATCTGTTGGAGTTGAATTGAGGGCGTTGAGATTGAGATTGAAAAAAGGGGAGAGTTGGACCAATGGGAATTAGAGAAGTGTTGTTTTTAGCAGACAAAAGGCACACACAAGCAAATGACAATTCAGAAAAAGGGTAAGAGCTCCACGCAGTGCTCTTGCTCCGTCCTTCCTCACTGCATCTCTGTGTCTTGTTTTTATAATTGATGCCACTCACTCGTTTTATAGTAATTAGGGTTTGTCTGATTTTATCATTAATTTTATTCAGAAAGATTGTTGAATTTTTATGAAGAAATATTTAGGATCAAATTAGTACTTAGAAGCCAACAGAGTGGTGCTCTGTTGGTTGAGGAACCTGATAAAGGAATCTCAGGGCTAGGATTCGAATCCTGATTTATTTTTCTCGCCTATGCGTGGAAGCTGTTGATTTGATGTTATATGGATGGTCATTGCTTGGATATTGATGGATAATTAAAGTTCATTGATGGTAGTGCCTAGATGGCTTATGCGTTCAAAGTATTAGTTGTACTAGATGAATATGTAATGTCTTGTACTCAATTGTAAACCCACTCATCAAAAAAAATAGTACTTAGAAAGTTGGGATCTTGTAAAAGATTGTGATGCGAACAAGATTAGAAGAATGATTTTTTTCAATTCAGCAGCTTATTTTTCAATTCAGCAGCTTATTGAGATACTGATTTTTTGATTCGTCATGTATGACACTTTGTAGGTTAACACTAACCGCGTGAAATGCGTGTTTCAAGTAATCATCTTGTATTTTAAGAATGTTTTGTCCTATGTTGGCCGATGATTTGTCAAGACATTAAGTGAGTTAGGATTTAGAAAAACATTAGTAATATTTTAGTAATACATAAAGACATACTGATTAACTTGATGTTTGAGATTAAAGTTAATTTTTAATTAATTAAATAAATAAATCATTTTTATAAATTAATGAAATAATTACATATGAGAACAGGAGTCAAAAAGTAATTAAATGGCTGAGTTTGCAAAAAATACTTTGAAAATTAAAGATTATTAATATCAACAGTTAAAATCATATCCTTTTAGAACCTTACTGACATCCGATTTTAAATACTTCAATTCAGTAGAACTTCGCATAAATCTTCCTGATGAAAATCCTTTACTTCATAGGCATTACTTTGTTCTGTTCCGCAATATTTTCAAACGCAACACTTAACTAATATTATCTGAATTTTTCGCAGTCATGTATAGAAGGTCTTCTCCCATTTAATAACTTGGCTAAGATAAAGCCTGACACTTTAGGCAGGTACTCATAATATCACTATCTTAATAAGTTTTCAAGTTGAATTTTGACTACTAAAACGGCCATTGATCCCTTCGAATACCTTATAATGCTTTCCTAATCCCGATAGGTTAACATTGAGATATCTGGACTTTGTGACACATTTTGTGATGAACTAACTTCAAATGTTTGATTTGATGGTGATTGGAATAACAATGAAGGAAAAGTATCATGTGGAACCTCACCTTTTCATGGATCCATGGATCCCTCTTTACATTCGTTGATTGCATTTACTGTTTGCATTTTGGACGCACCAGATTGTGCCAGCGCATTAATGAGCATGTGCAACTCACGTATGCATTTGTCATGTGCAACTCACATGTGCATTACAAAAATGCAAACACGTGGCATAATCTGGTGCACACAAAAAATGCAATCAACGGTGATGAAGGGGATTCGTGGATCCATGAAAAGATGGGGGTTCCACATGATACTTCCCCTAACAAAGAATAACATAAATCACATTTTTGTTAAACAAATGGTATTGGACTCTTGGTGATGTATGCCATGATGCTTATTATTTTGAATCTTTGATTCATTCAAAAATTATCCTCTATATTCGCACAATACATTTTATGTTTCCGCAACATAACTCTGATTAAATGATGTTAGATGTGCATAATGTAACTGACTTGAATTATGTTTGAATATCAAACTAACAAATTATGAGTCAGCTCACTCGAGTAAGCTTTTCCAGAAATACAAGACGTTGTACATCTACTATAGTGCCTAGTCTAAGTCAGTTCCGCTCCTGGGCGCCGCTAGTTACAAGACGTTGAGTTTTCCAGCAAAGGACCATATTAGTTCAGAATCACCAGGGTTTACTTTTTCTAACTTGAGATCACTAAGTTCATCATCCACGATTCTTGCTAACGAGTTGGTTCTCTTTGGGCTTCTTGTCAGCGGTGTAGAAGCGTATAAGGTTGGAGTAGCGAATGGTGAAGTGTAAGGTGTGTGCTGGATTGAGAATGGACTTGGGACTATTCGCTTTTGGATAGGTAGGCCCGTCCCGCCTCCTCTACTGAATAATGACTTTGTTTCTGGTACAGTGCTTTGTTTGTTAGCATCGTCAACAAAGAAAATGTCTTCAATTCTTGCCATTATGTTGAACGCTAGACTCTCCATTACCCTTGAGTAGCTTTCCAGAATGGCCTGCCCAACGTCCTGTGAGCCAAATAAAAAGAATAAAATGAAATCTTGGCAGTTCAACATAAATAAATAAATGAACATAAATACCCGGTGAAAAGAGTGATTCAAAATTTATACCTTGTTATACTGAATTTTGTTCATGTCCAGTGAAGTTTGTGGTAGACTAGGAAACCGATGCCTGAGAGTTCTCAACAGAGATTCAGCACGTTCTGCTAAAAGCTGATTTTTATC
Organism: Sedum album; assembly: GCA_006409495.1. NCBI lineage: Eukaryota > Viridiplantae > Streptophyta > Magnoliopsida > Saxifragales > Crassulaceae > Sedum > Sedum album. Next base: position 301,687 of record QZGG01000058.1, on the reverse strand, counting down.
TCCATCAGTGACGAGACTCAAGACTTTACCTCCCAATGAAAATTTTGGCGGTTTTGCATTATTAATTTTCTTTTGATCTTTCTTCCTCCACACATGCACTGCAGCTTCAATTTTGTTCACAACCTCAAGTGTTTGATGCTCAGATGAAAAGTTTAAACAGTCTATTAAACACTCTGGCGTAAACTGGTCAGCTGTGATGAATCGGTAAATGATATCTCCTAAGCACTCCCTTCCATTCTGCAAAGATTTCAACAAATTAAATAGTTACATGCGGAGTTGCTCATGTAATACTTCAAGTGATAGATAAAAAAGGAAACTAATGTTGAAGGTCATCAAGCATAGAGAGCTACCTTAGGCAAGGCATCTAAATAGGTACTTGGGATCTCCATCTCAGCCAAAACACCACCGTTAATAGCAAGGGCAGCTTTAAGAATTTGATTCGTGCATTCTCGGCAATCCTGCAAGCGTTTTCTTTCTTTCTCTGATAGCCCATTTTTAGGAACTTGAGGACAAGGTAGCCACCATTTCTCCTCTTGCCTTACCGAAGGCCTCCCACCAGATGAGCTCCCCCCATCACGGTCATTTCCTTCACTCATATTCCCAGGATCAACATAAGAAAATTCCTTATCCCTGAACCCATCTAATATACCGAGCAACATTGCATCCAGCTTCTTCAACGCGGGGAGACTGGCATACAAATCAGATCGCGGCCTTGTAGCCATGATTTCATAAGAAACACCACTTGGAGACTGCTGTATAGATGGTACAAGTTCCACTATCGAATCACTAACACATAACAGCAGCTCCATTTCCCTACACCACATTGCCTTCTTTCGATCCGCCAGTGGCTCCAATCTCCATAACTCTCCAAACACAGTGGCTGCAAATTCAATTCAACCCAAATTAACATCCACCGACACATAATCAAATAAACCTGACTGAAAAATCCTCACCAGAGAGATTTGTAATGGCATTTGAGATAGCAAGAGCTGTGCATACACCCTTTCCTCCTCCAGACATGTCTTCTCCCAACAGCAACTTAGCAAACCTTTCCTTCATCATCTCAACTTCTGCTCAAAAAATCCAAGACCCAACTCAAACCCTAATCTTAAGAAAATCAAATTTTACAAAATGAAGTAAAAAGAAAGAAGCTAAAGAGTTTACCAGTCAATTGTGTCTCACATCTCTTCTTCTTCATCTCATCCCAAACCCTAAAATCCACCCCACCACCCATTACCGGCATCACCACATTTCTATCAAACACGAAATTTCCAATCTTTGGAGTTGGGGTTTCATCAAACTGAGGTCCAGAAAAGCTACTGCAACTATCAGACTCACTCACATCAGCACTCATACTATAACTCCTCACACCTTCACTTCCATCCTCAGAACTCACACTACCCATCACTCTAAATCCACAAATCTCCTAACTTTAGAACACCCAACAACAAACCCTAATCCCCAAATCTCAATCAGCTTCATCCGAAACGTGAATCGGCGGCATCCGCAATGTGACCTGAGTTCTGAAAAGAGACTAAAGTTTCCAACTTTATCACCAAAACAGTATATCTAATTCTGTAGAAGTGATACGGAGCACATATAGCAGATAATAACGAGATGGATCGATCAGAAGAATCTCACAGTCAAGTGCAGAAAAAGCTAAAGCGTCGTCGGCGTCTTCTCTTATTATGTCTTTACACTGTTCAATCACGACCGTCCAGATTCCGACACGTCAGCGAGACGTTGGATTTGGTAGGTCCATTTTAAATTGATCTCAGCCGTCCGATTCAGTTAGACCGATGGATAAATAGAGTAATAGTTTGATGTTTAAACTAAATCTGGACCGTTGGTTGTGGTAATTAATAAACTCCTCAAGATTATTTAAATTTCAAAATTGCTATTTATTTCACCCAGCTGGAGTTGTCAAAATTGAGAAACGAATGGTCAAGATCCAACCAGTACGGCGCCGCTTTTAAATCTAAACGGTGTCGCATGAGTTTATTCTGACTCTAAGTCACTTATTAAGACCGTTGATCAACAAATCTGAGCCGTTGATTACTTTCACTGTTAAACGTGATTGGTTTTGTGAATAGCGGCTTTAATTTCCAAGTAATAATTATGTAATTATTTTGTCGTTGAATTAAATAATTAACCTAGAAATCTAGGAATGTAACTATCCATTCAAAACTCAATAATCGACGAATTGGGGTTATCCAATTCCGGATCAGTTTAAGATATTCGTGTACCCAAACAAGAGTGTTTCTGAGTGTTGGAGATGAACAACGTTTGTGGCCAACACTACAGAGCTTATCTTCCTCGTCGGATCAGCGTGTATTTATCCTCGTTTGTACAATTTCCGTGCGGAGTTTGAGAGAAAGGAGGGTGTGGAGCCATGAACGGGGCGGGACTTTACCAATCTTGGCGTACCGAAATTGGTGGGAAATATGTTTTATTGAGTGAAAATTTACCGAACTTTAACTGCAAGTTGAAGTTGGTCAAACGCTCCTTGTCGGCTGGTATTAATGCGAACTTATTCTTGATCGTTTATTTTTGAACTGGGTAGGTTAAAGTTGCGAAATTTATGGTGCTTTTGCATTTGAGGAGAGTGCATGTAAGGTGTTTGATGGTTGGTCTACAAGCGAGTGTATCTGCATTTTGAGATATTTTAGAACTTACAATTTCTGAAATGTTGTTGATTTTGATATGTTTAATGGATATATATCAGCTGTTGTAAACTTTATATATTGATATGGTGATTTGAGATACATTTATGTGTTAACTGAAGGCTATTTTGCAATGAATATGAAAATGAGCAGGTATTCGTTTTCATGGTACGACAGGTCTTTTTTCAAGTTCGTTCACGATGATTTCAAATGGTATTTTTCCAAGAGGAAATAATCAATTGAGAAGAGGATTAAAGTTGGATGATACCAAGAGATGCATGTCAGGTTTCTTCAGTTTGTCACTCAATGTTTCCTCTTCTATGTTTCGAGAATTTTGTGTGCAGCAGCTATTGTATTAAGACTTTGGTGTGCTTACAGCATCATTTTTCAGCGTCTTTACAACCTTTGGCACAAGAAGTGGAGGATAAGTCTAATATCGAAGCTGATGTGAGTGGAGACTCCATACGGCGCAGGTTCCTGGAATTTTATGCGTCTCGTGGTCACAAAATTCTTCCAAGCTCATCTCTTGTCCCTGATGATCCTACTGTCTTGCTGACTATTGCCGGGATGCTTCAGTTCAAGCCTATATTTCTTGGAAAGGTATGGTATGTGGGAGACCATGCCAAATGTTTAATGACAAGTTGGCAATATCTCAATACTATAGTTCGACGTTTTTGTTGATATGCTGAACTGTTAGTGAATCTTTACAGACACCTAGAGAAGTACCTCGAGCAACTACTGCTCAAAAGTGCATACGTACGAATGATGTCGAGAATGTGGGTCGAACTGCCAGGCACCATACTTTTTTTGAGATGCTTGGTAACTTTAGTTTTGGTGATTACTTCAAGAAAGAAGCTATTAAATGGGCATGGGAGCTTTCTATCATCGAGTATGAATGAACTTAAAACATATCTCATGAGTTAATGTTGTGTTGTCCTGCAATTTGTGGACCTCCTTGCGGGCTAAGAAAGTGACATTAACAGCGAGTATTACTCGTTATTTTTGGTGACACAGATTCGGCCTGCCGCCTGATAGGGTATGGATAAGCGTATACGACGATGACAATGAAGCCTATGCAATTTGGCACAATGAGGTACATAGCTCTTAAATCAAACTTCTGAGTGATAACCATATTGTATGGTTTGCAAGTTATGATATCATGCAGTATGTGAAAACCATTCATCTAAATATCTTTTGCAGTATTTCACTGCATTTCAAAACCGCATCTCAAATAATCTTGGTTCTAGACAAACTATCATCAACCTTTATTTATTATATCCTACATTATTTGGAGATGGTACATGATAGTTGATACAATGCTAATTGTATTTTTGTGTTTGATGTTCTGTTAGATTGGCATTCCTGAGGAACGAATAAAGAGAATGGGTGCAGAAGACAACTTTTGGACTAGTGGAGTCACTGGTCCATGCGGTCCCTGTTCCGAGCTGTACTATGATTTCCATCCTGAAAGGGGATACTCCAATACTGTAGACACTCATTTTAGTTCACTTGATGGTTCTCTTGATAAAGTGCACTTTTAATTACCCATCAGTTGACTGACAGCCATTTGCCTTATGCAGGATCTCGGAGATGATTCTAGGTTTATTGAATTTTACAACTTAGTCTTCATGCAATTCAACAAAAAAGAGGATGGGTCTCTTGAACCTCTAAAACAACAAAATATAGATACAGGCCTCGGATTGGAACGCATGGCTCGCATTCTTCAAAAGGTGTTCATATTATCTGCGCTTTAGAATTTTTCATCATGGTGTAGTTCTCCTGATATAGTTTTGCCCTTATAGATGTTAACACAAACTGCAGGTCCCAAACAATTACGAGACAGACTTGATCTATCCTATCATCGAGACTGCATCAAAACTGGCAAATGTCTCGTATTCTCTTTCTGATGAAAAAATCAAAAGAAAACTCAAAGTAAGCACACATTTTTGTTTACTTATCATTTTTAATCCAGTATGTCTCATTGTGTGGTGGTTAATTTTTATTTTATTGCAGATTATTGGAGATCATATGCGTGCAGTAGTTTATCTCATCTCAGATGGAGTTGTGCCATCCAATATTGGCAGAGGATATGTTGTTCGCCGACTTATACGGAGAGCAATTCGTATGGGTAAGCTACTGGGAATAAAGGGTGATGGTAGGGGTGACCCGGATGGAGTATTTATACCTGTGATTGCGGAAAAGGTGATTGAGTTGAGCACTTCAATAGACTCAGATGTCAAGGCCAGAGCATCCCGCATCTGTGAGGAGTTGAAACGGGAAGAGATGCGGTTTGTTCACACATTAGAGAAAGGAGAGAAGCTGCTCGATCAAATGCTATCTAATGCAGCATCAAATGCCCGTAAAAACAAAACAGTTCCCTTATTGTCCGGCAAAGACGCGTTCCTGTTGTATGATACATATGGATATCCGGTTGAGATAACTATTGAAGTAGCAGAAGAACAAGGTGTGAGTGTAGATATGGAAGAGTTTAATATTGAGATGGAAAATCAAAGAAGACAGTCTCAAGCTGCACATAATGCCGTGAAACTTGAGGTTGAAGATGGTGCTGATGTTACAGAAAATATTTCAGATACTGAATTCCTCGGGTATGATACCCTTAATACCAAGGCGGTTGTTGAGGCTCTACTAGTAAACGGCCGCTCAGTAATTAAAGTTTCTGAAGGAAGTGAGGTGGACATTCTACTCAACCGAACTCCTTTTTACGCTGAGTCAGGTGGACAAATTGGTGATCAAGGATATCTCTTCCTTTCAGAGCCCAAGGGCAGTCAGACTGCAGTTGTGGAAATCAAAGATGTCAAAAAATCCATGGGAAACATTTTTGTTCACAAGGGTACCATCAAGGAAGGAGTGCTGGAGGTTGGGAAGGAAGTTGAAGCTGCTGTAGATGCCAAACTGAGGCAGCGAGCTAAGGTAGACTTTCAACAACCTTTACTATCCATGAAAACCTGATCGAATAATTTGTGCCTCAGTCTATCTTTTAGTACCTTATATTAATGTTTCAAACTCTTGTACAATTTTAGGTTCATCACTCTGCCACTCATTTGTTGCAAGCTGCACTTAAAGAAGTGATAGGCCAGGAAACATCACAAGCTGGTTCATTGGTAGCCTTTGATCGTCTGAGGTTTGATTTCAACTTCCATCGGCCACTTTTAGACAGCGAAGTAATAAAAATTGAAGAGCTCGTTAATGAGTGGATTGGAGATGCAACAGATCTCCAAACCAAAGTTATGCCTATAGCTGAGGCTAAAAGTGCAGGGGCAATTGCAATGTTCGGAGAGAAATATGGAGAAGAGGTAAAAAAATCAACCTCATTCATTATTTTAAAACAGTTTTACTCTAGTAGCTTTTTAAAATTCGATTATCGTCCAGGTCCGCGTTGTGGAGGTTCCAGGAGTTTCTATGGAGCTCTGTGGTGGGACTCATGTCAGCAATACTTCTGAAATCCGTGGTTTCAAAATAATCTCCGAGCAGGGTGTTGCTTCTGGAGTTAGGCGAATTGAAGCTGTTGCTGGTGAAGCTTTTATTGAGTATGCAATGGGAGAGATGTTTATTTGCGACAACTCTGCACTACTCTAAAAGCAAGTATCATGCGATATAACTGATGAACAAAATGTATAAAAGGTGATGTGCTTGTTGATTTAATTGTGGAGTACTTTACACAGGTGAAAGCTGAGGAAGTAACAACTAGGGTTGATAATCTTTTGGAGGAGTTACGGACAGTGAGAAATGAGGTAGCTGATATACGTGCCAAGGCAGCAGTTTACAAAGCATCAACTATCACAAGCAAGGCATTGACAATAGGAAACTCGAAGCAAATCAGGTAGACGCATCGCATATTATAACCCACAATAAGCATATACTTGCTTTTTTTATTCTGTGACAACGTATTGATTCAAATGTATGTAAATATATTTACTTCAGGGTATTAGTTGAATGCATGGATGACATTGATGCGGACTCACTGAAGAGTGCAGCTGAATACCTAATAAACACACTCAAAGACCCAGCAGCTGTCATATTGGGTTCATCTCCAGGTGATGGTAAGGTGAGCTTAGTTGCAGCTTTTACTCCTGGGGGTTGTTGAGCTAGGCCTTCAAGCTGGGAAATTCTTAGGACCTGTAGCAAAGTTATGCGGCGGAGGTGGGGGTGGCAGACCTAATTTTGCTCAAGCTGGTGGCCGAAAACCTGAAAAATTATTAGAAGCTTTAGGAAATGCTAGAAAGGAGCTTATAGCTACACTCTCTGAAAAGGCAAGCTAAAATCCTCACTCATTCTGAAAACCCCCCTTGGGAATATACAAAGAAGAAATTGTTGTGTATAAACGGATACATGATTTTTGTACATGGTGTTGTGTATTTCATCATGGTACACAATTTCTTATTATACAAAGATGAAAATTCCCAATGTAAGGATTGTTACGTTAATGGCAGTGTATCATAATTGCAGTTCATGCACACACACACTCCATAATGGTTAGAGAATACTTAGCAGTTCCACAAAAAACTAACACAATCTCAGTGATCCATCAAGACCCATTGACCACTGTACTCTCTAGCAAAGACATGTCGAGTTTCTGCTCAAAGCATCAAAGCTGTCAACACAGGGTATCACCTTGCACTAGAATGGCTAAGTTTATGCAAGGTTTCCTCAACGGCAGGCCCTGCAACTCATCATCACACGTTTTCAGAAAAAGAGTCAACTTACATAAAATAGCGCAAATCCAGACACATTGAAGTACGTTCTAGCAGAAGAAACGCTCTGACCTCTCTAAAACACTTTCCTTGCACGGGTCCTCGGTTTGGGTGGGGAAGACACCCCTCCTCTCGGAGAGGAGGTCAGTCTTCCTCCGCCCGCGGTTGTTAATCTTCTCTTTCCCTTTCGTATTGTCTTTTCCCTTTCAATAATTCCTCTAGCTCCTTTGCAGTTTCCCTCTAGCCTTGTGCTAGACTTCCTGTCAAGCCATGGTGATTGTCGTGCGGGGGTGGTCCGGGGCGTGGTCTGCTGTGGTTCCGGGTGTTCGATCGCTGCTGGGCTTGTTGACGCCATTTGCTGGGACGCAAGGCTTGGTCATCAATCCAAGCCTTTGTGCGTTCATCGGCTAGGCGGGGGCGGAACACCGAACGGGGTCGCGGAGAAGGACGTGCGTCGGATGGGCTGAGCTGGGATGTCGACGGGAGGTCGGACTGGGTTCGGGGTCGCCGGAACAACGGGGCAGGAGCTCGGCGGACTTGGTTCGGATGGGGCTCGCCGGAGCAACAGGACTTGACGCGGGAGAGGAGCGGCGTGGATTTGGTGGTTCGACGGCGTGGGTTGGTCCGGCGGCGCAAGAGGATTGGTGTGCTAGAGTTTCAGTTTTCCTGGGCTTTGGTGTTGTTGGGCCTGCTGGGTTGGGCCCGCTGGACTGGGTCTTGGTGCTTGTGACCCCTGCCAGGGCCTTGTTGATGAGGTCCCCTGCCTGGGCCTTGTTTGCTCATGTCCCCTACTCTTTGTTTCCCTGATTTCTGAGTCTTGAGGCCTCTCAGTGTTATGTCTTGGCTGACGTGGAGTGTTTTCTCGAGTCCGGTGGGTATGGACTTTGGTGAGTTCTTTTGGAGGGTGCCGATCGCGGCCTGCTTCATAATCGTCATGAATGAGACTTCCTCGATGTTGAGATGTCTTTGTCTTTTTCCCTTCGGTTTGATTCATTCGCTTGCATTGTAATATCTTTCTGTAATGAACAATATCACCTTGGATCAAAAAAAAGAAGTACGTTCTAGCAGATATATCGCATCTTTTGGGGAAAACAAAAAACTGAATAAACATACTATGCCACGCAAATCATTCCAGCAAAGCATAAGATCTCAATTTGTGATTCTGGCAGTAAAGAGGGTATGTCTACATGCTCTTTAATAGTTACAGGCAGTTTACAGCAGATGCACACACAAATCCTACTTATTGAATTCTTTAATGTGTAGACAGACAGATAAGCTAAACACATTTCTTGATCAAACATTATCAGAATGTGAAATCAATAGATGATTAAAATGGTCATATTCTGAAGAGGGAAAATGTACCTTAAGCAAATCACTGCCAGCAAACAATGCTTATGTGTATCTGGAGTACCTGCCTCTGCAAGAGGTAATTCTAACTTCATCACTAAAGGAGCAGAAATCAACTAGATCAACAAGAGAGGTTTTCATTAGTATTCAACATTCACGCACAGTGTAGATTGAAACATTCACCAAAAAACTTCTCTTTCAACAGACATAAGTAGAAACAACATATGTTCATATGTTCATCATGAAAATATGATGACATTAATTACACAATCTTTACGAAAACTCAGAAGAAACAAACTTTCGTTAAAAAGAAGTTCCTATTACGCTATTTGATTTAAATATAAGGAGCTGCTTACTGACCTGTCTCAAATAATAAACCAGACCACCACACCACATATTGCTGTTTGTTTAGGCTTTCTTGAGACCTTGACTCCCATCTGAACAGCAAAAGGAATCAAAGCAGCAACGCATGCAACCTATTTTGTTAGCACTGCGTGCATCTTGCATTCATATCTGTTTCAGAACGTGAATGCACATGCATCTTAAGGTGTTAGATAGTTTACAAAGTAATAAAGAACAGCATGGAAGCTGAGGATACCTGGGGGTCAACGTATTCGAAGCTTTTTGATTTAGTAAACTAAAAGAAATTTAACAGCAGGCACTGTCTGAGATCATATTAACTGTAAAGATATATAAAGGCAAAGAAAATAACTAAAAAAGACAAGAACAGAAGATTTCAGCAAAAATTTGTATCATTTATATTCAACAAAGCTAATTGCTAACTATGTTCAAAAGGGTAACTCTAGTTTTAATCAAATGCCTGTACAAGCATTCAATTTCAGATTCAAGATCTTCGATGCTCAACTTAAGATCAGCTAGATCTCTTTGAATGACGTTGATGCAAACAGCTCTGTTCTTTGTAATTGAAGTCACTGCAGAATCCATCAGCTCAAACTCATTTAAAGTTTCTGACTTGGAACTTTTTGAGAAAATTATCTTGGAAACCAGTGACTCGTCTTTAGGACCGGACACAAATGACAACAAGGATTCAAGAACTGAAAGAGTGACTTGCTCACTTCTTTTAACATGGAAACCATCGATAGAGAGTCTTGTTCCTTCTTTGTGGTTTCCAGACCCTTCAAGTTTCTCAAGGTCTTTTGGATTGACTTCTTAACAGCCTTTCTGCAAGCCATATATTTGCCAGCTTCTTTAGCAACATTGCCTTTTCTTCTAAACGATGATTGCAAATCTTGCACACACTCCTTAATTATGGATAGGGAATCTTTAGCAGTTCCACATACATCTAACAATCTAAGTGATCCATCCAGGATCTGATCTACCCATTGGCCACTGTGCTCTCTAGCCAAGGTCTGGTGGGTTTCAGGCAAAAGCATCAAACTGTTAACACAGTCGTGCAAATCCTGAAGTCCTTCAAGATTGTTCCTGATTGACGAAGATGATGAACTGGCAGAGTCAGAAGACTGGAGCCTGCACAAAATCTCATCATATTCAGGAACAGTAGGGTGTGGCCTAGATGGCAAACTGACAGAACGGGCATGGAAGCCATTTCTTGAAATCTTAGGGGAAGAAGAGGCCATTTATAGTTTTCTATTATCTGCAGAAAGATGTAAGGCTGTGCAATGCTCGAGTCTCAATTGATGTAACTTCTCATTGCCAAGAGCCCGTTATATACTAAGGCAAGCAGGAGACACAAGGAATATCACAGACTAGAAAATAATACACCATGAACACCCAACGTGGAAATTATTTGGATCTATGAACTATCAAGGCGATGTTTACGCAATGTTCCCACAAACCAGGTACTCACAACTCATAAAAACTCAATCAGTGAAGCTACTTATTTCTATAATTCAAATGCAGCACACGAGTGACTCTGAGAAATTTAAAAAATTACGAAGCCTTTCTGCTGTCCTAAAGGTCGCTATCACACATTACCTGATCATTGACATATCTGCATGTGTGATTCTGACAGTAATAGAAAAATAGGTGTATATGCTATTTCACAATGTTTAATAGTTACAGGCAGTCTACAGAGACAGACAAGCAGACACAAGGCAATTTTTTGCAAAGATATACGAAAAAGATACCAATTTTAAAACTTAGAGTTAGCCAGCCAGAGACTTACTTGTCTCATCCAAGGAGTTATTAGAAGGTTCATTGCATTCCAAAACTACTGAAGAACAAATTAATATACCTTAAGCAATAAATAAAAATGCACCGCACGAATGGACCAGCAGTTCCATCCTTTCTGCTAGTACAAGACATCGCTGCCAGTAAACAAGGTGCATCGAGTAGAAACACATCTGTAGACAGTGAAGCTAAACATTTCTTGATCAAACAATATTAGAAGGTTTCAGTGCATTTTAAGTCTATGGGTAAAAATGGTCATATTCTGAAGAAGGGATTATGTGTACCTTAAGCAAACCAGAGATAAATTACCACACGAATGAACCTTAAGCTCCATCCTCTAAGCTGGTGTGGGACGTTGCTGCCAGCAAAAAAATGTGCATCTGGCATACCTGCACACGTGGTAATTCTAACTTCATTACTAAAGGTGAAGAAATCAACTAGATTAAAAAGAGAGGTTTTCATTAGTATTCAACAGCGAAGAGAGGTGTGGATTGAAACATACAGCAAAAAATTATCCATCAACAGTTAAAACTAGAAACCACATCTGTTCATATATTCATCAAGAAAATACGATAACATTAATTTCACCATTTATACGAAAACTCAGAAGAAACAAAGCAGGTAAAGAACTAACTTTCTTAAAAGTCAGATCATATTAAGCTGTTCAATTTAAATATAAGGAACTGCTAACTCACCTGTTTCAAACAATAAACCAGATCACCACCACATATTGCGGTTTGTGTAGGTTTTCTTGAGACCTCCATCCCCATCTGAGCTGCAAAGAGAATCAAAGCACCGATGCATGCAATCTATTTTATCAATATCATACCTCCTTGCAATCACGTCAGTCTCTGAACGTGATTGCACATGCATCTAAAGAGGTTTATTAGTTTACAAAACAATAAATAACGCATAGAAGGCTAGGATATGCTAATTTTAACATATTGGAGCTTGTAGATTCAATAAACGAAAAAAGAAATTTAACAGCATGCGCAGTCTGAGTCCATATTTGATTTTCAATTAGTTTCACCGCAAAGAAGCAAAAAGGCAATAGGAAAATGATTGCAAAATCAAAAAGGACTAGCACGGAAGATTTCGGCAAAATGTGTCTCATTTATATTCACCAACATTTTGTCCCTGTGTAATAACAAGGCTAATTGCTAACTATGTTCAAAAGGGTAACTCTAGTTTTAATCAAATGCCTGTACAAGCATTCAACTCCAGATTCAAGATCTTCAATGCTCAACTTAAGATCAGCTAGATCTCTTTGAATGACATCGACGCAAACAGCCTTGTTCTTTGTAATAGAAGTAACTGCAGAATCCATCAGATCAAACTCATTTAAAGTTTCTGACTTGGAACTTTTTGAGAAAATTAGCTTGGAAACCAGTGACTCGTCTTTAGGACCGGACACAAATGACAACAAGGATTCAAGAACTGAAAGAGTGACTTGCTCAACTTCTTTTAACATGGAAACCATCGATAGAGAGTCTTGTTCCTTCTTTGTGGTTTGCAGACCCGTCAAGTTTCTCAAGGTCTTTTGGATTGACTTCTTAACAGCCTTTCTGCAAGCCATGTATTTGCCAGCTTCCTTAGCATCATTGCCTTTTCTTCTAAGAGATGATTGCAAATCTTGCACACACTCCTTAATTATGGATAGGGAATCTTTAGCAGTTCCACATACATCTAACAATCTAAGTGATCCATCCAGGATCTGATCGACCCATTGACCACTGTGCTCTCTAGCCAAGGTCTGGTGGGTTTCAGGTAAAAGCATCAAACTGTTAACACAGTCGTGCAGATCCTGAAGTCCTTCAAGATTGTTCCTGATTGACGAAGATGATGAACTGGCAGAGTCAGAAGACTGGAGCCTGCACAAAATCTCATCATATTCAGGAACAGTAGGGTGTGGCCTGGATGGCAAACTCACAGAACGGGCATGGAAGCCATTTCTTGAGATCTTAGGGGAAGAAGAAGCCATTTGTAGTTTTTCTATTTTATGTAGAAAGATGCAAGGCTGTGCAATATTCGAGTCTTGGTTGATGTTACTTCTCATTGCCAAGAACTCGTTATATACTGAGGCAAGCAGGAGACACAAGGAATATCACAGACTAGAAAATAATACATCATGAACACCCAACGTGGAAATTATTTGGATCTATAAACTATCAAGGCGATGTTTACGCAATGTTTCCCCAAACCAGGTACTCCAAACTCATCACAACTCAATTAGTGAAGCCACTTATTTCTACAATTCAAAAGCAGCACACGAGTGACTCCGAGAAATTAAAAAATTGCGAAGCCTTTCTGGCGTTCGTAAAGGTCACTATCACACATTATATGATCATTGACATATCTGCATGTGTGATTCTGACAGCAATAGAAAACAAGTAATGTTTTCTATTATTAAGTAATGTTTAATAGTTACAGGCAGTCTACAGAAGACAGACACAAGCAGACATAGGGCATCTTTTTGCTAAGATATTCAAAAAGATACCATTTTAAATATGAGTTAGCCAGCAAGAGAAATTCTTGTCACATCCCAGAAGTTATAAGAAGGTTTATAGTATTCGAAATCTACTGAAGAACAAAAAATATACCTTGGGCAATTAAATAAAAAGTGTACCTTAAGCCATAAATAAAAATGCACCGCACGAATGGACCATCAGTTCCATCCTTTATGCTAGTTCATGACATAGCTGCCAGTAAACAATGTGCATCAAGCAGAAACACATCTGTAGACAGGGAAGCCAAACATTTCTTGATCAATTAGGAGGTGTCAATGCATTTTAAATCTGAAGTCTACAGGTAAATATGATCATATTTGAAGAGGGAAAATGTACCTTAAGCAAACCAGCAAAAAAATACCATGCGAATGAACTGTAAGTTCCATCCTTGAAGCTGGTGCGGGACACTGCTGTCAGCGAACAATGTGCATCTGGCATACCTGCACGGGTAATTCTAACTTAATTACTAAAGGGTACGAAATCAACTAAATCAAAAAGAGAGTATTTCATTAGTATTCTATTCAACAGACACGCATGGTGTGGATTGAAACAATCAGCAAAAATTATCCATCAATTGTAAATCTAGAAACCACGTCTGTTCATATATTCATCAAGAAAATATGAGCGCCTTAATTTCACCATTTCTACGAACACTCAGAAGAAACAAAAACGTGTTTAGAACAAACTTTCTTTAAAAAACAGCTCATATTAAGCTATTTGATTTAAAATATAAGGAACTGCTTACTGACCTGTTTCAAATAATAACCCAGACCACCACACCACATATTGCAGTTTGTTTAGCTTTTCTCGAGACCTCAGAGACACCCATCTGAGCAGCAAAGGGAACCAAAGCACCGATGCATGCAACCTATTTTATTAATTCCATACCTCGTGCATCTTGCATACAAATCTGTCTCTGAACGAGAACGTGAAAGCACATGCATCTTAAGATGTTTAATAGTTTACAAAGCAATAAAGAACAGCATAGAACGCGAGGATATGCTAATGCCAACATATTGGAGCTTGTTGATTCGGTAAACTAAAAACGAAATTTAACAGCACGCACCGTTTCAATCCATATTTGATTATCAATTAGGTTCACCGTAAAGAAGTAAAACAGCAATAGGAAAATAACTGAAAAACTAAAAAAATACTAGCACGGAAGATTTCAGCAGAACCGAGTATCATTTATATTCACCAACATTTTGTCCGTGTAAAAATAAGGCTAATTGCTAACTATGTTCAAAAGGGTAACTCTAGTTTTAATTAAATGCCTGTACAAGCATTCAACTTCAGATTCAAGATCCTCGATGCTCAACTTAAGATCTGCTGCATCTCTTTGAATTATGTCGATGCAAACAGCCTTGTTCTTTGAAATAGAAGTCACTGCAGAATCCATCAGCTCAAACTCATTTAAAGTTTCTGACTTGGAACTTTTTGAGAATATTAGCTTGGAAACCAGTGACTCGTCTTTAGGACCGGAAACAAATGACAACAAGGATTCAAGAACTGAAAGAGTGACTTGCTCGACTTCTTTTAACATTGAAACTATCGACAGAGAGTCTTGTTCCTTCTTTGTGGTTTCCAGACCCTTCAAGTTTCTCAGGGTCTTTTGGATTGACTTCCTAACAGCCTTTCTGCAAGCCAAGTATTTTCCAGCTTCCTTAGCATCATTGCCTTTTCTTCGAAACGATGATTGCAGCTCTTGCACACACTCCTTAACTATGGATAGGGAATCTTTTATGGTTCCACACACATCTAACAATCTTAGAGATCCATCCAGGATCTGATCGACCCATTGGCCACTGTGCTCTCTAGCCAAGGTCTGGTGGGTTTCAGGCAAAAGCATCATACTGTTAACACAGTCGTGCAAATCTTGAAGTCCTTCAAGATTGTTCCTGATTGACGAAGATGATGAACTGGCAGAGTCAGAAGACTGGAGCCTGCACAAGATCTCATCATATTCAGGAACAGTAGGGTGTGGCCTAGATGGCAAACTCACAGAACGGGCATGGAAGCCATTTCTTGAAATCTTAGGGGAAGAGGAAGCCATTTATAGTTTTCTATTATCTGTAGAAAGATGTAAGGCTGTAGAATGCTCGAGTCTCGGTTGATGTAACTTCTCATTGACAAGAGCCCTTTATATACTGAAGCAAGCAGGAGACGCAAGGAATATCACAGACTAGAAAAAAATCATGAACACCCAATGTGGAAATCTGTGTATCTATAAACTATCATGGCGATGTTTACGCAATGTTTCCACAAACCAGGTACCCCAACGCATCACATTTCAATCAATGCAGCCACTTATTTCTATAATTCAAATGCAGCACACGAGTGGCTGAGAGAAAGGAAAAAATGCAAAGCCTTTCTGATGATCTAAAGGTCGCTATCACACATAACAATCTGCATGTGTGATTCTGACAGTAACAGAAAAACAAGTGTGTGTATATTATTAAGCAATGTTTAATAGTTACAGGCAGTTGACAGAAGACAGACAAGCAGACACAGGGCATCTTTTTGCAACCACACCAATCCTACTTATTGGCTTCTTAATGTACAGACAGAAAATAAAGATTTCTTGATCACCGCAAACTAAATTTCTTAGAATAGCCAGCAAGGGAATGAATCATCACATCCAAGGAATTACTTGATGGTTCAACTTCAACACTTTCAAATTTACAGTCTATAGGAAATTATTAAAAGTTCAATGCTTTTTGAATCTATTGTCTATAAGTAAGCATTTAAATATACAGAAGAAAGTAAATATATGTACCTTAAGGAATTTAATAAAAATGCACCACACGAATGGATAATCAGCTCCATCCTTTCTGCTAGTGTTGGACATCGCTGCCAGTAAACAATGTGCAACGAGCAAACCTGCACAAGGTAATTTAATTTCATCATTAAGGAAGTTGAAAGAACTAGGTCAAAATACAAGGGGTTTTAAATTTTGATATGTATTCGAAGGCGGACAAAACGTGAATTGGAACACTCAGCAGCTTATTTATTTGTATCAATATATAAATTAGAAACTGTCTTTTTAAATTTTCATCAATCAATGCCTTTCCTGGCAAGGTTAAATTGAACCATTAATTACTAAGGCATCTGTTCGCAAACACTTACTGTCTGGAACTTTCTACTTCAACTGCATATATTTAACAGGATATTCGTTCAAAAATATAAGGGACAGCTAACTGACCTTTTCTACCTAAAATCCAGAGAACCCCCACGTACTGCAGTTTGTTTAGGCTTTCTTTATAGCTTGACTCCCATCTGCGAGGCAAAAGGAATCAATGCATCTCTGTAACATATATTTATAAGTTTCCTACATCCAAATCTGTTTAAGAACGTGATTACACATGTATCGTAAGATGCTTAATATTTACAAATCCAGAAAATAATAGCATAGAAGACGAGGACGTGATGTGGCTTGTCCCCCTACCAAAAACAATGAGAATATTCGAAGCTATCTTATTCAGTAAATTGAACTAAATTAAATAGCAAGCACCTTCTGAATTCTCAACTGTTCTCCAATAAGTTTCACACAAAAATGAGTAAATTGGAAAATAATAACCAAAAGGAAAAGTATAGTAACATTTAGTTCCAAGGTAAAATAAATTGGATAATAGCTAACTATGTTCAAAAAAGCAAGTCAGATGCCTGTACAGACATTCAGCATTTTAATCAAATGGCCAGCATAGAGATTTCAGCAAAATTGTGTATCATTAATATTCACCAACATTTTTTCCTATCTAAAAACAAGGCTAATTGCTAAATATGTTCAAAAGGGTAATTCTAGTTTTAATCAGATGTCTGTGCAAGCATTCAACTCCAGGTTCAAGATCTTCAATGCTCAACTTAAGATCAGCTAAATCCCCTTGAATGTCGTCGATGCAAACAGCCTTGTTCTTTGTAATAGAATGCACTGCCGAATCCATCTGCTCAAATTCGTTTAGAGTATCTGACTTGGAACTTTTTGGGAGAACTAGTTTGGAAACCAGTGACTTGTCCTTTGGACCGGAAACAAATGACAGCAACGATTCAAGAACTGAAAGAGTGACTTGCTCGACTTCTCTTAACATGGAAACCATCAACAGAGAGTTTAGTTCCTTTTTTTTGGTTTGCAGATGCTTCGAGTTCCTCAAGGCCTTTTGGATTGACTTCTTAACTGCCTTTCTGCATGACACGTATTTGCCAGCTTCCGTTGCATCACTGCCCTTTCTACGCAATGATGATTGCAGCTCTTGCACACACTCCTTAACTATGGATAGGGAATCCTTGGCCGTTCCACATACATCTAACAATCTTAGTGATCCATCCAGGATCTGGTCGACCCATTGACCATTGTGCTCTCTAGCCAAGGCCTGTTGAGTTTCAGGCAAAAGCATCAAACTGTTAACACAGTCGTGCAAATCTTGAAGTCCTTCGAGATTGTTCCTGATTGACGAAGATGATGAACTGGCAGAGTCAGAAGACTGGAGCCTGCTCAAGATCTCATCATATTCTGGAACAGTAGGGTGTGGCCTAGATGGCAAACTCACAGAACGGGCATGGAAGCCATTTCTTGAGATCTTAGGGGAAGAAGAAGCCATTTGAATTTTTCTATTAAGGCTTATACAATGTTTGAGTCTCGGTTGATATTACTTCTCATTGCCAAGAAATGGTTTTTTTGCAAAACCTTTCTGCTATCCTAATGGTCGCTATCACACATTATAATGATCATTGACATATCTGCATGTGTGATTCTGAGTCTGACAGTAACATAAAAACAAGTGTGTGTATATTACTATTAAGCAATGTTTAATAGTTACAGGCAGTCGACAGAAGACAGACAGAAGCAGACACAGGGCATCTTTTTGCAAAGTTTGCAAAGAGAAAAAATGATCTATATTACGCCAAGCAAAACCTACTTATTTGATTCTTGACGTGTAGACAGTGAAGCTAAACATTTCTTAATCACGGAAACATACATGAAAAGATACCATTTTAGTTTTCTTATAATTATCCAGCTAGAGAATTACTTGTCACATCTTAGGAACTATGAAGTCTCAATGCAATTCACATCCATCATCTAATGTCGATGGGTTATTAAAAAGGTCGGAATCTGAAAAGGAAAGTGTACCTTAAGCAATTCTGAAAAAATGCACTGCACGAATGGACCATCAGCTCCATCCTTTCTGTTAGTGCAGAAAATTGCTGCCAGTAACCTTCAACGGGCAAACCTGCACGTGGTAATTTAATTTCATAATCAAAGATGTGGAAATTAACTGGGTCAAAATAGTAGAGGTTTTCATTAGTATTCAACGGCAACCCAAAGGGTGAATAGGAATAATCAGAGTATTATTCATCCATCAACATCAACACTTAAAAATAGAAATTATGTCTGTTTATATTTCGTCACGCAATACCTTCACTGGCAAGTTTAAATAGATCCCTTGATTTCTGAGGCATCAGTTCGCATTCACTTACTGGCCTACAACTTTCCGCTTCAACTGTAAATATAATCAAATTCAAACAAGAAAAAGAGTTCAGCAGTTATATTCATCCATTATGATAACATCCATAAGATTTTTACACCAAAACTTAGAAAAAACAGAGCTAGATTACTGAGTAAACTGTTGTAAAGAAATATTCATTTCCTTCTTTTTCAGTAAGCTGCTCATTTTTTATATATAACCGCTATGTGCTAATTGACCTTTTCTACCTGAAAGGCAGAGAAATCACACATCGCAGTTTGTTCAGGCTTTCTTGAGATCGAGCTTGACTCCCGTCTGCACGGCAAACGGAATCGATGCAGCTAGCATCCTATTTTTATAAAGATATATTCCCCATGCATCCTGCATTCAAATCTGTTAAAGAACGTGATTACAAATGTATCTTAAGATGCTTGGTATAAACTATATACCAAGGCCAGAAGATAATAGCATAAAAGACAAGGACGTGATGTGGCTTGTCCCCCAACAAAGAACAACGAGAATATTTGGAGCTAGCTATTTCAGTAAAGTAAAAACCAGATGGAAAATAATAACCAAAAGTATAAAATGAATAGCAGAAAAGTGTTTGGATAAAGTATGTATCATTTATGGTATGACTAACTACACGTTCCAAGGTCAAATAAATTGGCTAATTGCTAACTATGTTCAAAAGTGTAACTCTGGTTCTGATCAAATGTCTGTACAGACATTCAACTCCAGATTCAATTTCTTCAATGCTCAACTTTAGGTCTTCTACATCAGTTTGCAAGTTGTCAATGCCAACCTCCTCGTGCTTAATAAAAGCTTTCACTGAGGCATCCATCTGCTCAAAATGATTCGCAGTCTCTGACTTGGAACTTCTGGAAAACAGCAACCTTGAAATGCTTGACTGTTCTTTTGGCCCAGAAACGAATGACAGCAAGGATTTAAGAACCGAAAGGGTGACTTGCTCAACCTCTCCTAACATGGAGACCAAGAACAAAGATTCTTGGTCCTTTTTGGTTTGAAGACCCCTCAGGTTTCTCAAGGCCTTTTGAATTGACTTCTTAACAGCTTTTCTGCAGGCCAAATATTTGCCAGCTTCCTTCGCATCACTGCCTTTTCTTCGCAATGATGATTGCAGATCCTGTACACATTCCTTAATAATGTATAGAGAATCCTTAGCAGTTCCACATAGGTCTAACAGTCTTAGTGATCCATCCAGGACCTGGTCAATCCACTGACCACTGCACTCTCTAGCCAAAGCATTTTGATTTTCAGGCAAAAGCATCAAACTGTCAACACAGTCGTGCAAATTTTGAAGTCCTTCTAAATTGTTCCTGATTGATGAACTGGCAAAGTCAGAAGACTTAATCCTGCATAAGATCTCATCATATTCAGGAACAATAGGATGTGGCCTAGATGGCAAACTGACAGAACGAGAATGGAAGCCAGATCTTGTGATCTTTGGGGAAGACGAAGCCATTTTAGTTTTTATACGTAGAAAGATCTAAGGCTGTATAATGTTGAAGTCTCAGTTGATGTAATTTCTCATCGCCAAGAGCTCATTATATACTTGGGGCAAGGGAATACATGGGGAATATAACAGCTTGCCTTGAAAACAATCAATGTTGAGCACCCACCGTGGTGATTACGTGGATCTATAAACTATCACACCGATGTTTACGCAATGTTTCCTCAACGCCGAGTTCTCCAACTCATAGCATATTCCCAACTTTGATTAAATAATCCAATTACTTATATAATGCAATGCAGCACACGAGTGGCTCCTAGAAAGAAAAGAAAAAGACTACAGATCTACGCCATGTTAAGGCCATTATGAATATAAATAGTCATTCGACATATCTGCATGAGGATTCTGATATATACAGTTGACGGATATCAGCAGACATAGGACATCTTTTGCAAAATAACAATAAACTCAATTTACTAGTTACGACATACATATTATGCCACACAAATCAAACCTATTGAGTTCATTAATGGGTAGGCAGCAGATCTTAACATATCTTGATCATCACACTTGATATATGAAAAAGGCTGTTATAATGGATAAGTACCTTAAGCATCTCATCACAGTACGCACCTTATTAATGAAGCATAGCTCCAACGTTACAGCAAGTGCACTTTATCACTCTCCAGTAAATAATGTGCATCCCAGTTACCTGCATATGCTATGATTTCATTAAATACAGAGCTATGATTTCATATATATACATTGCTATGATTTTCAGCTTACTAATTTATGCTTCAACTGTAAATATAACACGCAAGAGAACCTGATGTTCAGTTTCTACATATCCACCATGATCACCATTCGTGCAAAATACTCAACTAAATTCAGAAGAAACATGCAAGTTGCACATTATACTTTAAATAAAGATATGTTTGACTTAAAAAATAAGAAACTGATAACTGACCTGTTTCGATAAGCCAGAAAACCACGACTTGTTGCAGTTTGTTAAGAGTTTCTTTTGAGCTTGACACCCAAATAAGCTGCAACAGGAATAACCACAGCTCTGCAAACTGTTTAAGAACGTGATTAGACATGCAGCATATTTTACAAGGTAATAAAAAATAGCATCGAATATGTGGACGTGATCTGGCTTGTCCCCCAACAAAAATACAACAGCATATTTGGTACTATCTAACAAGTTAAACTAAACAGCATGCACCAGCTGAGTCCTTATTTAATCTCCAATAAATCATATCCCAAGATAAATAAAAGGCAGTGGTAGACTAACTAAATCAAATATATACAATGAATTTCAGAAAAACTTTGGCAAAAATATGTTTCATTCACAGTAAATCTGCATTTTGTTTCTAGATATAAACATATGGGCTAATTGCTAACTATGTTCAAAAGGGTGACTCTCTTATTGATCAAATGTCTGTATAAGCTTTCCACTCCAGATTCAAAATCTTCAATGCTCAACTTAAGATCTGCAAGATCTGTTTGAATGCTCTCGATGCCTACTGCTTTGTGATTTATAATAGATTGCAAGTCAGCATCCATCTGCTCAAATTCATTTGGGATCGCCAACTTGGAACTTTTAGAGAACACCTTTGAAACCAGTGACTGGTTTCTAGGACCGGTATAAACAAAATCAATGATTCAATGACTCGAGGTGACTTGTTCGACTTCGTTCAACATGGAGACCATGAACACAGATCCCTGGTTTTTAGTTTTAAGAAC
This sequence comes from Sedum album, assembly GCA_006409495.1. NCBI lineage: Eukaryota > Viridiplantae > Streptophyta > Magnoliopsida > Saxifragales > Crassulaceae > Sedum > Sedum album. Next base: position 279,634 of record QZGG01000058.1, on the reverse strand, counting down.
ATTCGAGTTTCTAAAGGCCTTTTGGATTGATTTCTTAACAGCTTTTCTGCAGGCTAAATATTTCCCAGCTTCCTTCGAATCGCAGCCTTTTCTTCGCAAAGATGATTGCAGTTCTAGCACACACTCCTTCATAATGGATAGGGAATCCTTAGCAGTTCCACATACATCTAACAATCGTAATGATCCATCCAGGACCTGGTCAACCCATTGACCACTGCACTCTCTAGCCAAGGCCAGTTGGGTTTCGGGTGAAAGCATCAGACTGTTAACACAGTCATACAAATCTTGAAGTCCTTGAAGATTATTCCTGATTGAGGATGACGAAGAATTGGAAGATTCAGAAGACTTAAGCCTACACAAGATCTCATCACACTCAGGAGCAGTAGGGTGTGGCTTAGACGGCAAACTGATAGAACGAGCGTGGAAGCCAGTTCTTGAGATTATAGGGGAAGAAGAAGCCATTTCTTTTTTCTTTTAGTTTTGTAACTCTAGAAAGATGCAAGGATGTATGATGTTCAAGTCTCGGATTATGTAACATCTCATCGCCAAAAGCTCATTAGATATACCGAAGAAGGGGGAGACAAGAGGAATATCACAGAATTGAAAATGCTCCATCATGCTCAAACAATCCCACGTACTTATAAATTATCACGGAGATGTTAAGGCAATGTTTCCTAAAGGCTGGGTCTTCCAACTCACCCCATGTTCCCTAATTCATTTATGCAATCCCCTCATTTCTATAATCCAAATGCAGCACACGAGTAGCTCAGAAAGAGAAAAACTAATCTATTACACTATTGTAAAGGCCATTTTGAAAATAAATAATCACTCAACGTATCTGAGTTAGGGATTCTGAAATAAACAGCAAACCAGGCATACATTTGCATATCTATATGGTGTATGCTTACACAAAAGCAGACATATGGCATCTTTCGGAAATAAAGAAAAACACAAAACTATGTTTACAGGAATCAAATAGCCTAGCCTACCACCTATATCTACAAGCTGTAGTTCAACACGATGTACCAATAAATGACGAGCATAATAATTAAAATTGCGTAAACCAGGCAGAAATGTCTACCTGAAGCAAGCGCGATCAAGTGGTCCCTCGTGCGCATACAAAACAGTTGGCAATGGAAAATCCACATCACCTATCAACATATAAAAAGATCAACATCGTGCAATGTTAAAAAAATTGGAATACACAGAGACAGAGACTCGATCATCACCTTCCACACAGGGAGCTCAATTAGCATAATCCACTCCAGATCTTGAAATCCAAGACAATATACACAATCGCTGCATTAAGCATAGCATACAAATTACAATATTCAGAGCTATAATCTTCAATTGTTGACTGGAGAGTTCAACTAGGGTTAGGGTTTCTTACCACTATGTATCAAATCTTTGAATGATTGGCTCGGAACGGTTCAATCGAATCGATTTAAGAAGTGTTCTGCCGAGATGATAGCGCCGGCCGTTTATAGGGCCAATCTCGTCCGGAACGGTTCGATCGAATCGATTGACAATTTATTAGTTTAAAATAATAAATACGATTATACACGGAGTAAGTACAGAAATTTGTGACATAAAATTTCGATTTTTTAAAATAAATAATTTAAATTCTAAATTTTAAATTTCGATTTTCAAATTAGTCAAATCAAAAAATTAATATTTTGGTTTCAGAAAAATAGGTTAAGATCAAGAGGAGCTTATTATGTTTTCGTGAGACGGAATAAATTAATTTTAATCATTAATTTAATTAATATGACGTTAATTTATACTGATTTTTGATTAAATTGAAAAAATATTAGAAATATAATGAAAAGAAATTTGTGATTACAATAGGAACAGATACTCTTTAAAAATAGGAACATTCAAAAGGTTTAAACGAAATGCTTCCTCTTTGATCATATCCAACAACGAAGTTCTGTTGAGCCACGTAACCATAAATACCAATCCCCTCTTCTTTCAATCCACTAATCACTCCAAATGACATACATGCCACGTCACTCTTTACAACTACAAACACATTATACCTTTTTAACAAAACATCTCCACCTCTAAAATTAGCCACAATATCAGGCAGCTTTAACGTTGAATCTTGTCTGAAACACAACTCAAGGAGTCCTCTAGGATCGCTCACAATAGGTGCATTTGTATGCATGGTCACAACACGTACGATTTTATCGTAAAATTGTTTCGGTAGTAACGTCATGAACGTGCCCGAATCGATGAACATGTTTCCATCTTTCATTGCCCTTGAAGAACTGTCAATGAAATTAACTCTAGTCCCACCAATCGTGAATGCCTCAAGTGTTATGTAATATTTACAAGATGGTGGTTTGCTAATCATTGGAATTGTGACAGTTCCAGGACCATTCACTATTGCATCTCGACCGAAACGGATGTGGCTAACTGATCCATTTCGTTTGCCAGGTCGAGTCAAACAGTATGAAAATCTTTGCATGGCGTGTTTCCCCAACTGGGTGACTAAAGATAATGGTCCGAATCCGAGCCCGATAATACCGGACGATGTGCCCTCAAACAATCCATCATTATCACTGCCACATCCAAATATGAAATTTGATAATTGAACAACTGCATGTGCATTGGTCGAGTCCATTCTCATGATTTCTTTTGATAAGAATCCATTTGAGTAGCTATTGTCACCATAGCTAACATGATGGTGACAGAAATCATCATTTTGACATTGGCTATAAGAATTGGAAGGACAGGTTGTGGAAGGACCACATCGGATTTTGTAGTAAGATGAGGAAGAATGTGGGTTGAAAATTGGTGTTGTCTGTCTAAAACATCGAATACAAGGTTGACATTGTGTCCATATGAAATCACTTCCTGTATCAACCACTCCATAGATATCCATAGGTGGTGTGCCTAGACGGATCTTTATCAAATAATCTCCGTCTTCTTCTAAAATGTGTGATATAGGGCTATTTAAGGTGATTATATTGAATTTGTTGACACTTCGAGTAATGGCTCTTCTGATAATTTCTCTTTCGGATATATTTGGATCATAAAATGGTGATCCAAATGAGTCTCTTTGGTAGAGTTGTGCGCTAAATGCAATAACATTTTCAGTTTTAATCAAGAAAACAAAACTTGTAAACATGGATACAAAGGCTAGTTGAGAAAAGGATGTGATTTGGTAATTAGCCATTCTTTTTAGAAGGGTAAATGTTGTGTTTCGTCAAATAAGATTTTAATGAGGCATCATTAATAAAAAATAAAAAATTGAGATATTTCAATATTTGCTGCTTCCCTAGGTAAAGAGATTAGACACAAAATATGAAATAATAATTGAAAGTTACCTACTCATCGGTAATCAAACCTGGCTAATACAGTAATAAAATAAAAGAGTATGTTTCTAAAAGACGGATAAATAAATATAAGACAGTGAGACATGATCTCAACCGTTAAATACTAATAATCCAACGGATGAGATTTGATTCAGAAAAATAACCTTCAATCTCAATAGCTAGAGTTTTTTTTGCAAATTCAACCGCACATTATATAAAAACCAACTTTAATCTCAACCACATATTAATCTAATCCAACGGTTGATATTAAGTCCTTCCGACTCACCTAAACTCTTTGTTTCTCTTAAACGTTACCCAATTGATATTATTAAATACAGTCGTATTAAGAGAAAATTTATTTATGAGTAATAATTTCATTAGATTAAGTGATTTAATTTGTAAAAATGCGATATGATCAAGAGAGACATACTTTTAATCATAAGACTTTTAGGCATGACATAATTGTTGACTTTTATGTTTTATTCATTCATCGATGGGTATTGATCATCAATTTTGACTAAATAATCCCTAGACGAACTTTGATTAAATAATTCCTGATATGTTCCCAAAAGGTATGATATATGGCTGTTTAAGGTGATTATGTTGGATTTGTTGCTCTCCTGATGATTTCTCAATTGGATCGTAAAATGGCGATCTGAATGAGTCTCTGTGATAGATGGGTCATGGGTTGCTCTAAATGCGATGATAGTTTCAGTTTCAAATTTTCAATCACAAACACAATACTTATGTACATATAAATACAAAGAATTGCTGAGAAAAATGAGTAAACGCAAGCATACACTAAAGCAAGACGTTGTGATGTACTGTTTTTATGAAGGACAAATTACCGAAAACCACCCATAAATATGGTTTTTTTTTCGGAAACCACTCGTATCTTTGAAAATTATAAAGTCACACCCTTAAGTTTATCAAATTTTTCAGAAACCACACATATGTTTAAAGTTAATCAAAATATCAATAAAAATGATAAAAAAACTTATAAAAAAACAAAAAAATACATAATTAATTAAAAAATTATAATTTTTTAAAAATCATGATATTAAATAAATGCAAAATATAAATATAAATTTGAAATGTATTTATATGATATGTATATAAATGTGAAAATTAAATTTATACAAAAATATGGCGTCTTGATAATTACAAAAATTTACCGGCAACCATCATTGCTCCATTAAATTTAAAAAAAATCGTAATGTCTTAAAATGAGTGTTTCAACTTATATGCTTTATATGTAAAAATGTATCAAATTTTATATTTGTATACCCTATATGGCGTATGTAGTAAGTGTAACCGTATAACACACTATTATTTATTCAACAAAACTATACCTACACATGCAAATTATAATTCTTCTATCCAAAGTTATAATTTTGATATAAATGTGAAAACTAAACCAAAAATATGGTATCTTAAAATTACAAATGTGATACCATAGTGGCACCATAAAAATAAAAAACTTCAAAAATTTATAAATTTGTAAGACACCATATTTTTGTAATAGATTTAGTTTTCATTTTTAATACATACCATATGAATAAAAAGTATAGTACTTCATTTCAAATTTATTTTTTTATTTTTTATTTTATTTAATATCCTTATTTTTAAAAGTTTTTAATGATTTTTTTAAACATATATGTATTTTTTAGCATTTTTAAAAGTTTTTTTAATGATTTTTGTTCATATTTCGGTTAATTTTAAACATATGGATAATTTCAAGACGCCATATTTCTGTATTTTATATTTATTTAATATCATGATTTTTTAAATGTTTTTATAATTTTTGTTGATTAATTATATATTTTTGTTGATTAATTTTTATTAATATTTTGATTAACTTTAAACATATGGATGGTTTCTGAAAAATTTGATAAACTTAAGAGTGTAACTTTATAATCCATATTTATGGGTGGTTTTCGGTAATTTGCCCTTTTATAATATACAGTCACAACTGATTTTGATCAATCAAATGGTTAACTTCGATTAAAATAAGACTGTTTGAATCGAGACAAAAATAATGGGAGGGAGGAAGTATACGATTTCTCTAAGAATATGACAGTATAAATAAACGCATTTTTGTGTGAACAGTGTAGTAAATTTGCCTGCATGAACTTTAACTTGAAAAAACAAATACTCATTGCCAAGCAGATTTAGCTGAAAATTTACAAAAGAAATCATATGGAATACCTCAATGAAAGTGGTATAATCCATACTCAGTAGTATCATCAATGTGCATTGGTGAGAAGGCTTCTTTTTTCAGAGATAGAAATCTGCTTGCTTTGATTGAGCTTTGAGGTCCTTCAGCTTCTTTAAAATGTTAGTGAAGTAATCCTGCAGGTACTTCTCTAGTGATGATATGTCTTTTGGATCAACCCCAAGTTGATTGTATGTCTCTGTCATCGGGACTGAGAATACGGTGTCGCTCGATAGAACCTGGAATAAGTCATACAGGATTTAGAACAAAATTTGCATCAATTTTATGATACAATGGAAAATGCAATAAGATGCAGTTAGATAGAGATGTCGTAATGTTAACTCACATGTTTTGCTGTTAAACTAAAGAAATGGTATAAAGTAAATGCTTGCTTCATCTAGTGAAATCAAGAGTAAACAACATTGATACCTCTGAGAAGGCTAGCCTATCTGCAACGTCATTTGTCCACTCAAAAAGTCGTGTAATCTGTCGAGTCAATTTTAATACAGATACAGGGACAGTGGTAATGTTAGCATCTTGACCCGCGAGTCGCTCGCACAATGCAATCACCTACAACGAACTCAAGTTAAGTCCAAAGGTTAGATCATTTCTTATGACGTTGTTTGTAGCAATGACGAATACTCGACCAGCAAAATGCGAAGAAGAAAAGAACAATATTAAAAAGCAGGATTACCTCTTGAGTTGTCCAAGCACGAGGGCCTGCAAACGTAAGAAGCTTCCCATTCAACTTCTCATTCCGCATCGCTATGAATGTCAGCCTTGCAATATCCTGACAATAATTGAACGCAAGTCAAAATAAAAACCAGATGCGCTATAAAAATCTGTGTGGCTCATATGGTGGCAATAATGCCAGTAGATCAAAACCTTAATCAAAACAAACCTGAGTATCCATGTATGCTACTCTTGTGGGTGCATCTGTTCCCCAAACAGATTTCTCTTCAAGAATTGGAACAGCATACTGCCCGATAAGGCCCTACAATTTCAAGAGGAAGTAAATACCATTATAATCACATTGATAGTAAACTTAATATTGCAAAGTCTTACACAAGTATAAAATGGAAATGTCTCCTTTTATTCGAACACGCCAAGTTTATTTATTATCAATAGAACGTATAACACAAACATAGTAACATGAAATTTAAAAAATTGCAGTAATGAAGCAAGAGAGGCGAGGTACCTGAAAGAAACCACAAAGGCGAATGGTGATATGATTAAGACCCGAATCCTGAAGAAATTTTTCAGTGCAATACTTGATCTCCATAAGCGGAACTTCAGGATGCTTGTCGCAGTTATGTATTGAGAAGAATACATACTTCTGAATACCCATGGCTTTCGCACATTGTATTAGTGCCACTTTACCTTCCCAATCAACCTAAACAAAGAAACATTTCAAACAACAATTTATAAAAACATAATGAATATACATTTAAACCCGCTAGCCATAAGTCCATAACATTAACTAATTTCCAACCTTTTTAATTGGCTCCTCAGGTCGACCAGTTGCACAATCAATAACAGTATGAACTCCTACCAACGTCGCGGGAATCGTCTCGGGCTTGCTCAAATCCGCCTAATTCAAGAAACTAAATTCACTTAAATTCAAATGATAAAAATCAAACAACGCAATAAACACAAAGATAAGGAACGAGTGGCTGACATTGACAACAATGGCGCCCCAATCGCGGAGGAAGTCAGCAGGAGCAGGCCTCGGCCTTACAAGGCATCTAACCTCATACCCTTCATCTAAAGCTCTCCTCACAACCTGTCTTCCTAAAGTACCAGTTGCTCCAACCACCAGTACACTAGTCGGCCTCACCGGCGTACCTGGTGCAAGATTCGCTACATTGCACGTGACCGACAGTTGTTGCCGCACGTGGGTTGCTGTCCCTTGACGTTGTCGGGAGATGAGGAAGGAGTTGTTTGAGGTGGCGAGAGTGCGGGAGAAGGAGAGAGAGCAGCCGTGGTGGTTGAGATAGTGGGAGTTGGTGCGGTGGTGGGTTGTGGAGGGGGTGTGGAGGAGGTCGGAGGAGAGGAGGGAAGAAGAAGAAGCCATTGGAGGATCGGAAAGTGTGGATTTTGGGTAAGGGGATTTAGTGACAGAAGGAGAATTGGCCACGTGGATTTCAGAGGGAGAGTTCAGTTCTGCTCAAAACGACGTAGTTTTGAAAGGTTGAAAAGAGGCGTTTAAAAGATGTATTAGTCCTAATCATCGGTTTAAGCGGCTGGTTTACTGATCCATTCAAAACCGCCTTACTCGGATTCTTAAACACAAAACCGCCTCCTCGTAAGTCTGTCCCACCCTCTTCCCTCCCCTCTACATCTCCTTCGCTCACCTCCAACCGCTGATCTTCATCAATTCTGAGTATACAACCTAACTTAAATATTTTTGGAATTCAATTTAACCCTAGAGTTTCAGGTACGAAGCATGAACTGGGGTTTATCTGTTTTTGTAATACTCTATTAGAATCCGACTTTGTTAATTGGTTTGTCATCTGGGTTTGGCTTATCTTGTCACATTTCGTTGGTTTCATGATAAATTTATGATCTTTACTTCTTTGAGGTGAAACTTGATTTGATTAGTATTTTTGATTCTTTTAAGGTAATTTTTGTGTGTGATATGTAGAAAATTCCTTTTTTCCTGATTCTTACCTTGTCTGATAAAAAGATTGTAGGCATATGCCTTTGTTCCCGTTGAGATTCTGATGTTTTGTTTCGTTGTTTTAGGGTATGGTGTATTGAATTAGTGAATTATTACAAAGATGAGTATTGCACAATTGAGCAGTGGCACGCAGTCGAGTGCTTTGGTAAGGCGAATCAGGCAACATGAAGCGGGGAGCGGGAGTTATAATCCGTTCTCGACAGGGCGATCAAGTCACCTTCGCCATTCTGTGGCATTTGGTTGCAGGAGCGGGTTGAAGTGTCAGGGAGGTGGTTTGATGTTGGAAAATTCTTTGGCTAATAAACATAGGAATATGTACTCTCGGCCATTGATTAGGGAAAGGAAGCGTACTGTTTGTCAATCTAGTGCAGATTGTAATGTGGAGGAGTCATCAGATGTTGACACATACAGTCCGGAACGTCAACTTGTCTCCAGCAGTCCGGAGGAGGAGCAATCGTAAGCTGTTACTAATTTTACATACTCCTAAATGCAAAAATGAACTGGATAACTCATTCTCACTTTAATCAAAGTGTAAATTAAAAGCACCATTGTACTTTGTGTGGATTTTGAAGCTGGTTGGACCTCAATAATCTTTGCTGATGTTTGGATTTAACTAGAACTTTGGATGTTAAGCGCGAGCTGGTCATGCTTTCAATGGCAGCATTGGCTGGGCAAGCTATTGAGCCCCTGGCACAGTTGATGGAAACAGCATACATTGGTAGACTAGGTAGGTCATTAGTTATCATTTTTATGTATCAATTACGTTTAATGGCTAGTTGACTGGCAATGAATATGTTCTTTTGTGAATTGTAAGTGTCTGCATTTACCTTGTACTGTGTACTGCATGTTTTGGCAGTATACCCGTTGTCTTGTTTAGTCATGTAAATTTTCATTTAATTTTACTTGTTCCATCATTTATCTGTCTTTAGGTCCTGTGGCATTGGGTTCAGCTGGCGTCTCAATTTCAATATTCAACATAGTCTCTAAGCTGTTTAACATTCCTCTTCTTAGCGTCGCCACTTCTTTTGTGGCAGAAGACATCGCAAAAAATGATAGCAAAGATATGGCTTCAGGTTGCTCATGATCTTTTAAGTGGCGTGAATATGCTTTTGTTCACTGGTTATTTTATAGGAAAATGTCAGATTTAATTTGTGGTTGCTTCAAAGCTGCAGAAGGATTTCACACCAAAGAAAGTACTAATGGAAAGCCTGGACATGGTGTGGTTCCAAGGAAGCAGCTTCCTTCAGTATCTACTGCACTATTATTAGCACTCGGGATTGGCATTTTTGAGGCAGTAGCCTTATATGCAGGATCTGGAGCTTTTCTCAACTTAATGGGTATTAAAACTGTAAGTCCCTCCTGTCGCACTATGCTTAGTTGTTAACTTAGGTTTGGGATGGTTTTTTCAAGTGCCACTTATTATACACTCAGTTCCGACACTACTCATGAATCCGCATTGTTTATAGCTCTTGTTTAAAACAATTCCTGTTGCAGGCTTCACCAATGAGAGCTCCAGCAGAACTTTTTCTTTCACTAAGAGCCCTCGGTGCACCTGCAGTTGTTGTTTCTTTAGCACTTCAAGGTGTTCTACGTGGATTCAAGGATATGAAGACTCCTGTTTTATGTCTAGGTAAGTTTTTTTCTAGAGCAATCAACCTTGATATTGTTTGTTAAATTTGTGGAAAGATATTCCCAAATACATATTGATTATAAGAAGTTTATCATGCTCCAATGTAATTCATCCGAGTGTGTATTATGATCCTATGTACAAACTGTGTTTTCAGGTATCGGCAATTTTTTCGCTGTGTTCTTATTCCCACTGCTGATGTATTATTTTGATCTTGGTATCACTGGAGCAGCTGTGTCCACTGTTATTTCACAGTATGTTCTCTGTTTAATGTTTATTTGATAGACTCTATTTAATGTTTGCTGTTCTTTCTAATGTATAACCGATTCCATTTTGAGATGATTTTATAGGTATGTCATAATGTTTCTACTTATCTGGCAACTGAGTAAAAAAGCCATATTGATGCCTCCGAAACTGAGATCACTAGATTTCAGTGGCTATTTAAAGTCTGGTGAGTTGAATGCTATAGTGGTTTAGTTTCTGTTTCGCCACTCTAAACAACTTCATGCAGAGACTGTTAGGTGTCTTGTCAGTTTTCCTGAATCGGTCTAACTGCAGCCATAGAGAGTGTAACACATCAAAGCGTTTGACAGCTTTCAATAACTATTTTACCTTCAGGTGGGTTTCTTATTGGTAGAACCCTTGCCTCCCTCACGACCATGACGTTGGGAACATCTATGGCTGCTCGTCAAGGTCCAGTAGCTATGGCCTCTCATCAAATCTTTTTGCAAGTTTGGCTCGCCGTGTCACTCCTTACAGATGCACTAGCAGCTTCTGGTCAGGTATGAATCATAAATTGACATCACCTTGATATAAACTGGAAACATCATGATAAGTCCTTTTATACTGATAAACTGTCTCTTATTTTGTAGGCCCTGATCGCAAGTTCTTACTCAAAACAAGATTATAAAACTGTAAAAGAGATAACATTATTCGTGCTGAAGGTTTGCCATTTTCTTCTTATTTTCTTTTTTACAATTACTAAATATTGAAGGTTTCTGTCACATTTTGCATTTATCCAGATAGGAATACTCTCTGGTATATTCTTGGCTGCTACAATTGGAGTATCTTTTGGCTCCATAGTTCAATTGTTCACCAAAGACGCTGAAGTTCTGAGGATTCTCAAGACTGGATTGCTAGTAAGAAATCCCCTAATTATCTACCTTTCGCTTTTCTTCTTGTTTAATTAATAAGTTCTTTTTTCCAGTTCATTAGTGCCTCTCAGCCGCTGACAGCCTTAGCTTTCATCTTTGATGGGCTGTATTACGGTGTCTCTGACTTTGCATATTCGGCACGCTCTATGGTATATTAAGTTTTTCAATAAATACTAGTATGCATTCATTTTGATTCCTATGCTCTCAAAGTTAACAAATGTATCCGTTTTTGTAGATGATGGCAGGAGTAATATCTTCTGCATTTTTGCTGTATGCTCCATCAGCTTTTGGTCTTCGGGGAGTTTGGGCAGGGCTGTCTATCTTCATGGCCTTACGCGCAGCAGCAGGATTCTACAGGTAATCTGATAATCCCTTCAAAGTCTTCTTCTTGTTCCCTTCAGAATCTGCATAATCACAATTAGAGTGTGTTGACATTTTTCGTGATAATGATATCATTTGTTTCTTCTCAATATTTCATTTTATAGGTTACAGTTGGTTTCTGGACCTTGGTGGTTTCTTCACAAGGATTCTCGTGCAACTGAGGTTGGCTTACTCATCTGAAAATTTCTAGAACATCTCTTTGCGTTATCACATTATTTCAAAGAAGCTGACATTCTAAAATTTCATTTGCGTTTCAGTTGTCTAATTGACATTGGGATATATATTCGATAGGGCTAGTTGTAGCTTGCGCTAGGGCTTTGGGAAATCTTACCACCAGACATGCTAAAGGATCAGTTAGGAAATACAACTTTTAATTGTTGATTAGTCAGCTTTTATACAGCTACACAATGCACTTCATTTATTCATTTGACAGGTTTATGGGAAATCTTACCACCAGGTTTATGTACATATTTATATTAGCTTATGCATTTGTAAAGTTCTTTAATTAAGAGAGTGTATATTTGGATAAGCTATGAATTCGAATAGTTCAGGCAACATCTCTTACGGCCTTGAGGACTTTCCCATGTCCCTGAAAGTAACTGTAGTTATACCACGGTGGGCTGGATTGGTACTAACCGTAAATAGTTGCGCCGCACCGGATCCGAATTCCAGTGGGCTGAAGGTAATAATTTGATTGAGAAAATGTGGACGAAGTCCAAGGGACTTGGGAAAGTGAGAAAAGAACTACTATATCAACTTGAGACTAATTTTTTGCTTTAAATGGATACCGCCATTACAGTTTGTTAGTACCCCTGTTTCAATGGATGTAAAGAATCCAAGGAATTACAACCTGACCAAAATGTAAAAACATTTGTCCGCAATTTAAGATAAAAGCCTGAAGGTTGTCTAGTTAAATGACAGTAGCACATAAAATAACAGGACAAAGTTGACTGATATTCCATTGCAGGCTTGCATCCTATAATTCAATACAAAGTCTGACCATGCAAGCAAAATAATTTGATTTCTGTTATCACATGCTCATTCTATTGAAGGTTGAAGTGCCTCCACAACATTATGAAAACCGCCGGTACAATGTTTAAGGATCATGGTGAAGTCAGTGAGATGAAGATGCAGGTGCGACACTGCTAGTTCCCAATCCCATCTTCTTCCCCAGTAGATCAAGCTGTTCAACTAACTCGTCGCCAGTCAGTATTTCTGTTGTCCCATATATAACATGTTTTGTATGTTGCTGGCGCTGTGCTAGCTCTTGCAAGCTCCCATACTCTACATAATTACCACCACCAATCATGAAGACAATGGCTTCTTTAAATGGTCCTTTCAAATGGCTGCTGCCTGGCCCAGAGCCAGATTTTGGAGCACGAGGATCAAAAGCAATATAAGTTTCAATTTCTGGATTTGGCTTCCCCTCCATCAGTGCTTCTACAGCTCTGCTCAACGCCAGCTGACGATCATTGGAAAGAAGATTCTTCATGCCTGCTGTCACAGCACTGATTGACTGTCCATATAGTTTCTCAGCCCAATCGACAATGTTACTTCTGCTGGCAGAACTTGCAGAAGCTAATGATACATTCAATGACTTTATCTTCTTGACATACTGGAAGGCACTTGTATCAATCTCCATTTCCCTAAGAGCAGCCTCAACTGACTCTACTTCAGAGGGGTTCATGGACTCTGATGTGATGAGATACATTATTGCAAATCGTAACTTGTCCATCTTAGTTCCTTTACCTTTCAACACTGCAAGCAGCTCTCCCCATTCAATGCTACCTCTATCCATCATATCACTTTCTTTCTTGGCAAAGGAATCGAGAGATCTTTCCTTAATCGCACCCAACAAAACAGTAGCAATATTTGTGTGCTTGTCAATATTCTGTTTTCTTTCGGTCAACTCAGGCAACGAATTCACTGCATTCATCAAATGCTTTGTGTTGCCTATTAAGTCCGGAGCATTGAAGTCTGCCTCAGCATTCCCACCAGTTCGCCTATTCACCTCCTCAACATCCCTCTTGTACTTAGCCAACTGCGTCTCTATCTCCACAGCAACTTCAGGGAACTCCAAAGAACTATTAGCTACCCAAAATGGATCAGAACTATCCAACTCAAATGACTTCATCCCACCCTTCTCTCCCTGCACACTCAGCCTATTCAGCCTCAAACCAAGCACATCATGAACTAAAGGCCGATACCTAAAATCATGCTGTATACCAACAGACAACTCAAAATTCCTATCAAACAAACACAAAACCGGCCTCTGAAATGACGTGACCAGATTCCCACCTTCGTTGAACAAATTATTCTTCGTTAGTAAATGATCACGTAACTTCTGATCCAAAGCTGCAGCAACCATTTCAGCAGGTCCACCCCTAGGACACCTAATAATTGGCACAACAGCAAGTGTCGCCAAAACACAAAACAAACCACTCACAATCTTCTCAATAATCTCCTCAATCTCCTTATCCCCAGCCGACGGATCATTCAATAGCAAATAACACGATTTCTGCGCTAAAGAAAACAAATTCTCCTCCAACGTCACAAACTCCAAATACTGATCATGCACCTTACTTATCCTATGTATCGAATCCGAAGCCAGCATTCCAGACGCCAAATCCTCCAACAACGGCCTAGGAATCGAAGATGAAAAATTAATGTGAAAAATATCATACAAAGACTTAGACGCATCTGCTACAATTCGCTGGATATTCGACTGAGTCGGCTGAACAAAGTAAACAGCCGGCACATCGTGCACCTGCTTCCGATCCTTATCAACTAGGAAATACAAAGTCACTCCATGCTTCCTCAGATCCTTTACATGTATCAACGGCGATAGAATGTTCTGACAAAAACGATCGTAAATGAGGATCTTGTACACCTCTTCATTCGCCGTTCCGGTTGCGTTTACCGGCTGATTCAGATTCAACATCCTGATTATGCATTCTGCGGATACCAATTTCACAATCAAAAATCAACAGATAAATGAGTTTCGAATTGGACAACGGAAACTAGCAAATCTGGAGATGGAGGCTTACCGGTCTGCTTCAGACGAAGGTTGAGCGCCGCCATGGAAGCTGGAGTTGATTTTCCGATACGGATTGATTTCGCTCTCGCCGATCGGATCCAGAAAGCAGCGTGTGTATTGAGCGAAACGCGAGGTTACAATGTCGTTTAGAGCGGTTCGAATAATGACGTCATAAAGAAGTCGGATTATTCAATAACGGCCCATATGGATTGATGTGGAATTGTGAATAGTAATATATTATCTTCAAGGACTATCATGTTGCATTCATAAGTATAAACATGAAACTTGCTAGATACATCGACGTTCAGTGTTAGATCTATGACATTTCGGATGCTTTCGATACTGTTTTTTTGTTCCTACATCTTATTTTTAACAATATGATTCAGAAAATGTGATGATTCTTTGCCTATTTGTTGCACTTGTATTAAAGGGCCAAATAACTAACTCTCTGGACTCTTTGGTGGTGATAATTCCCATACATTCCCAAATAACAGAAATTCCGCAACCATTGGCGACTTCGTCTTGCTAAAAGAGACTGTACCGAGGCGAAAATGGTAATCTTTTACATGCTTCTAGGGAAACTGGGGCAGTTGATTGAGACAATCATCAACCTTTCTGTAATGCTCTTCGAGTCGTCACCTCTTACAAAGGCAACTTGGCTTTAACTATGTTGTGTTATATAAGTGTCTGTTTTTATATACACTTTTCTTTTCTTAGTTCTATACCAAATCTGGCAAACACTTCTGATTCGGAATCTTAAGAAAATATTTTTGTTGATTCTTACATGTTCTTAAGATTGTGGGAAAGTAAAATAATGCATATTGATTAAGACGTCTATTGTATGACTTGTTCCGAATTTAAATATATTGATTTTATTTTCGGGATAGAAATTTTTTTGTCATCCAGTGTGACTTACTTGCTATCAATCATCGCATGTATTAGTGACTCACTATTTATAAATCAATCAAATTAAAAGAATCTTACATAAAATAAAAAGTGTACTTTAAACAATCCAAATTGATGATAAATAAAACAAAATGTAGACATCTCATGCAACAGTCATAACCTACAGATATACCCATTTCACTTTCAATGCTAAAAATATCTGTCTTAAAAAACCTAATCCAAGTTGATTAGTGGCCAAATCAAAAGCTCACACACATGTGTGCAACTTTAAAATCCTTGCTAATCTCAATGTTGACTTGGGCAATGTAATTAAGATCCACAATTAACATTAATTTACTTGTACTTTGCTTTAGTTGTTAGTGTTTCCCCAAACCTTAACACATGCTAAGCTCCCCCAGCAATTACTGCAAGATCCAATTTTTATATATTAAACTTGATCTTTGCTTTGCCAACTTACTAGGAATCAAATCATTCACTGGAATCATATCTTTCAAGATTCTGTAGTAGTGGAACGCATCTTAATGTAACAACGGATCATAAGATTCCTCAATAATGATCAGATCCGATCCAGACATATTGCTTATTGTCACATTTATTTTATAATTTAAGAAAAATTGAGGACATTAAAATATTGTTTTTTGTGTGAAATAGACTCAAACTGAAAATAAATTAGCTCTCAGATTGATACAAATTCTTTGATAAAGGTAAAGAAAAAGACATCATGGTGATTCATTACAAATTGCTAGTCACTTGATTACGATTTTTTGTTTTACATGATTTATGAATTTGAATTTTATTTAATGAGTGCGTTCTATCGAGCTATAAATGTTATTATTTATCAATTTTATAGATGTTTGTTCATGTAGATCCATCTTTTTGTGGACCACTGAACTCAAATTTACAGTAATAATAATTTCTTTAGTGTCATCAACTGCAACGTCACTTTGTATTTGTTTTATTAATTATAGTTAAAATGGACATCTTGTTTTTTAATTATTACTCCCTCTGTCCCATAATGTTTGTCCACTTTTCTTTTTGGGTCTCCCTTAATGTTTGTCCACTTTCATTCATTCACAACCACATATTTTATCTTTCCTCTCAAATTCTTTTAAATTTTTCATTCTCAACCACACATTTTACACTCATTATTATCTTAAATACCGTGAAATATATGATTTTGGACAAACTTAAGGGGACGGAGGGAGTACATCACAAGTGGCTTTACTTGCACTCAAAACGCGGACTACGGAACGTGAAACGACGGACGGAGACAGACTAGCTTCCAAGTGTGTTTTGAATCTTTCAACTTGCGACTTTCATATCTCCTCCAACACCAAGGCTCCAACTTGCGCATTTGCTGTCTCAAATCCACGAGTAGAATAAGACCAATCAGTCTCAACCCACGTCACAAGACCGCAAGACGATACGAGGTGTTGGATTTTTGTTATTTAAAACCGTCATTGACGAGGTAGTCTGTCCCAAGGTTCTATAACAATGAAATTCGTCGTTAAAAAGTGAAGTCTTGCCCACTTTGTTTTTCAAAAACCCCATAAATTTGCGGACGAGGGTTTTGATAAAAGGTCGTAGCTTTGCATCATTCAAGTCTCCATCTGCTGCTGGTGCTGAGGTTAGGGTTTTGCACTGGTGGATAGTTTTGTAATCTGGGTTGATGTGTTGGGTGCTGATTCTGGTTCAGATTGATAGTTTTTTGGTTTAGTGCTTGTTTTTATAAATTTTGTAAGGTTGAAGAGCAGCGGAATCTATGTACGTAGAGTTTTTTTATATTTCCTGCCTTTAGTTCATTGTATTAAAATCAAGATAGCTCTAACATCATTCTCTCATAGTTGGTATTATCACAAGTTGGTTTGGATTGTAAGTTAATCGATGGGGCATCGGGGAAGTGAGGTTTTTGTTATTTTTGTTCTGTTCTTGGCACTAAAAGTAGTGTTATAATCTGCAGATATGATAACTTTCTATTTAGAGTTGTTCGAGGTTCTTGCTTTTTAGTTGATATGATTTGAAAGCTGCATCCTGTGTTGGTTTGTGACTGAAATATGATTTCCATTGCAGCTTGTGGTAGCTTGTGTTGATGGTGCTTCTACTTCAGCTAAGAAAGATTACCTAAGGAAATCCTCGGGGATTTCTTTTGTCTTTCTTCATCTTCTATACTCTGTGCTTTGGTTCATGATATCTAGTGCGACTTTTTGAGAGTTTTAATTTTGGGTGAAAGATCTTATACTGAATAATGGATGAAAGTGTGTTCCCACCATCTAATACTGTGGTTGGAAATTCCATGGATTTTTCGATGGACTTGGACCTCATTTCTGAGCTCTTGTTTGAAGGAGATGGTCTGATAGCACTCGTGATTTTCAATATGATTCAACTTCTGTTTCATTTGGTGGTAATCAACAATTGTCATTTCTGGAAGATGACTCTGATCTGTTCGTCGACATGGATTTGAATACTTGTCTAGCGGATGAGGACTTATCAGATGAACTAATGCAGAGTGATTCACCATATTATCCGGTGGTAAAGCCTACTGATAGTTTGTCTGAAGACAGCATAGAAAGTGTTGTATGTGCTGATCGGTCATCTTTTGACAACAAACTCAATGAAAGAAGAGGGGTTCATCCAACCGCTCGTAACAATTCCTTTTTCTCAGTGACAGACAGACTGAAGCTAGCAATTTCACACTTGACCGAGGCTTCAAGAAATGAGGAAATCCTAGTTCAAATATGGGTCCCAATTAAAAGGGAAGGGAAGTGTGTGCTCATCACGGCTGAGCAGCCCTTTTCCGTTAATCCTAACAGTCAAAGCCTTGCATACTATAGGAACGTGTCTGAAAAGTATCAATTCCCAGCTGAAGAAGGAGATTCGATGGTTGGGTTGCCTGGTCGTGTGTTCTTGGGGAAAATGCCTGAGTGGACCCCTGATGTTAGATTTTTCAGAAAAGAAGAATACCCACGTGTCCATTTCGCTCAACAGTACAATGTTCGAGGATCACTCGCCCTTCCTGTTTTTGAACGCACAAGTGGAGCATGCTTAGGGGTTGTGGAAATTGTGATGACAACTCAAAAGATAAATTATCGTAGAGAACTTCAAAGCATCAGCGAAGCTCTTGAGGTTTTTCTCCATCCCAATCTCCTTGCATTCACTTTTATTATAAAAATATGCTTATCTTTTGCAAATCAAATTATGCAGGCTGTTGATTTTAGAAGTTCCGAAAGCCTTCACCCTCTCTCCGTTAAGGTAAATTTCAGTACAAATCTGCCTAGATATCAGGATGTGGATGGTAACTGATATATCATTCGATGTGTTGACTTACAGTCTTGCAGTGAGACATTCAAACCGACCTTTGTTGATGAGAGATGCAAAGCATCCTTGGTTGAGATTAGTGACGTCTTGACTTATGTTTGCAAAACACTTGGGTTGCCACTAGCTCAAACCTGGGCCATGTCCGCTCAAATGAGTAAAAGTGGATGTCAGCACGCATGCAAAGATTGTACTGAATGTATAACTGCTATTGACTCCGCAAGCTTCATTGGTGACATTGGACTTTTAAGCTTTCACGAAGAATGCTGTGAGCAGCATTTGCTTAGAACTCAAGGAGTTGTTGGAAAAGCATTTGTAGGAAACCAGCCATATTTTACGTCTGATGTAACTGCATATTCAAAGACCGAGTATCCATTGTCTCACCATGCCAAACTGCATGGACTGCACGCGGCTGTAGCAGTACGCGTGCAAAGCATCTATGCTGCATCAGCTAATTTTGTTTTGGAATTCTTCCTACCAATAAATTGTGATGATTCTGACACACAAAGGAAGAAGCTGGCCTCAATATATGCTGCCCTTGAACTGCGCTTGAAGACTTTTGATATTGTTATGGACAGCAATTCGAAGAAAAAATTCACACCTGCCCAACTAGGTGAAGTTGTTAATTTTATACCCAACTGCCACATATCGTCAGAATATGAAACATCTGTAAAAAGGTCCCGACGAGAGAGGACAACTTTGGCAGCTGAATAGTGGGGGCTCAAATACCAGTTAAACATGTCTCTTTCTCATCAGATTACATGAAAGATCAGGCAGTAAAAAAAGTTGAAGCGGATTCATATTGGGATACTGTTAAGGAGGAGTCACAGCACGAGCAATTCGTTCAAGAATCCAAGACAATCCACCATGAATATGATTTCAAACGTATCAACAATAATGGTGAAGATTCTTCTTCTTTGGGCAAAATCTGGCAAGCAGGATGCGCAAACTCAAGGGATAATAGGCGGGTTAAATCGGAAAAAAGCATTACCTTAGATGTTCTTAGACAATATTATGCTGGCACTCTCAAGGATGCCGCCCAGAGTATTGGAGGTAAAAATGTACCTGATTTTATATTTGATTTGAGCATTACTTTTACAGCCTTTTCCCATGATTCTTGCAGAAATTGAACTATGATTTAGCTAATTATTTTTTCGACCCCCGTGGAATAATTTCATCACTTTAATGTTGCTTGGTTGGCGACTTGGCAGCATGGTCATGATCAGCAGGTTACTGACACACTTATTTGTGCTTTTGCAGTTTGTCCCACTACACTTAAAAGGATATGCAGGCAGCATGGAATTACTCGGTGGCCTTCAAGAAAGATCAAAAAAGTTAACCACTCGTTAAAGAAGCTCCAACTTGTAATTGATTCAGTTCAAGGAGCCAATGAGTCTATTCCAATAAGCTCTTTTTATTCAAACTTCCCTGAATTGAGTTCTCCGAATTTCTCTGAAGCAAGGCGTTTGCAGCCATCAAAGCTAGATAGTAAAGGTCAATCAACAATTGATGACAGTAATGAACGAAATTCTAATGCGGGCTCTGGGCTGATTAGCTGTGGGGACACCACCATGACGTCAGCTTCCTCTTCGTGCAGCAACATTTCTGACTCTAGTTTGTGCTTCTCCTCCGGAGCCAGAAATCATCCCACCATGGCTCAAACCGCAAGTGAAACAAGCTATGTATATTCAGAAAGCCCTAATGGTATGATGCAGAGAGTTTTCAGCGAGACGGAGCTGCATTCTTCGAAACATCAGGATATTAACAGTTCAGAAAAATCTCAAAGCCATAAGTTATCTCCCGGTCATTCCAATCTCAACAATCTACCACCCTTGCAAAATAGCCATTGTCCTTTCGCGCAACGAGGTACAAAATACAGAATAAAAGCTACTTTTGGAGAAGAAAAAGTACGCTTCAGTCTGCCACCACATTGGGAATTTAAAGACTTGAAGAAAGAAATATTTAGGCGCTTTGACGTAGATGATCTTGATGATATGCAAATTAAATACCTGGATGATGACTCAGAATGGGTTCTTTTGACTTGCACTGCTGACCTCGAGGAATGCATAGACGTGCATTTGTCGTCCAAGTGTAATACACTAAAGCTCTTAGTCAGTAAAGCGTATCATCCTCACTTGGGTAGCTCTCTTGGCAGCATGGGCAGTTCTTACCACCATGTCACCTAAGACTAGAGTGGTTTTCTATTCACACTGCTTATGTCTTCAATATTAACACTTCCTTAGAGAGGTTCCTGTACAAATTTCTACTAACCTTATACAATGTCAAGGATGACATGTGGTCAAGATCTGAACTTCCAACCACTGTTGGCTGCTGCCTTATATTTCTGTACATATATGATTCCAGGTATTGGGACAACTTGTGTTATAAACTGTATTACCTGTCTTCAGACAATTTTGGTATATAACGACTCAAATGTACATAGCTACTTTCAATAGATTGCTACATTTTTCAAAGAAGTCCTTTTAGTGATGTAGTTTTTTCTCTTTCAGACTGAAACTGAACGATGGTGAAGAGGATTCTAATTTTGATGATGCACAGGATGAGGCTCTAGAATGGCTTTTCGCCTGTTCCCTTAATTTCCATCAGTGTTTCCAAAACTTCTTCCATTGAAGGCCGAGTTTTGGGTTTGAGGCCAAGGCATTTTAATGCAAGGCTAGCAGTCTGTAGAGCAGCATCGGTGGGGTATTTCCCTTTCAGACGTGGATCCATGACCTTCTTCAGTTTTCTTCTGTCAGATAAAAATGGAGTGACCCAGTTTACCAGACTAAATTGCTCACCAGGCCTGCTGGCATCAAATGCTCTTAAACCGGTCAGTATTTCAACCAGTACAACTCCAAAACCATATACATCATTTTTCACGTATAAGCTCCCTGAAATATTATAAACTCTAGTTGGATCTTGAAACTTACAAAATTTAGAATTAGGCAGTAGGATACTAGAATTGTAATTACCAGTAGAAACATATTCGGGAGCTGCATATCCGTACATCTTCGTTTTAGCCAAGCCAAAGTCTGATAGTTTTGCATTATAGAACTGCACAAATCGGCATTTCTGATGAATTATAAGTTTCAACAACTCTTCTGCTTAAGAAAAATGATAATTTTTGTATCTTACTGCATCTAGCAATATATTTGAGATCTTAAAGTCTCTGTAAATGACTTGCTTTGCTGTGTGCAGGAAAGAAAGGCCTCTTGCAGCACCAATTGCAATCTTAAGCCGTAAATCCCATGTTAATGGCGGAACAGAAGAACCTTCTGAATAGAAGAAAATATATAATCTCACACACAGACATAGCTTATCAAAGTGAAACTACACTTGGGATGCGTTTTAGGTATCATACTTCCAAAGAGATGAGTTTCCAAGCTACCCTTTGATATATATTCATACACCAAAATCAGCTCTGTCTGCTCCGAACAATATCCAACCAGCTTCACAAGATTCGGATGTGAAAGCCTCCCAAGTAAAGTCACTTCAGACTACACCAAACAGACAGCATGAGCTCAGTTGCAAAATAAGCAACATCTGAAATAAATTGACAGTCATGCGGCGAACGGCATTGTTATCATACCTCCCAGTCCACAAATCCTTCCGAGCTCTTTGCATTCAGCATCTTTACCGCAACCGTATTCCCATCAATCCAACCTTTATAAACCCCACCAAACCCGCCGTCTCCCACGAGTGCATCAAGTTTGAAGTTCTCTGTGGCCGATTGCAGTTCCAAATAGGTGAAAATTCTCAAGTTGGATGAAGGCAAGATCTGACCTTCGTTAAGGGAAGCGTCACTACCACTACCTGCTGTGAATGAGCTATTTGCTGAGTCGTTGCTGGCTCCGGAATCAGTAGAATCACTTGTGTACCATGATCTACATAAACCTGGAATTTCAAGCAAACAACTTCAGGTCCAAAGTCAGATGCAACTACTAAGACATTACAAAAACAAGACTTTACGAATATGAGAAGCCGGAAGAGTCACACAAAGATGGCATACATAAAAACACATGAAGCACAACTGAGGTATGATGATTGCACAACAAGACACTAGGATACTATGGCTTGTATACCTGATCTTAGCTGATCGAAGACTGCAGAAGTAGAATTTGGTGTTGGAGAAAACCAGCAATTGCCCATCAGAACTTTACAGTAGAAAGCTTCTTTTCTACTAGGTGGTTGTCAAACCCCAGATCACAAAACTCGAATATGATGAAGCACTGCTCTCCTTGCAACAAGCTGTACAAGGTCAACTATCCCAAAGACTCGAACTTTAATCTTCTTCAGCAGCTCAATAGGTGACAATCAGATGAAGAATCTTCCCTGTTTCATAGTCTTTCATATGGAGCCAAGCTATCCTTCACTTCAAATGCTCGATTTTGATCCAGGTGAGATTGTAGAATTACTTGCTAAATGATATCCATTACAAAGGTTGAGCTTGGATCTTTTGGGTACTTTGGCTGAATTTGACTGGGTCAGTACAAAAAGTTTAGCTTCCTAGCATCATCGTCATTGGTTAGGTGGTTGGAATTTAGTCTGTCGTTGGTTCTCAGTAATTGTTTGATAAGCCAAGTGTGAAACAAACACAAAATGTCCTCCCATTGTCCCACTCAGACATGCATAGCATGTGTCCGCTGTTTGATCCAAGAAAGACAAAGTTTTGATTTTGATAAATTTATCAGTCGTGATTACATTTATTATATATTATATTCCTACAAATTTAAGAAAACCTTGATAATGAGATTAATATAATATACGTAAGGAGTAGTGGTCTGACGATTAAATGGAATAATAAGATAGTGTTTATAAACAATTATTTTCATTTCATTTTTATTCAATTAACTTACTTGCTAAAAAATTTATTTAAAAAATCAATTCAAGGGAAACGTTAATGTTTAAGAGTCTAGTTTTGGAGGTAATCTAATCTGACTTAATTGCGTATTTACTTAATCACAGTAATTAGGTAGCAGTTACGCTCGATTAGGGTTTTGTCAAAAAATTGATTTTAGGGGAACGTGCGAGTGATCGAGACTTGAGAGTACATCCGATTGGGTTTTGACATTGACTTTGGTCGACAGCGATCCCAAATCATCACACACCACACCCCTTTTCATCCCATCGTACAATCGTTCTCGTCCTGATTGATTGGGGTCCGATTTGTGAAGTCCCGAGCAAGCAAATGCGCCTTTCCGATTTTCTGCTGGTGGGTTTTTCTCCGCAATCGCTATTGATTGAGTTTGTTATTACTGCATTTTGGGTTAGCAATCTGGCTCGAATTGGGTCTGTGTGTTTTACTGATTTGGTATTTAGCGAATGATTTTTTTTGAATCTGATTTGAGATTTTGGGTGTTAGTTGACAGAGAATTTTGCAAGATGTGTTCTTGATCTGAGATTTTGGGTTGTTGTGATTCGAAGTGTGGTTTTAAAAGTTGTGATCTTGCAATGAAGTATGAAGAAGCTACTTAAGCCTTGAATCTTACCTGAATGCATCTAGGGAGACTTCATTAATGGAAATTTGATTTCTTTCCTGTTTGTCTTCTTTATATTTGTCTAATATGATATTGGTTTGTGTGTGTTTATACGCAATGCAACATGTTTCGATGTCAACTAATTCTATTTGCAAATGTGGGTGGATTTGTTACCATTTTGAAGGTCTTGAGTTCTTAAATGATGACATTTGAGAGGCGTTGGAATGCTCCAGTTAAAAAATTTGCATTTAACTGCTGTTGTTCTGGTAGATTTGATGATAACTGCATTATCTCTGCTAATAATGAACTAAAATCTTCATTTCTGATTCCAGGTTAAGTGCATATTGCGTAGGTTGTGAAAGAGTTTGGAATAGTTCCTTTTGAATTTGATATTGGCTTGGGGTTTCATTAGGGTGTGTGGGAGATTACTATGATACACACCGTGAAAAATTATGGGAAAACTGATATTTCCAAAGCGTTACTTAATTGTGATATTGACTTTTTTCTGCACATCGGTATGCTACATTGAGCGAGTTGGATTTTCAATAGCATATACTACTGCTGCTGATGCTGCGGGGGTGAATCAATCCAGTAAGGGGGTGATACTTTCGACGTTTTACTACGGATATGCCTGCTCGCAAATTCCTGGGGGGTGGGTGGCGCAAAGGATCGGTGGAAGGAGAGTTCTCCTCTTCTCGTTTCTGCTATGGTCTTTAATTTGTGCGCTTGTTCCATTAGACCCAAACAAAGTTGTCGTTTTGGTGATGGCGCGTTTGTTTGTTGGTGTTGCACAAGGATTCATATTTCCGTCTATCCACACTGTCTTAGCGCAGTGGGTGCCACCTCATGAAAGGTCCAGATCAGTATCGCTTACTACATCTGGTATGTACCTGGGCGCAGCTGCTGGAATGCTTCTCCTGCCCAGCTTGATCAAGCGCAGAGGTCCGCAATCTGTGTTTTCAGTTGAAGCTTTTTTGGGTGTTTTGTGGTCTCTACTCTGGTTAAATTACGCAAGTGACCCTCCTCGTTCCGAGCATCCAAAAGCCACAGCTTCTGGCTTTGGGGAGACACTATTGCCGCTAAGAGGTAAGTTAAAAGTAGAAAATGGTGGTAGTACATCGACCAAGACCTCAAATATCCCATGGAAGAAAATATTTCTCAGCATGCCTGTTTGGGCAATTGTTGCGAACAACTTCACTTTCCATTATGCTCTATATGTGCTAATGAATTGGTTGCCCACTTACTTTGAAGAAGGCCTCCATCTTAGCTTACAGGACATGGGCTCATCAAAGATGATGCCGTACCTCAACATGTTCCTATTCTCCAACATCGGTGGAGTTATTGCTGATCATCTTATCACTAAAAAAATATTGTCGGTGACCAACACCAGACGAGTACTTAACACCACAGGCTTCCTTGTCGCCTCTCTTGCACTGATGACACTCCCCCTCTTCCGAACTTCTGACGGTGCTGTCTTCTGTTCATCCATCGCTCTCGGTTTTCTAGCATTAGGAAGAGCTGGCTTCGCAGTGAACCACATGGATATCGCTCCAAGATATGCAGGCATTGTAATGGGAGTGTCCAACACTGCTGGGACACTCGCAGGCATTGTAGGGGTTGATTTCACAGGACGCCTCCTAGACGCCGCAAGTTCAGACATTTCAAGTGCTGAAAGCTGGAAGCCAGTGTTCATCATTCCCGGGCTACTCTGCGTTTTCAGCTCCATGGTATTCCTGCTCTTCTCAACAGGGGAGCGGATTTTTGACTGAATACACAGGTGCCCGTTATCATACATTCTTGTATTGTTTGTACTCAAGAGTGAATCTCTAAAACCTTACTGCATTTTCCTCGTAAACCAAATGTAGCCTATGGATTGAGAAAGCACCTTTTTTAAAGTAATACGTGTTGCAGTACTGAGCAGTTTTCTAAATTAACAGATTTATACCTTTTTTTGTTATAATTGCGGCCAAGAAAAATAGAGTAAAGTGGGCTGGGTTTAAATGGGCTTTATGTACTCTTCAGTTGTTCATGTGGAGGCCCAATTGGAGATTACTCGAGTTGGAGAGCATGAGTGTGATCGATCTGTTCTGCTCGAGTCGCTGAGATCCGTCGGTCGGAGATTTCTTCACTAATCGGAGCTCGTAGAAGTCGCTCGAATCCGAAGTCGGAAATTGTTGTGCTGTCATGGAGTACAGAAAAACCAAGGATCAGGTCTGGAATCGATCACTTAGATAACGTTTTCACTGAAATTGTTATGCATTTTCTGATTTTGAAGAGCTAATTGTTTCTAAAAATTGTAGCTTGTTTTTAGAAGTAGACATAGTAGTAGTGGTTGTTTGAGTGTTGCTGCTATTGCTGTTAGTGTTTACGAAAAATCGATGTTTAATTGGATGTGCGGGAAATGCAATGATTTGTTGGAGTGTATGATGTAGGATAAACCAGAGTTTGATGATGAGAATGACGTAGAGAGCTTGCGTGGGAAGATGCTTGTGAGCGGAGGTATGTGCTTTTGTTAATCATTGTGTAATAGTGGCATTTATGTCTGTTTAAAATATTTCTACGTTTTAGTGTGTTCGGATATTTAATTATTGTGAATTGGTTGTTGTTGTGATAGTTCCTTTGATCAATGTTGGAGCTTTAGGAAGCGTTGTTGGTGATAGAGCACAATGGAAGCGCAAGTGAGAGTTTGTTGTTTACTTTGTTTTCCTTTTTTACATGCTGTGGTGGGGAGCGAAAGTGTAACTTGTTAATATCATTTTTGCTATATCTGTCATCAAATAGGTCAGTAGTGACACTTGCGCTAACTTTCCTGACGAGTTCACAAGCAATACTTATTGTCTGGTCCAAGAGAGCTGGAAAGTATGACTATAGTGTTACCACTGCAAATTTCATGGTGTGTAAGAGATTTTTGTTTCTGCTTAAGAATCTCAACGATAGTCTCTAGAAGCCTCAGGACTGACATTAATGCTGCTCATGTCTTCTCTAGGTGGAGACTCTAAAATGTTTATTATCACTCGCTGCATTGTCAAGAATATGGAGAAAAGAAGGTGTTACGGATGATAATAGGTTGATAGTCATGTGCAGTATCCAAATGCTAAGTGCAATATCAGTGTTTCCTTTTTAGCTCATTGGTTTCTTCTTTTGATGACATGGGAGTAAATAAACACATTACCATTACAAAATGCATATCTTTATATATTGAATTTTTTCAAAAAAATTATGTATTATACCAGCGTCCTGATAATGTATTGGATGTTTGCTTATTTTAATTTTGTAATGTAACTTCATTTTATCAGGCTGAGCACAACATTCGATGAAGTTATTGTTTATCCCGTTCCAGCAGCACTATACCTTGTAAAGAATTTGCTACAGGTTGCTCTTCTGTTTCTGCCAATTATCCTCGTCAAACTTTTATCCAGATCTGCATTATGGATTAATAGTGTCTTTTTCGTGGCAGTACTATATATTCGCATATGTCGATGCTCCAGGTTATCAAATACTTAAAAATTTCAACATCATCAGTACCGGTGTGTTGTACCGCATTATCCTTAAGAGAAAGTAAGTTCTATGTTTCGTCTCGCTTCTCCATATGTTTATTGGAATCATTTATTTGTTCAGCCGCCGTGGATTGTGTTTTCTTATCTATTAGGACCAGTTAACAAATACCATTCAACTTGTAACAGATGAGGCGTAATGGTGTCATTATTATTTGCTTTCAGGTTGAGTGAGATTCAATGGGCTGCTTTTGTTCTCTTATGCGCCGGATGCACAACGGCCCAGCTGAATTCCTCGTGAGTAGTCATATCCATCGCCTTTTTCTAGTGATGATTCACTGTTTGAGTGATCTGCAATTGTCAATCATGTAACCCTGTATGGACTCATTAGTAATTGGTTGGTTGTAACTTGCATGGACTATTAACTCATCGATTGTGCTGTTTATTTCAAAATCAGTGTCTGCCTCATTATTTGATGAATCAGCCTCTTATTATTTCTTTTATGCAGCTCTGATCGTGTTCTTCAGACTCCGTTGCAAGGATGGATCATGGCTATAGTCAGTTGATACACAATATAATTCATTGAAATTTGTCTTTCCATACATTTTGCATCTAGATATCATATCATCGTCTATTAAATTCAGGTTATGGCACTTCTTAGTGGGTTTGCGGGAGTTTACACGGAGGTGATATTAAATTTGTTCCCCCGTTTTGCTCTAATGAGCTTGCTATATTATTTACGCTGCAGAAACTTCTATGGATAGAGTGTCAGAAATTCTTAGTTATTTTCCCCTCTCTCTGCAGGCTATAATGAAGAAGAGGTTTTCAAGAAATATAAATGTTCAGAACTTTTGGTTGTACGTCTTTGGGATGATATTCAATGCTGCTGCTATAGTGATTCAAGATTTCCACGCTGTTGTAAACAAGTAAATTGTGCTTACAGTTGCTGATTTTAATTTGATCCTCCATATATTAATTAATCCATAATCACAAGAATTATATTGCATTCGCTTGTATCATGGTGGCCTTTTGAAAAAAGATACCGGCCACATACAGATATATAGGATTAGAACTGCACAGCTGTGTAGGGACTAGTCTGATTTATCTGAATGTAACCATACGTGAAGATAATATTAGTAATACAGTTAGTGTGTCAGACGAATGAAACAGAAATAAAGTTATTCTTGAAAGATTGAGTTTTATTTTACTTTTGATTTCCAGGGGCTTCTTCTATGGATATTCCTTCATCACAGTTCTCATGATTGTCAACCATGCACTCAGGTACTTTTCCCAATTCCCAGACTTAATTTCATCTGTTTCTATGGCCCAGTAGGATGGGTGAATGTGAATCCTTGTGTATGACATTTCTAGTATCCTGCTCATCTCATCTGTTCCAGCTACTGCTACATTCTCGTATTGAAGTTTATCAATCAATCTTTTCTTGTTCATGTAGTGGGATTGCTGTATCCATGGTGATGAAGTATGCTGACAACATTGTCAAAGTAATGCATTAATTACTGCTCATTCGTACAGTAGTTTCACTTTCACTTGGACTCTTTTGCCAGTTTGTCAATCCTACAATTCATGCTATGCAGGTGTACTCTACATCTGTTGCAATGCTGCTCACAGCTATTGTCTCGATGTTTTTGTTTAACTTCCATCTGTCCCTCGCCTTTTTCCTTGGCTCAACGTAAGTATTTCACCAATAAGATCAAGTTACTAAACATTTGCTGCTCACATTCCCGTCACTTGTTTTATACTTTTGCTCACCTAATTATCCACAATAAGAGATAGGAAAAAAATTACCCTCTGTCGTTGTATTCATTCATAGATATGAATAATAAGGCCTCTTCACTTACTCTAGTTTAACTCTATTTTTTCAGGGTCGTATCGGTATCTGTGTATCTACATTCCATCGGCAAGCTGAGATAAAATCTGGCCCATGGGACCTTCCAACTGACGAAGGCTACATACATTCTAATACTTCCTCTAAGTTGCATCTCTGACTGGATATCAATACATGGAGCTTGAACCTATTCATGTACCTAGCCATTACAATTCAGAAACTACTTGCATAGTGGACAGCAGATCAACAAATTTGTCAAATAGAAATGTGAGACACCTTTGTGACATTACAATGTAATAGATCTTCAAGTCAAAGATTCTTATACTCAAATCAAGACCTGTAGTCCAACATTATATATAAATGTTATTCACAGAAAAGACGCTGCTTAGAACCAAAGTCTGCTGGAACAAACCAATCTTAAAGCCACAACTTTCCTTTATATATTCAGTTTCAGAAAACTTATCTTCAAGTAAAATCAAGGACTGAGCCCATTGCAGCTCTACAAATAGCTGCCTCTATATACCTCCCAAAACCACCAATTTACATATAACACTTCCAATAATGGCTCTCTCAGCAACTGTCAAAATGACCGCTTTATCCCTTGCCGCAATGTTCTTCATTTCCTCTGCTGTTGCACATAAGTTCTCAATCGTAGGCTATGCACCTGAGGACTTGAGTTCCATCGGCAAGCTCATCGAACTATTTGAAACATGGGTGGCCAAACATAGTAAAGTGTACCAAACCATTGAAGAGAAGCTAGAAAGATTCGAGGTCTTCAAGGACAACTTGAAGCACATTGATGAAAGGAATAAGGAAACTACTGAATACTGGCTAGGATTGAATGAGTTTGCTGATATGAGCCACGAGGAGTTCCGAAGCAATTACTTGGGACTCAAGGTTGATCAGTCCTTGAAAATGGCTGCTTCGTCGGAGGAGTTCAAAGACGTCGTGGATGTTCCCAAAGACGTGGACTGGAGGAAGAAAGGAGCGGTGACACCGGTCAAAAATCAAGGACAATGCGGTTAGTATATTTCTTACATTGTAATATCAGAATATATGTCAGTTTCGGAGAGTACTAAAATAAGTACTGTAACACATTGTAGGAAGCTGTTGGGCATTTTCAACTGTAGCAGCTGTTGAGGGCATAAACCAAATTGTTACTGGAAATTTGACTTCACTGTCAGAGCAAGAACTTATCGATTGTGACACTAGTTTCAACAATGGATGCAATGGAGGCCTAATGGACTATGCATTTTCTTTCATTATGTCTAATGGTGGTTTAAGAAAGGAGGATGACTACCCGTATTTAATGGAAGAAGGAACTTGCGCAGAGCTGACGGTAACTGAAGTTTTCTTGCGGAATATCAGTGAAAGAACTCTTCAAGAGAAATAAAAACAACTTACTACGAATAAATATCTTGCAGGAAGAGTTGGAAATGGTAAGCATCAGTGGTTACCATGATGTTCCAGCAAACGATGAAACTAGCCTAATAAAGGCACTTGCGCACCAGCCTCTCAGCGTAGCAATCGACGCCTCTGGCAGAGATTTCCAGTTCTACAGTGGCGTAAGTTTTTTCAAAAACAAATAAAAAAAACATGTCAGAATTGAACGTTAAAATAGCTAACTGAAGAACAAACAAATAAAAACTTTACAGGGAGTATTCAATGGAAAATGCGGAACAGAACTTGATCACGGAGTGGCAGCCGTTGGCTATGGCTCATCAAAGGGATCTGATTACATCATTGTAAAGAACTCGTGGGGGCCAAGATGGGGAGAAAAGGGGTTCATAAGACTAAAGAGGAACACTGGAAAACCAGAAGGACTTTGTGGCATCAATAAAATGGCTTCATATCCAACAAAAACCATCTGAGGTTACCAAAATGCTGTCATCTGCAAAATTGATTTCCTTTATTTCCTTGATAAAAATCTGCCATATTATATCAAGATCTTGTTATAACCTTTCTGTAAGTTACTAATAAAAAGATCACAACTTTTAGTTTCCGAAAATTTCGCCATTTTGAGTGAATGCACTTGAACTGAGCATAAAGGTTTGTGTATGTTCAACTGCCCTGCTTAAGTGATACAAAATACCATCTCAAATCTGTGATCTGGGTACTGGAACATGTGTCCTTTAATATGTTAAATGTCTGTTTTTGTACTTAAAGTGAGATTAATTAACTTGTGTTTGGTCTTAAATTAAGATTTGATTTGTTGTAATGAGTTGGTTGGCATGTTAGAGTGTAAGCAGCACAATGTGTCCATACCATGTGGAAAACATGAATGCCAGACAGTCCCCTACAATTTCTCAGAAGTAAACACCATTCAGTTGACTACAAACTACAGCTAAGAAAGATGGTGTAGCCATAAATACAAAAATAAATAGACACATTTATTTATTTATTTATTTATTATCAACGTGTAATATTATTGGTGAAGTTGGGTCTATTTTATTGAATTTTATAGGCCATTTTAATTTAAATTCGATAATAAATAAATTTTGGAATGTGTATTTTTGGTGAAGATATTGCTTTTAATAGTTATGATATAGGGATGAAATAACTAGACCTTGGCTGTTGGCAAGTGAAGCATTCATGGCTACACTGCTATACATTCCAAGCTTGAAGCATATCTCTAGAGTTGACAATCTCAAAGAATACAAACAAATTTAAGACAGTCTTAGTAATTGATGTTACATGTCATATGGGTTTAGTAAGAAGTCGAGTTAAGTTTGATTAACTGGTGTACTGGATAGCATGTCACCAACATACTCTGTATGATTATTAATTTTCATGTTTTATTTTTATTTCACGTTTGTATGAAAAGGATGTGATCGAAAGCGACGATAAATTTTTCGAAGACATGAGGATATAATATGTAAAAAACACATATGGTTGAATTTGACGGTTATTTTTAGATTAAATCTAATTCGTTGAATTATTAGTAATTAACGATTAAAATTGTGTCTCACCGTTTTACAAATAGTTTTACGTCCTTCTCAAACTTTTCTGTCACGAAAAATAAAAAGATAAAAGGTATAAATTTGTGGGAGATTGTTGAAACAAACTCGTTAATCAATACATTATTTTATTAAATGCACTATAAATTGGGTGTGTTGCACTCGAACTTATCTGCATTTTCAATATTTGTAAGTACATTTTGCTACCATCAACAATATAAAATCTAAAAGAAAGTACATTTATTACTAATTGGTCCCAAAAGTCTTCTAGGGTACAAACCAACCACGAGTTACGGTTAAATTTAATCAACGAATGAGATTTAAAAATATTAATCGAAAACATTTTCGTATTTTACTGAATTATAACTAAATTTAATTAAAAATAATCACTCAAAGTCATTACATAAACAAAATCAATGTTCAGAATCACGTCTCACATGAGATGAGCCTTTTATATAATATTCTAAATATTCCGAAACTATGAGAAAATGTACAAATTTATAAATTGAATATATAGAATTAAATTTCACATATGTAATTTTAATAAACATAAAATAATATTCTCATTATCGAACTATCCGAAATGCCAACTATGGAATAAATTCAGAAAAAATTGAAAAATGCTATAAATAAGAGAGTCAGGCTGGCCCAAAACCCTCGTCCATTTCCAACTACTTTTAAACTCCATCCGCATCGTCCTCCGATCTAACGGCTCAACCTCTCGACGTCGGACTCCTCCCGATCCGACATCCACCTCCACCATGGACATCCGCCGGCGACCACCACTCCCCAAAAAATCACCACAACAACAACCATTCAACGATCGGCCGGCAGCAAAAGCTTCCGATGCGCTTCCGCTACCTCTATGCGTCACTAATGCCTTTTTCCTCACGCTTTTTTTCTCCGTGGTGTATTTTTTGCTTATTAGGTGGAGAGAAAAGATCCGCGAGAGCGCTCCGCTTCATGTCGTTTCGTTTTCGGAGATCGTTGCGATTGTTGGATTTTTGGCTTCGTTTATTTACTTGCTAGGGTTTCTTTGGGATTGATTTTGTGCAATCGGTGTTGTGGAGATCATCGGATGATGTTTGGGCGGATGGAGAGGGAGATGTGGATGCGCAGATTGTTAGAGAGGATTCTAGGGTGAAGCCATGTGGTGAGGGGATCGAGTGTCTGCAGGTTAAGAAGAAATTGAATGCTGATGTAAATGTACCGTCTGTGGTGGTACATTCGGTGCTGGCGTCTGTTGAGGATGAGGAGATTGTAAGGAAAGTTGTAGCTGGGGAGATTCCGTCTTATTCATTAGAGGCGAAGCTTGGAGATTGTAAGAGAGCCGCGGCGATAAGGAGGGAGGCATTGCAGAGGATAACAGGTAAGTCGTTGGATGGATTGCCGTTGGAAGGTTTGGATTATGAGTCGATTCTGGGGCAGTGTTGTGAGATGCCAGTTGGATATGTTCAGATCCCAGTTGGTGTTGCTGGACCGTTGTTGCTTGATGGGAGGGAGTATACTGTGCCCATGGCGACTACTGAAGGGTGCTTGGTGGCGAGTACCAACAGAGGGTGTAAGGCTATTTATATGTCTGGTGGTGCGAGCAGTGTCTTGGTGAGAGATGCAATGAGTAGGGCTCCTGTGGTGAGGTTTGGATCGGCTAAGAGGGCTGCTGAGCTCAAGTTGTTTCTTGAGAATCCCATGAACTTTGAGATGTTGTCTCTTGTGTTCAACAAGTATGTTCGTTGTCAAGCAAACAGTTACTTTATCTTTGAATCTGCTGGATCGGTTTTCGATTTTTAGGTTGATTAATTTGTTGGCCTCTTTTTGATTGCAGGTCTAGCAGATTTGGGAGGCTTCAGAGCATCAAGTGTGCGATTGCCGGCAAGAACTTGTATATTAGATTTTCTTGCAGTACTGGGGATGCTATGGGGATGAACATGGTGTCAAAAGGAGTTCAGAATGTCTTGGACTATCTGCAGGAAGATTTCCCAGACATGGATGTAATTGGCATATCAGGTAGTGTCTTAAACTAAGACTTTCCGTCAGATCTAACAGTCTGTTTATGACGTGACCCCTGTTTAATGCCGCAATTGTACTTGTACTTATTTAATATGTACAAGATGATAACTAATGTTTATATTGGTTGCTCCTTTGACCTTTAGATTAGGAATAAATGGTCCATGGCCTTTGAGATTTGACATTTTAGGAAATAAATGATACAAGATAATTGATAAATATCTCATTTACTCGGGAGTAAATGAACCCACAGTTGCTGAGAGCTGACTTTTCTTGGTATAATTGATACAACACATGGCCCCTGGGTTCTAACTACTGATGCTGACCAGGTAACTACTGCTCGGACAAGAAGCCAGCTGCAGTGAACTGGATTGAAGGTAGGGGAAAGTCTGTCGTTTGTGAGGCTATAATCACAGAGGAGGTAGTAAAGAAGGTTTTGAAAACAACTGTTGCCTCATTGGTGGAACTTAACATGCTCAAGAACCTAACTGGTTCTGCCATGGCTGGGTCTATTGGCGGGTTCAATGCACATGCCAGCAATATTGTATCTGCTATTTTTATTGCAACCGGTCAGGATCCTGCTCAGAATGTGGAAAGCGCCAACTGCATTACCATGATGGAAGCTATCAACGATGGAAAAGACCTTCACGTGTCCGTCTCAATGCCTTCAATTGAGGTCATAATAAATCATGAAGCTGATGACAATTGCTTCCTAAAAAATTGATCAGTGAACTGTTTACTGACACTATTTTGTGTTCCAGGTAGGGACAGTTGGAGGTGGTACCCAGCTGGCATCACAATCTGCATGCCTGAACCTTTTGGGAGTAAAAGGTGCAAGCAAGGATACACCTGGGGCAAATGCCAGGCTCCTTGCGACCATTGTAGCTGGTTCAGTTCTTGCTGGCGAGCTCTCACTCATGTCAGCTATTTCAGCTGGACAGCTTGTGAAGAGCCACATGAAGTACAACAGATCAAACAGAGATATTGCCAAAATCTCAGCTTGATGAGAAAGTAAAAAATCACAACATAATGCTTAAGAAAGCAAAATGCTTCAGCAACCAAAGTATGATCACTTGTACAACTAATGAGAGTATTTTGCTTTGTATCCTTGTGCAAGGAATGTGTGTATTTTTATTTCTTTGTAGCATTTTACTATGATTCAAAGGTGAAGCATCACTGTAGGATTTGTTGTATCGGCCCCACCACAAGTAATTATAAATAAAATCATTTTCCTTTCTATCTACTACCTTGGCTGGCTACACATAAAATCCCTAATTTGACTAGTCTAGAATTTCAAGGGCATTGAGCATCAACGGCCACCGGCCTATATATAATAGCTCCTTGAACGAACCGAACAGAAGCTATTCGCAGGGTGTTAGGCGGAGATAACTCTGATGACTCTTTCAATAGATACAGGGGGCTACCTTATATAACAGAAATCAAGTAATTAGGCAACGCCCCAACAGTAGCTTTAGTTAGCAGTCTGTTTTGTGCGAGTGCTGAGCTGCCCTGTTTGTGTCACTGTTAATATAAAATTATTGTTCTAAAATTAATACGCGCAAGTATTCTTAGAATATTTCATCCTGCACAAGCTCAAGGGCCTGAAGTGCAAGGTGAGCAAATGTTATATAATTGGCACGCAATAAATAGTTGGAAATAAATTGTTCCAAATGGAGTGCGAACGGAAAATTAAAGTTTTGATTTCTCCTTAACACGACAACCTTCAGTTGAGGTATTGCTTTCAGGCAGTCAATCACTCTTACCCTGTTGGGATCCTATTTCTTGCAAGTAATGTTCAGCATCCAAAGCAGCCATACACCCTGTGTTACATAAAGCCACAAACCAGTTACACTCAGCACGGAAAAAGAGAAACATATACACATAGTTTGCAGATTAGATTTCAAGATATTGCAGTAGAATAAGCCTCGCTTCAAGCAACCAATTAGAATAATAAAGGGTAATGTCTATAAGAATTAAATCAGGAGATAGCAATGTAAGTAATCTTCCACATTTACAGCTTTAGTAAATTCAAACATGAAAACCAAGTACATTCTTTTTTTTATTATCTTTTTTCAGTACAACAACACATGAAAAGCTTGCATCTTAAAATTTCTACCAAGCGTCACAATACAAATGGAAAAACGAAGAATGCCAAGTCCGCAGCTAACATTGTATGAATTACCAATTTACCATTGCATTATTGTACAGAATAATGCTGATTATTTCATAAAGAGGTCAAAGCTGTAATTATAGACCACTGTATGGTGTTCAAATTTTATATATCAACCACAAATGACCAAATAATCTACATAGATATAGCATTGCCACTTACATATCTAGGCATTCAGTCTACACTCAAATATATAATGCGTTAACAAACAAAATAAAGAAGCTGAATCCCAGTCCAACCTCTACATTTAAAAATACTTAGCAACTTTCACATTATACATCCCTCAACATAAATGCTCAAAAAGTTCAAAAATTACATCAGATTATCTAGCACTACAGGCGCAGCTCTGTCTATTTGCAGCCATACAATTCAAAATTACAACTCTTCAGAGCTATGCCCTTTGCCTTCACAGATTACATTCCAGCATTCCCGTTATGCAAAAATGAAACCAACCACATTCTTATTTTTCAGTTCAATAAACACACAAAAAGCGTAATTACTAACTTTCTACCGAGCTTCACACTTGAATCGTCCAAAGAATTTTTTTGATCGTCTCATAAAACAAGAAATAATGAAAAATTGTATGTTGTTCAAGCAGTTGATACTAAGTAAAGAATCCAATCAAACAATCTATGTACACATGCTAGTGCCTAGTAGCACTCACATATCTGGAAAACATTCAGTCTGCACTCAGATTCAAAAAAACTATCAGATAATATTCACAAGGAAACAACGAACCTGAGCCAGCAGCAGTAATAGCTTGCCGGTACTTTTTATCCTGCACATCTCCAGCTGCAAAAACACCCTCCACACTAGTCTTCGTCGTCCCCGGCTGGGTCGCAACATATCCATCTCCATCCAACTCCAACTGGCCATCCAAAAACTTAGTCGCCGGCTCATGCCCAATCGCAAAAAACAACCCTGCAACCTTCAAATCCCTAACTTCTCCAGTCACCAAATCCTTCAACTTCAACCCTCCCAACTTCCCTCCCTTCCCACCATCCTCTCCATACGCCTCCAACACCTTCGAATTCCACACCACCTCAATCTTCGGATTACTCAACGCCCTCTGCTGCATAATCTTCGATGCCCTAAACGTATCCCTTCTATGTATAATATAAACTTTCGAGCCATACTTTGTCAAAAAATTCGCCTCCTCCATAGCTGAATCCCCACCCCCAATCACCGCCAACTCCTTATTCCTAAAAATAGGCGCAGCCCCATCACACACAGCACAAGCTGAAATCCCCTTATTCCAAAATCCATCTTCACCATCACCAGAACCAACAAAATTCAACCTTTTAGCAACAGCACCAGTAGCCACAATCACAGCATCAGCCAAAACTTTCCTCGAATCAGTAAAAACCTCAAACGGCCTACAATCAAATCTCACCTTCACAACAGTCTCCGTAAATATCGTCGTACCAAACTTAACAGATTGATTACGGCATCGATCCATAAGCTCATATCCAAGTAACCCATCAGGAAAGCCAGGAAAGTTTTCAACATCCGTAGTGGTGGTCAGTTGACCTCCTGGAGCGATGTCGTTTGCCATCCAGCCTTCAAACATGATCGGCTTGAGTTCGGCACGTGCGGCGTAGATCGCGGCTGTGTGCGCAGCTGGACCGCTTCCGATGATGCAGACCTGCGTCGTGAGTGTCGGCTGCTGCTCCATTTTCGATTTCGTGCGTAAACGAGAAATTGAGATCCGAATTCAAATGACCTAATTTCATATCTGTAGACAACATTTATGATCAATATCATTTCATCAAATTAAATATTTATAAAAAAAATTAAGGAAAAAAATTAAGTTAAATATTTGATTTTTCACTTAACTTGATTTATAAAAAATCAATAACTGAAATCGTATTTATGATGATACGGGGCACAAACACATGAGATAGAAACTTTGAGGACCAAAATGTAATTATGTAAAAACGACGTGGAAGATGAAAACCAGGCTGTAGGAAGAGTTAACTTTTAAGCTTCATCTTAAAAATGTTCGCATCTAGGGTTTTAAGAGGATGCCGGTCGCTGCTCGCCCGGTCGTCGTTGACGCCGACGAAGAAGTTAGAGGAGTCAAAATTGGTTCTTGCGTTTTCCACGATGAGTATTTTACCGCGGAATCGACAACCTGCGGCGCACTCTGTCAGTGGCTTCCTCGGCAATCCTCAGGTATGAATAAATCTGATCCTACTTGGCAATGATCTTTCTTTAATTCAGGGTTTGAAATTCTAGCTATTGATTATATTATAGATGCTATGTGTATTTTAGTGTTGTTAACTGTGACAATTTGTAAATAATGTAGAAGTTTGACTACAGAATTTTTCTGTGGAATTCTTCATTTATAATTATTTGAATATGATTACAGATTTAGTCTAGGGTTGAGATGCCGAATGAATTAGTAGTTTTTGTCATTATATATGAATTTATGCACTGTTCGACCCATTTAATTTGGTAGGCTTTAGTGATTGATTATTAAGTACTGGCAGGTTGTGAAAGCGACTCAAATGGTGAGAATGTACCATCAAGAAACAGCGTCTGGAAAGGAAGTGATGAGCAGGATGAAGTTCAATAGAAATATAAGAGACTGCAAGCGAAGGTTGCTAGTGGAGAAGTATGAGCTGCGACGAAATCTGTTCAAAGCTTTTTGGTTAGATCAAAACATTCCTAGTGAGATAAGGGAGAAGTTTCGCTACAAGCTGTCCAAGTTGCCTAGGAGCAGTTCACATACCCGAGTAAGAACCCGATGTATTTACACAGCTCGTCCACGTGCTGTGTACAGGGAATTCCGGATGTCCCGTATTGTTTTTAGGACTTTAGCAAGACAAGGTGAATTGAAGGGTGTACAGAAAGCATCCTGGTAGAAGACGTGGACTCAAGTCACTCAACTGAATGAGTCTGTGGGTACGCAAAGCTAGGTGAGTAAGAAGATACTATATTATTCTTGTATACTCTCGATTAGAATTTAGACTTCATAAGAAGTTAAGCATTTGCTTTGGGAAAGTTGTAATAATAAGTTAATTTAAAAGACATTTTTGTCAAGCATAACAATTTCTCTTTTGTGTTGGTACCTCTGAAATGTTCCTTTGTATGTCATACTACGAAGCTTTTTAATTTAAATGGCATGTGCATGGAAACCAATTGTTAGTTAATACAGGCATTGTATTTTTGCATTCAGGATTCTTCCAAACAATAAGCTAGAGTTGGAGTCTGAAAAAGCATGGCAACACCATCTGGACATGTGCCTTTGGACTAAATCATCCTTGTTGTGAAACACTTTTAAGGGTATTTAAGTATCATACTGTTTTGTTCTTTGTTAAATCTTACAAATAAATTTCACATTGCCATTTTTTACAATGAGCCATATTTCTGAATGACAAGAAAGCTGTAGCATTTTTCCAAAAATGATACCACCATTGTTCATCTTTAGTGATCATGACAAATAGTTGCTAATAAAAAACCTTTAAATACAATTTTTTGTTCTTTCAAACTTTCTTGATTCAATAAATATCTTCCAACATAATGTATAATTTCAAATCATATACTACAAATTTACTTAAAATGTCAACTTCACACAAATCAAATTCAACAATGCGAAAACAAACAGAAGTAGAAATCATTTGCTACAAGTAAAGCAAGAAATCATTTTGTGTAAAAAGGATGTCGAGGCATTTGGGTTCTGCTGACTAGGGACTGCATCGTCATTGTTGTTGTTGGAACCAGATGCCTCATCAGTTTGCTGGTTGTTCTTGTGTTTACAGTCTTCACAGAATTTCTTGTAGGCTGTGTTAACATACTCCACTGCCTCACACACTTTCATATCCTCTACGAGCTTGTCAGGATAAGTATCCTTGGCATAGTCACCACAAATGGCAGCAGCCATTTGCACTAGCTCTTGTTGGAACTCAGTGATCTTCTCGTTTTCATCGGCCTCTGCCTCTCGCATTTTTATAGGATCCGGTAAGGTAACTGTAACAGAAAAACATAGATGAGATAAACCAGAATGCTTGTCAAATTCTAAAGCTTTTGGCATTGTAAATTTTCAGTTGAATAATCGATCCACATTTGAATCGAAAAATATATGTTCTGTTTTGTAAGCAAAATTCATAGAATGAAACTGAAACTAGACAAGTGGATTAGTTAGGATAATTTATACCTGGACAGTCTGTTCTAGGAGATGTGCAGTTGATCACACTTTCGAACGTTCCAGCCCATTCATCGCGCTTAGTTAAAAAGCTTTTCAGGTTAAAAATCTTTTTCACCGTGGCTGGGATCGAAGAATGCTCGAATTCAGAGTTCGGGTATGGCCCTGAAGGCCCGTGCAGCACTGGAACATTCAAAACAAATAATCACACAAACATTGAATCAAAATATCTCAAATGTATGAAAATACTTCAAAATGTCACTTACCTGTTCCTGGTTTGATCCATGGGGATATCATTAAACACGGGATTCGAACTCCTAACCGATCAAACTTAAAATGAAATGGTGCAGGCCCTATAATTCCATCCGGGTTAGGAATTCCTTGATAAGGAGTTTGCACATGATCATAAAAACCTCCATGTTCATCATATATAATGATGAAGAGCATCTCATTCCATTGAGGGCTTGCTCTAAGAGTTTCATAGACTTCCTTGATGAACTTCTGACCTTCTGCAACGTCATGCGACGGATGATCATCGTTTCCCGGTAGAATTTTGAGGTCAAAGTATCGTTGCTCAATGACCGTATAGTTTGGGAGCTTCCCTTCCTTGCAATGCCTCTTGAAACTTAGTTCATACTGGTGGAAGTTATCCAAGTACTTCAACTTTCTCAAGTTCCTGCAAATTAATTATAGAAAAAACTTGATAAAACTTGACAAAATCAATCATAAACAATGAACCAAGCTTTGTAAATTTCCTAGTTTAGTGTTACTAGTTCATGTGAATGTGATTGTTGAAAGGCCTGTAGCTAAAAGCTATATCATGCATGTTAGGTTTGACTAACTTTGACTCTGCTGAAAAGTCCACGCCCTTACCTAAG
This sequence comes from Sedum album, assembly GCA_006409495.1. Classification (NCBI taxonomy): domain Eukaryota; kingdom Viridiplantae; phylum Streptophyta; class Magnoliopsida; order Saxifragales; family Crassulaceae; genus Sedum; species Sedum album. The sequence goes on along the minus strand of QZGG01000058.1, from coordinate 238,026 downwards.
TTTCTTGCGTGTAAAGCCATGTCTACTAGCTTATCTATAATTGCATTTAATTAATCTTCAACGTTAAGCTTAAGCATATCCAAGCTGTAATTTTTTCCAAAAAACACCTACTCTTGGCATTAAGCATAGACATGTCCAAACCTCGTATTCTTGGAAAATGTGACATTTGATGGAAACGAGGTTTTTTTGTGTCAATTTGGTTGACAATATTAATGATGTTTGAGAGACATTCAATGACTTAATATGGTTTATGTTCACATATCAAATATTAAACTGATTTGTACCTGTAAAATAGGGTTGCTGGAGGATACTCATAGTAAATCCCAAAGCTATGACCAGACTCCTCCATGGATTCAAATATTGTTTTCTGAGGAAAACCTTCTATAAGCTTCTTGGTGTCATTGTTAGTTGCGCCATGGGATGTGGCCGAGTGCACAAACAACCTATTTGGCTGTGTGGATGCGGGGTTTGATGCAAACCATCGATCACAGACTGCAAACTCCTTCACCAGCTCTTTGTAAACGGGTACAGCATCGGGCTTGAACCCGTTCATGACAACGTCTGATAAGCCAGGGGTTGTCTTTTCAGCTTGTTGAACAAAACCCTCCATGTTGGGAATAGTAGGAGCGTTAGGGTTTGGAGGGTCGGTCCACTGGACACCAAAGACTTGCTCGTATATAGCTTGGAAAGAGTGACCTGGGTCAGCTACGACATGGACTGCGTTGTCATTGTATAGGACACGTTCTGAGTTTGGGTCTGAGGCTGATATGGGGTTGGATTCTGACCCAGTTACACCGTTGATCTCTGGGTTTAATGACTTCATCCAGCCTAACATGTGGTCGAATGATCGGTTTTCTTGGACTAAGACCACCACAGTCTTGATTGGGAACTTAGCTGCATCGAATTCAGCCATTGTTGATTTTCTCTACTCGTCTATAGAAATCAAATGGAATATGTATAGCTAGGCAATGTTCGCTTTAGGGTTTTTATAGGTATGGAAAGAGATGTGGTGTAATGGGCTTGTTGTTAGGAAGAGAGATGAGGTTGAGGAAGAAGAGCTTTGATTGAAGCAACAAAAGTGTGTATGGTGGCAAATTTTCAAGGCATGTATAATGGCTAGAGAAGCTCTTGGTTAGACGTTTGAGCAAGATTAATTAGATGGACGACTTTAATTTAGTTAGACGTTTGATAAATCTCATTGGAGAGGAGGATGAGAGATGGTGATAGTTTAATGACAATATAATGTTAACTAATCTCAATCTAAATTATCCTACTATATGCTTTGAGAATAAAGCATATGCGTATGGATATGGACATTTAGATGAGCACTAATCAATAATGACAACGTAGGGTCTAGAGAGAATAGTTTCTAATAATTGGCGGCCAATTTAAACATTCATAATTATACTAATCCTAACATAAAAGTAGTTTTTGAGTTAAGAGATCGAATGTCTGACCACTAGAACTCTGCTTATTCCGTGCAAGTTGTCATGAAAGTAATAATGTCATTTTAAAATTATTTGAATCAATAATGAATTTATTGGTGTTGGTATAGTTTTCAGAATTTCTTCCTACATTTGGGAAGTTGGGGAAGACTAATGAGATTGGAAATGCTAGGTTGTTTTCTAGACAGTGTAGATAGAGCAATGTGTTAGGTTAGAATCTGAAGAAACACATGGGCATATTCCAATGCATAACTTAATGTATCAAATACGATCATCCTTGCACGAAATGTATTTAGATTATAGATCGAATCAAGGATATTAAAATTAATCAAAGTCAAATTAGAATGCAGTTCAGCACGTATCAATCTACAACTACCAGTACCAATATCATCTACTTTGTATCTCCTTTTGGGTTCGCCATTCATGCGTCACAGTTGGGCTGTTTTCAACATAAAGCGGGCTTCATGTTTGGCCCAATACACGAGGCCCAATATACGAGGCCCAATATATGCGGCCCAAAAAATGAGTACAAATACCAGCCGAAATTGAGATTTGAATTTTGGAGAATGCCGTTGATTTCAAAAGCGGAGCTGGCTTTAAACGATGACGTCATCAATCTGCTTGGAAGCTTCAGTAATCTCCGGCAGCTGAAAAAGCTTCAATCCCGTTTAATAACACTCGGACATGGGCAGACGCAGTTCTATGCTTTCAAGCTTGTCCGGTTTTGCACTCTGACTATTGCAAATATCACATATGCGCGGCGTATTTTCAATTATTTGCAGTCGCCGAATATATATTTATATACGGCGATGATTACTGCTTACGCTTCTTCCGTGAGTGATCAGAGGGACGCGGTTTTGTTGTATAGGGAAATGGTGAGGAGGGGTGAGCCTAGGCCCAATCATTTTGTGTTTCCGCATGTTTTGAGGTGTGGCGAGAGGGCGTCGGAGTGGAGATGTACAAGGTTTGTTCATTCGCAGGTTGTGAGAAGTGGGTTTGGGGAATACCCGGTTGTGCAAACAGCGTTGATGGACTCGTATTTGAGATTTGAGATGGATGTGGGAATTGCGCGGAAGCTGTTTGATGAAATGTCTGCCAGAAATGTTGTGACTTGGACGGCGATGATATCTGGGTATATGAGACTTGGACAGATTGGGAATGCGATATTGTTGTTTGACGAGATGCCTGAGAGAGACGTGCCCTCTTGGAACTCCATAATTTCAGGGTGCACTCAGAATGGATTGTTTTCTGAGGCTATTGCCTTGTTTAAAAGAATGGTTTTGGTGGCAGAGGAGTTTGATACAATTTGTAGGCCTAATCATATTACTATCGCATGTGCTCTCTCAGCTTGTAGTCACTCTGGGATGTTGCAACTTGGTAAAGGAATACATGCTTATACATATCGGAATAACATTGCTCATGACGTATATATATCGAATGCTTTAGTGGACATGTACGGTAAATGCGGGAGTCTTAAGGTAGCGAGATGTATTTTTGATGCTACCAGAAACAAGAGTTTGACGTCTTGGAATTCGATGATCAATGCTTATGCGCTCCATGGGTGGAGTGAAAATGCTTTCAGCTTATTTGATGAACTGATATTAAAAAAAGAGCACGTGGTGCCTGACGGAGTTACGTTTGTAGGCTTGCTGAGTTCTTGTACTCATGCTGGGCTGGTTGAAAAAGGTTGGCTTTATTTTAACATGATGACTGTGGATTATGGGGTTGAACCTCGAATTGAACACTATGGCTGTTTAATAGATCTTCTTGGTCGGACAGGGAGGTTTAGTGAGGCAATGGAAGTTATTAGCAATATGAGTTTGCCTCCGGATGAGGTTGTTTGGAGTTCATTGCTTAATGGCTGTAAGATTCATGGTCAGACTGATTTAGCAGAATTTGCAGTCAAGAAGTTGATGGAAATTGATCCAGAAAACTTTGGCTATGGATTAATGCTGGCGAATCTTTATAGTGAGTTGGGGAAGTGGGATGAGGTTCGAAGAGTCAGAAGTATGCTAACTGAACCTGATAACCAAAACCAAAAGACTCCTGGCTGCAGCTGGGTAGAAGTTGATAGTGTAGTTCATCAGTTTTATTCCCTCGACAAGACACACATTAGAACCGAGGAGATATATGAAACCTTGGAAAGTTTGGCTGGTTTTGGTTAGCTCCTGGCAGACTAGACCAACCTTTTAAGTGTTGTTAAGCTATGCAACACGATGTAAAGATGTTAAAGTGACATATTCAAATTTTGCTGGTCTTGAATGGTGAAAATGTGAGTGAGCATCTCCCCGCAGCAGTAGACGGACACTCCGATCAGACAAGATGCATGTGAAGAACAAGACACACTGCACACTGCACAGAGTACTTGGCGGGCGATGCATTATGTTTGTATGCTAATTTAATGTAGTGCAAAAGAAGGCACACCCTATACTTGAGTTAGGGATATGTAGTCATGATATTAGACTAAAATGCGTCATTGTATACTCGTTACAAAATTATTTTGGTTTCATTGGACAAATATCTTCTCATTGAGACAATTTCTGATACTCGTATTTTCAACTTCTCAAAGCATTGTGAATCTTCATATTAGCTAGAAAAGAAACAAATAGATGGGTGCTGATTTCAACGTTCAAAACTATAATAACTGAAACCAAGTTAAATTGTTTTGGAGCAAAATCCATAAATGCTGGCTGCCCAATAAGGTCAGATAATTGCTCAACTAATGCCTCACCAGACATTCAGTTTTAACTATCCTGCCATTCAAAAGTAAGTTCCTGGTCAGTCTAAATTGAATTTATTACACGAGAGAAATCAAGTGGTCAATGTGATGAACAAGAATCACTTGAGAAAACACATATTTTTAAAAGATGATAAAGTGAAGTACTCACTGGAGTCCTGCAAATGCCATATTTTCTCTGCCAAAATATTTGCTACTGATAGTACTGTTAATTGCGGAAAGTAGTTCTCCTCCAAACTTGGAATGGTATTTGTTACGATAACCTCATCGAATAAACCACCTGACAGTCTCTCAATTGCAGGAGGACTGAATACAAGAGTGAAAAGGGTATGATATTCTCATTTTGTTTCATCCAAAAAAATTAAGAACACTTTTAGATCGATAAAGGCATCAGAACAAACCTAAAAACGGCATGTGTGGCACATCCATATACTTCCCTCGCCCCTTTTTGCCTTAAAAGAGCAGCTCCTTGTGCCATCGTTCCTGAGATTAGATGGTACACGATTCTATAAAACAAACTAAGTAATGCAGACCTGGAAGTTCTTCTAAAATTTATACAGTCATATCCATAAGATCGGACAAGGTGCATTTTCATCAAATGGGTCTTCAAGAACTAACTCACCTGCTGTGTCAATTATATCATCAAACATAATTGCTACTTTTCCTTCGACATCTCCGATCAAGTTCATCACCTGAAACGTTATGTGATGATTGCATACATTGAAAAATAATGCTTTTTGGAGTACTATTCTAGAAAAAATGAATGAGTCCCAAAATATGATATAAATATTTTTACTACAAACCCTACTACCTGTGCGACATTATGCTCTAAGCGCCTTTTGTCAATGATAGCCAAAGGTACATTGCATAAAGCTTTAGAGAAAGCTCGAGCCCTAGGAACTCCCCCACTATCAGGTGACACCACCACCAAATCTTTCGAAGACAATCCTTTACTAGCAAGGTAATCCAGTATTACAGGCTGGATAAAAGCAACAGAAACATGAGGGTATGCCTTAAACATGCTATAAATGACAAGTTTTATATCAAAACTGTAATGAGAAAATAAGTGAATTATATGATAGAGGGCGTATAATGTTTATTTCTTTACCAGACTGCAAACATGATTTACTGGTACATCGAAAAAACCCATCAACTGGCCAGCGTGAAGATCCATGACAAGCACCCGATGAGCACCAGCTTTAGTGATATTATCTGCTACAAGTTTGGCAGTAATAGATTCCCCGTCTTGATTCTGAAAGATACAAGATGATGGCGAAACATGAGCTATTTAATGTCATATTTTGGATACAAAGATAATTATTTCTGACTTACCATTCGATCACCCCTAGCATATCCAAAATAAGGTATAACTGCTGTTATACTTTTAGCATCAGCCCTTCGGCAAGCATCAATCATAGCGTTAAGTTCCATGATGTTATCATTAGCCGGTTTACACGTAGGCTGCACAATGTAAACATCACGTCCCATAACACACTCAAGCAGCCTAACATAAATCTCCCTATCAGCAAAAGTCTTAAAGATTACATTCCCAAGATCCAGACCCAAAGAGTCAGCAATTTCCTACACCCAAATTAATCAGTCAGTTACATCATCAAGTACTCGTGGTATAACATACTGTCACATACTAAATGAAGACATACCTGAGCCAAAGCTGGGTTTGCTGATCCGGAGAAAATTCGAATATTACTATCAGTTTGATTAGGAATAACGGCGCGCATATAAGGATTCACATCATATCCATACTTGGGCATGCTCAACTTATTCTGCATCTTCGAATTGACTGATCTGAAGAAATTTTGAATATTACTATCAGTTTGATTAGGCATAACAGCACACATAGACTGGTTCGCATCATATTCATACCTGGGCATGCTCAGCTTGTTCTGCATCTTAGAATTGGGCATCTGCATGATTATAATACACGGTTTCTCTTATGAATTAACAGAAACTAATTTTAGCAACTAATAGCTGAAAGACATAACCAATTGAATTATACTCACCATAACTTTGCTCCCAAAAACAGGAACTGGTCGACTACATGACCTGCTCGTGCCGGATATCAAACGTGTGGTATCAGTGTAACGTGATGCACTGGAGCACCAAACTGAAGCCATGAGCACTGTTGGACCTTAGGGTTTCGCCTCCAAATATATCAAATTAAGTACTTATTATGCATGTTTACTTTTCCCTCTTTCTATTCATATATATTCTTTTAATAAAAGTATATATTCATATAATCTAAACAAATCAAGTTTTATTTTCAATTAACGGTTTCAAAAAATATAATATACTCCTATAAAATTATTATTTGAAAGTATATTAATATTTTATAAGTCGTCCCATTGACCAACTCCAGATGAGGAATGAGCTATGGCAAGTGTTCCTGAAGACACCATCCTCCAAATATGGCAGATGGCTAAGGACGTATATCTTGATGACCATGATTCGTACCGCACTCTGCAGCAGCTGATGAGAGTATCTTAGATAGGCTCGAGGTTCAATGAAACCTAAATTCTTCTGGACTTCAACGGCTAATCTTCTAAAGAAGAACTAGGTACTCAAATAAAATTTGCAAAACGTGAATCTTATGCTTTAAATATGAATCACTACTCATTCGGTGCATCAACTATTTAACTGATGGTCAACATAATGTTACAATATTACACTACAATGTGAATAGAGCATAGCTCAATGGAGGTAAAGTTCTTATCTTGCACTAAAGATAGGCTCTGAGTCCATTGAGGCTTGAGTTCTTCTTGTGTACTTCAAAAGCAAATCTTCTAAAGAAGAACCGGGTACACTCAAGTCCCTAGAAACATGCAAATAGTAACGGTTATGAGAGAAGTTGAATATCAAATTTGGAAGATGACAACAGACACTTTAATGGTTCAACCTGATATATGGTTGGAGATATTTGAACTCCCACTTCGCCTGTTCCTTGAAAAGTATACTAAAACGCTCAGCAGGGTTGTATGGTAAGGAAGACACGCTGAAAGCACGAATCCATGTATCAATTCCAAACTCTTCGGTCAGAACCTCCCCTTCTAACATATCCAAGCTTCCGTGCATTCCTTTTGGAATCTTCTTCAGCCACTCATTCATGAAAGCATCCATTTTCATCTTTCCACCTCTAAGAATCTTCCTAGCAAAATGTACACATATACTCTTCTTCTCAAGCCTCCAGATACCTTTTGCACTCGTGTCTTGATCCAGCCTCTGACCAAAAACTTTGAGACAGTGATGGGAAAGGATTGGGGAAAATCCATCAGATTTCAGCACTTCCGCAACTTCACTTTCATCCAGCGCATCAACACTCCAATCATTCAACACTACGTTATGCAACAGCATGTTAAGAATCAAATCCATATACTGTTCATCAACAATCCGCCAATATCCATCAATCTCCACAGCAGAAAGTGCATCTAACCCTTTCATCAACTCATCATCGCTAGCTTGTACCATTTCAACAAGATTACCCCACTTATATAATCCTGCCCCTATCTCTTCACCTGCATCCTCCATTTCAACATCAGACGACATGTACGGTCTCTCCATTAAAAGCTTCTTAAGCTTATCAATTCTGGGAGCAACTTCTACCAACTCCATACTCCCCTGCGCCACTTTGAGAACTGAAGCTCTCAACTTCCCATCAGAACTCACCTCACCACATCTACCTTCTAAATCATACTGCTCGGACGGAGGCACCAGGAAAACCGAGTTTGACGTCCCAACAAACTTGACTGCATATGTTTTTGACTGAGTGCATAAAACTGCATCCTCATCGTGCTGACCCCTCAATGTCACTCTACAAAAATATCAGAAAAAACGATCAGTCATCAAAAAATCACATAAAGGCATCAACTTTTCAAACACATACCTCTGACTCAGAACATCTGGAAGCAATTTCTCGTCGACCTCAAGAAGCATCAAGTCATTATGAGGACCAAATTGAGGATGATATGCAACTGAAATAGATGAGCCAGGCTCCATATTCAAAACTGCTGAAGCACCGCCTTCACAAAATCTCTCGGACGGCTCGACTTCCATCCTCTTCAGAATTACGAAAATTTAAACTCTTATTCCACTCCTAAATACAATAAAACCTTCAGTACAGAATCAGAAACCCTAATTTCCAAACAACTCAACATCGGTTATAACTAAATACTTAAGAAAAAAATTGATAACTGAAACGTTTAAAACGATAACTTCTATGGCGAGGAGTTCGGCAAGGCAGCTTACCGGTGCCGGAGACGACTGCGACGCCGACTGTCGAACTCCGATTTGCTTGAAATTGCTTGTGCAAATGTTTACGAACAATTGCAGCGTGGAAATTCAAAAAAAATGTGGGCTTTTTGTGGTCCGGATTGATTGGGCCTCAAGCCCAACTTTTAGCGCTACTCATCATCTTTTCAGTTAGCTGATTTTTCATAATATCATTTTATTTAATAATGAAACACATTTTTTAAGGATTGCCAGTCTTTCATAAATCATACGAAAATGTTAAAACTATCCCAATGCCACCTGTTGTTGACATTTTAATGTCTCTCTTGAAATTGTCTCATTTCTCAAGACAAAGAATTTTTTCTCTACGTAAAGAGGTAGAGCGAATCGCTTAAATAATTTATAAATATAATTATTTGTCGAATAAAACACAAAAAATATTCAGTGGCAAAATGAAAAAGGATTATGATTCAACTAGATTTGAAACCACCACTTTGGCTAAAAGGGTGTTGAGTCTTATTACATGATGAAACAGCAAGAAACTATTTTACAAATTTCAAGGATTTGAGATTAAAAGACTCAACTAAAAGCAGCTCCGAGGAGTCATACGGCCGAACGAGCGTCCTTGAACATTCCGGCACTGCATGAACTCCCTGCCTCTGCGCTGGTTGTTCCTCAAGTTTATATTTCGCATAGCAACATTCTTACATGGGTTGCTTTTGCTGCATTTTAGATTCACAGCTATTTCTGATCTTGATGTTCCGTTTACGTTTTTGAATAAAACATCTTCAATTTGTACCTTCGACGGAATCTGAAATAACAATATACATCAACGATTGAGATTATGTCACAAATAAGTAGTCCGTCTTGAAATAATGTAGCATTTCATTACCAGAAAATTGCAAGCTCCAGTGGGACAATACTCTTGATCAATAATGATTGGGTTAGACACATTCAGCATCTGGATATTTTCAAACACTAGTTTGCTCACTGATCCGACTTTCGACGCAGGCCATGTCTTGACTCGAAGGCCGTTATCAGTATTAATAAATGTACAATCCTTGACTCTAATTTTAGACACAACCTCCCCGTCGTGGCCACCGAGACTCCCAACGCTAATACCATGTCCTGGACCACAAATGACACGATGAATCCCTACAAGACGGGAGCCTGGGCTCATTGAAATGCAGTCATCTCCGGTAGCTATCCGACTATCTGTAATACGAATGCGTGATACAAGTCCTAAATGAATTCCATCTGTGTTGGGGCTATCATCTGGCGCAAAGATTTTAATGTTGGTGAGATTCATGTGACTGGAGCCAAAGATGTTTATATGCACGTTTTTGCTGTTGATTGATGTAATGTCTCGGACCACGGAATTTGTCACCATATCAAACCTTAAATTCTGCACCAAACACGAGATTTTACGTAAGAGCTCGAAAAATGGTCTACTTAGGACATGTTTTTAAGCATTCTAGGCGAAAGAAAACTGAAAAAGCATGTAAAAAAGATGAAATCTTACAGTGGGAAAAGGGCCACATTGGCTATTGGTCATGCAGTTATTGTGATGCCAAGTAGTTTCTCCTCGGCCGTCAAGAGTACAACCTCCGGTGACGGTCAATCCATCGACGTACTGAAAAGTAAGCCAACCGACTTGCCCATAGTAACCAGGGTAGGCTTTTAAAACTCCTCTCAATTCAAACACGATTTGTTTCGGCTTGCAAGGTCCTACTAGCACTGCTTGCTGGAACGTGTACATTCCTCTCGGAACCAGGACGACACTCCTCCATCCTTCATATTCGCATGCTGCATTCCAAGCATTAAAAAAAGCCTGAAAGTAAGATAACAAATCAAATGTATCATACACTTTCAACTTCTTTGAATCATAAGTTCTCAGCACAACTGAATTGATCTTACTCTTCCACTGTCTCGCGAAGCATCGCGCGAAGCACCGTAGTCTAGCACATTGAAGACTCTACAATCCGATAAGGAGGCCAAAATAAGTAGTAGAAGAACAGACAAGGAAGACAACATTGGACTCATACCCATGAAAATCTTTCCTTTGTCAATGTTTTTGGATTATTTGTTGCTGAGATTTTGTGGGATTTGAGTTACTGATTTATAGTGCAATATGGGAATAAGACCAATGGACTGATTTTCTATGACTTGGTTAATTGAAATAAATTGATCATTTTCCATGTAAGGATAATTAATTACAAATCCAAGTTACATCAAATATGGAGAGTGAGACATGTGAAAGGTACATTTTAGAGAATTAATGGTGAATAGAATCAAAATAAATATTTCCAAAAGATAATGCTATAAATAATGATAATTATTTTAACAAATTATGTGAGGCTAGGACATGTCTTTTGATCCGAGGTAATTAATTATTTGAGTCAATTTTGATCCTCTTAACTACAGAGATTGATTTCAGAATCTCAAAAATGCTGGCCAATCGCCTGATACATTTTATCTCCGATTTTGGAAAGATTGATAACTCATGATTAGTTGCAACAAGATGCTTTAATTATATGAAACATAAAAAGTTGAGAAAGGAATAATGTCTATGGAATGTGTTGAAAGTCACTTTTTTCACTCTGATTCTCGTTGGATTAATAAAGTTATGAAATGTTGTCCTCGAGCTAACATAATTATTGATTAAATATAACTTACACGATGGTTTAAATCAAAAATTAATTTTAATTATTGATTTTGCTAATGTAATTTTTAATAGATATGTAAAACATTCCTATGCCACTATTTAACATATATTTTAAAAAATTAGGTTTAAAAAGATGTAAAATTTTTGTGAGACACAAAAACTTAATTTCAATAATTATCTCCTTATTAAGAATCAGGGAGCAGTGGATAACGGTTATCCCAAAACTAATAAACTAATACACGGCAAGGAGACTGGATATTACGTTGAGAGTTGACATCTTTCGTTGATGTCGATTTGGATCTCGTTGTCGGATGTTGAGAGTTGACGGCGGAGGAGGTGGAGGGATGAGGTTGTTGTACGTGGAGTTAGGGTTTGGTGAAGGGTGGAGAGGCGTGAAAGTGCCATCGGAGTTGGTCGTTGACGGCGGCGAGATGAGGTGTGGGGTCTGAGATTTGTGGTTTGGTTTGGTAGATGAATTGATTCGATCTTCACGCGAGAGGTGACGGTTGAGAGGTGACGATTTGGGAGAAACCGTAAAACACCACTCCCGGATTGGCGGTGGAGAGGGTTGATTTTAAATAAATTAAATGATTTGTTTGATTTGCGAAAATTATGAATCTCATTCACTAGATTATTATAAATTAACATTCGAAATTAAGTCATATTATATTACAAAAATATGATTGAACTCTTTTTTTTTTCTTTTTTATATGACGTCCATATTACATAACATTAAATTTTATAATATTATTTTACATTTGAATTTTTGATATTGGAATAAAAAATTAAAAATCCCAATTTGTATGATTTAAAATTTCACAAGAAAATAATAATAAAATAAAAACAAAAAATTGAAGGAGAGACGAGTCTAGAGAGATAAGCTGGGAGGAGCTCGCGTTCCTTCCTCCAAACAGAAACCCTAGTTTTCACCGATTCCAATACTTGTCAACATCTAATCAATTTCAATTTGATTGCGATCGCGTTCTTTCCGTAAAGATGAAAGCTTGTCGCATCTGAGACGTAATCGTTGAGTTGTGCAATTAGGGTTTCGAATTGGATTCCGACATGTACAGGGACATAGGCGGTGCTGTTGGTGGATCTTCCAAGCATCTAGATAAGTCGTCTCCTTCATCCTCGAAAGTGGTGTCTATGGCCAGTGCTAGCGGGAATAAGGAGAAGGAGAGGTTGGGTATGTCCAAGGGTCAGTTTGATTTTCGGGATGATGGTGCAGATGGTCACGGGAAGAATAAGCTCTCTGAAGGTAGCTTATGTGCGCTTTTGTTTTGATTTAGGTTTTTTGTTTTGACTTTTGGATGTTGCTTAAAGAATGTAGATGATGTGATAGAAAGTAAATTTGTGGTTTGACTAATGTGTTTTTTCTTATCTGATGCTGGACATGGGAAATAGGTATTGTTAGTGATTTGTTGTAAATGTGATTGTTGGTGTAAGACGTGTCTTGAGTTAAAAATTTGCTTTCGTTAGGTAGTTGAGAGGATGCCTTTATCCGCAGTTGCTGGTTGCCATAAATTAAAATTTTTGGTTGGAAATAAATTTTGAAAAAGGAGTGTTTGGTCTGTCAATGAAAAGGAAACAAAGTAAGACCGTAAAATTTTAATTTTGCCTCTCAGCTTTTCATTTTAATTTTCTTGGGGTTAAGGTTTGTCCTTAGTAGTTTGTATGACAAGAGCAAAATGCAACTTGGCATTTTGTGAAGCCTGAAGGAAATGGTAGTTAAACTTTGGTGTCATGCATTTAACTTGTGTTGCAGTAGTTTAGGGTAAATTTCCTCAAGATGGATCAGTATTAAGTTAAAATTTGATTGCAGTGCACGCAAGATGATATTTTACGCTTCATGAAAACACAAAATTTTATATAATCTATGATTTGTTTAGATTTTGTTATTTCTAGTCTAAGAGAGGCTTCTGTGCGTGGACGTTCTTTTAAACTAATTTGGATTAAATTATAAAAATTAAAACGCAGAGGATAAGTTTACGAGCAGAAATAAATATTAAAATATGGTACCAATCTATTCTGAAAAGAACATACCTTGAACATATTTCTATGTAACATCATGAAAATGCACACCTCTCATCTCTCAGTCTAAAACTAGGTGATTAGCACGTCCTCAATATGGTGGGACAATGCAGGTTGAAAATGTTGAAGCCTCACTGCAAGAAATATAATGTCATTTTTCATTTGTGGTAGTGTTTATGTAATGTTATTTGGCATTATGTTATTCAAGTTTAAATACCGATACTAGTACTTGCATTGGCTTGCAGAGGAATCTGAATCAGAGAGTGAAGAAGAATCAGATGTCAGTGGTTCTGACGTGGATGACACCTCTTGGATCTCATGGTTTGTAATTTGAGAGGAAATGAATTCTTTTGCGAGGTTGATGATGAATACATCCAGGATGATTTCAATCTTTGTGGCCTGAGCAGTCAACTTCCTTATTATGAATATGCTCTTGACTTGATATTGGACGTTGAGTCTTCCCATGGTAAGTTTCTCAAATCTGTTCCTGATAGATATTAAATTTTTCATGTTGCATAAGCTTTGGAAAAAATTGATTGTGGACCGTCTTTACATCTCCCTATTTTTCATCTAATTCTGCGAGGTGCATCCTAGGTTGCCCGGTGTAACATTTTTGTTTGTATGTTAGGTGATACCTTTACGGAGGAGCAAAATGAACTGGTGGAGTCAGCAGCAGAGATGCTATATGGTCTGATTCATGTCAGATACATTTTAACTAGCAAGGGGATGGCAGCAATGGTATGAGTGTAATGCCAATATGTGATAATCAGTTATTTAATTAAAATCTATCAGCTTGAATTGATTTTCTATTTGTCATACAGCTTGAAAAGTATAAAAATTATGACTTTGGGAGGTGCCCACGAGTTTACTGTTGCGGTCAATCATGCCTTCCGGTTGGACAGTCGGACATTCCCCGAACAAGTACTGTGAAAATTTACTGCCCTAAATGTGAAGACATCTACTACCCTCGATCCAAGTATCAAGGCAGTATCCTTCCGTTGAACCTACTTTTTGTTTTCTGGTGCCAATTGTTTCTTTCAAGTTTGCATATTACATTATTCGATATTCGTATGTGCTCATAAATGGGAATGTCATTTTCGTTCCATGCCTGTGCAAATTTATATTCTCAGAAACTTGCTGTTTTTATTTTGAATTGATATCTATGGGAATGGATGTTGCTGATGATCTTCTTTGTCTTTCAATGAGTTTTTCTCAATGTGACTCTTAGATATCGATGGAGCTTATTTTGGCACAACCTTTCCTCACATGTTCCTGATGACGTCCGGTCATCTCAAACCACAAAAACCCAGTCAAAGTTATGTACCCAGAGTATTCGGCTTCAAGCTTCACAAGCCATGATTCCAGAGCTCAACAGTCTCCTATGATTCTGATGAGATCTGAATATTAATTGTCATCTCCAAGTCCAAACTAAATATCCAGAGGCTCTCAAAAGAACTTGAAGCCAAATTCCACTGTGTATGGGAGTGTCTAGCTTTTTATGCAATGAACCAGCGTAAAAAAACTGTCAAGATCTTCTAGGTACAAGTATTCATCAAGTTGCTTTCATGGATTTTTGCAAACTAGCCAGGGTGCTATGCAAGTAAAGTATGCATTTATGCTCCTTGCCAACATATTATTTTGTATGTTTGTACAATTTTTGATGTACCATGATTGAAACCAAAATATTCAAATCCTGTTTTATTTCACAAAAGTGTTTAAATTACAAGATTTTTCCAGCTGCTCACGTCACTAAACAAGTTTCCTTGTTACATTTATACTTATAATTACTGTTTATTATATCACACAAACATCCCAAATTCATGGATGCTTCAAAATCCCAGAAACTCAAAATCAAACCCCTACAAACTAAGTTGTCATGTTTTTCTTGCTGCTTCACCAATGCCCACCTCTGAAAAGGCTTGTTGTCATCGAAGCTCTATTCTCAAACTCAGCTATGGTCAGGCAACATGGACCTGCATCTTGTTAATCATCTCGCCGCCTCTCATGGAAGATTTAGCACTAGCACACATTTTCCTCCAGTTCCGCTCCTTCGACTCATCAATCAGTATCTGCTCCTCTCTGCACTCCTCGCTACAAAATGGCGTACTCCCCCTGCAAAATAAACTGTGTAAAAACAAACTGACTTTCGAAAAATTCCAAACAAAGTTGAAGAAGGTGAGTCTCACCTGTACATGAAAATGTCCGAGCTGCGACCAAGCCGCTTCCTGCAAAGGAAGCAAGATTCAAGGAAATGAGGTGCATCACCGTTGGCTGGCTCAAAGTCGCAAAGTGGAACATCCCTTGTTGGAAAGATACGCCGTTCGACATGGCAACGAGAGCGAAGAGGAGGATCAAAGGATGCTTGCTTGAGGTGGCTAGCAGAGGTTTTGAAAAATTAGATCACACTGCAGATGAGCATATGAAGCATACATTTATAGGAGAGGTTGTTTTTCTGGAAATTTAGTACAACTACATTTGAGCTTTTTTAGCCATTGAAAATATAGGGAGCTTAAAATATTGATGGATGGCATTACTTATATTTTGTCCCATCCAATTAAGGTTCCTGCAAAAGAATTAGTATAACAACAAGATAAAAATCATTTATCAGGTGGATTACTTTTATCAAAATATTTATAGGTTTTCTTGGTTACATTTTCTTCAACATTTAGTCATAAGCTAATAGCCATGCTTCCTTTTTCTGAGCTAGTTCAGATCACTCTCTATAAAGTTTGCAAAGGAAACTGAGAGAAAAAACTTCACACTCAATTCCCAAGTATCATCAGCTTCCAGTGTATTTCAAATTACATTTCTTTCTCTCGGATTTTTCAAAATCCAAATATAATTCAAAGAGAATTGAAAAGGAAAATAAACACACAACACTTCACATGTTTTAGAATTTCTTATTTGCATCAAAACCAGTTCAACATTAAAATGAAGGGAAAATGCCAGAGCAGTTAAGACAATCGTCATCATCTGTTATTTGATAAAAAAGGGCAGGAATGCTAAGATTCTAGCCTGCAAGGACATTGCTGATAGCATTGTGCAGCTCCACGCCGATTTGGGCCTCAGCTCTCTCTAAATCAGTTGATGCTGAACTTAGCTTCTGTGTGTAATCAGCCAAACCCTTCTGGACCAGGTTAGAATCAATTTGTTCCAGAGGCACAGCCTCCACAGCAATAATGTCAGTAATGGAGTTGGCATGGACGAAGACAAAGCCACTGCTGACAAAGTACTTTTTCACATCATTCCCTTCATGCACGGAAAGGAGACCTGGTTTGAGCTCAGCAATTGTGGGTACGTGACCAGGGAGGACACCAAGCTGTCCAGTAGATGATGGTACCATGACCATGTCAACCTGCAAAGCCACATCATCTTGTAAGTCTACATAGTGAAATAACTGATGCCAAGACAGGGAAATAAAAATGGTTCATTCTAGATACAATTTCATTAACATAGATTAACTTCAATAAAAATCAGTTCATATTTTATTAGCTCCAAATATTACATTGACCTTGAGAAGGGGAATCATAACAATGGGGAAATCAATCACAGTAAAAGAAGCAAAATTAACCAATCACCTTAGAGGCTTAGATATAAGATATGGAAAGAAAAACAAGAATGCGGAAAATAAAATATCACATTGTTTCCAAAAACTTGTAGAAGTGTGACTATAATACTCCGTAACTTTTGAGCATGAAAACAAGCAGCCAAAAAAGGCACAAAATCAGTTGTTGCAAAATAATCCCTAACGCAAGCAGGCTAATAACTCGACAACTTCTGCCAGTTTCTCAAACAAAAATCTAATCTAGTCATCAATGTCTGAAAGCATGTATTTACTGTACCAAATAGCACACCTAGTGTTAATTTAACCTAAGCCCCATTTCTCACAAACTTACAATTGGGAGAAAACACAATACACAGAACAATCCGCAAATCAGATTAAACCACCTCAGACTCACCAACAATCAAATCCAACATCTAAAAGTAAAAATGAGAACTGAACAAGGCGACATTTTCTGATCTGACCTCTTTGGCAGTGAGCTCAGAAGCATAAGGAAGCACAAAATTGACAGTAAGTTTAGACGGAACAGTCGCAGGAGCAGCCGGACGCGGTTTCATAAAAGTCGACGGAGTCTTGGGAGGATCGATGTTAGGGATTACTTTCTTCCACGCATCAATAAACGTAGCGTCTCCAGATGATGCAGGCAGATCTGTCGAAAAAGGCCTGGCCTTTATCGACGATCGGAGCGCTAGTCGTGCGGCGGCTTGACGGAACATGTTTACGATGATGTCGGACGTCGCTCGGTTCTCGCTAGGTCAGGTCAGATCGAGAGATTGATGCCGATGGTTGATGTTCCTCTTCCCGCTATAGCTACGAACTTTTTTATTTCTATTTGATTCTTTACTTCAATATATTTACAAAATGGGATCAGAGTTTTTGGTATTTGGAATATCGTCCCTAAGAAAAAGTTTCAACAAATTGGTTTATGTACTTTCTGTTACTTGTTCTCATCTACATGTTTATTCTGGACTCTGGAGAATCTAAAAGCTGTAAATTTGAGCCAGACGTTGAAACAGAAACGATGGTATAAAACTGATACATCCAAATAACGAGTCATCTCTATAGAGAATTGATCGAGCATGCCTAAATAAGATGCAAGCTTTCGTGATTATATTGATAGAAACGGGCTAGAAGTAATAAATCGACACAAGGAAACTACGAATAGGATTCTCTAGTAATCTTTTGCAACTATGTTCGGCAGATTGCAGACTGAAGTTGTCTAGGTTCCAAACCAGACAGAAATTATCTGATCGAAAATATACTAGTCATGAGGTGAGGCCATTCTCTTTGGCTTATTTTTATCAGAAGCAGCCTTGGTGAAAGCTTCCATAACCGCTCTTGAGACTCCAGAATCATTTTAAGTCGTTTGGTCTCCATATCCATCCGCATCACCTCGATTTCCCTAGCCATCTCCATCTTCTTTTGCTCCGTCTTCACAAATCCATCAGCAAGCATGTTTATAGCAGACACCATTTCCAATATTGCATCTCCTTCCTTCTCCCTATCCCTTTTCCCTAATCCACTCCCACCAGCTCCCGTGCCACTCCCAACTCCAACTCCAATCCTTCCTCCTCCGGATCCTTTCCAATAACTATCAGCAACTGGCACTGACCCTGACCCGAAATTGGGATTCAAACTAGGAAGGCCATCATCATACTTGCCATATCCTTTCGGCCTATATGCTGTCCCAGGCTTTGCAATGCTAACCCCATTCGGGATCTTGATTCTAATTCCACTACCAGCGGCCGCATAACCTCCAGCGCTATTTCCAACTCCATTACCACTAATCCAAAACCACCAGCCTTGCCACCTACATTTCTACCATATCTACCAACATCAGGAAACTCATACCCTTCCAAATCCGCATCATCCTCATCATCAGAAGCAGAATCATCAACCGGTTTCGCCAAAGTTGGTCCCTTTTCCATTGCATCCATTCTCTTAAAATGAACCCATGAAGATATAAACCTAGCAACAGGAATAGATTTAGCCCTCTGAATCTCAGATCTGTACCTTTTCCTCAATTTCTCCATCTTATGTCGGCACTGAACAGCTGTCTTCGCCGGAGAAGCCAACGGACATCGACTGGCCACCGCATCAGCCACCTCCTGCCAATGAAAAGCTTTCAAATTTCCACGGCGGAGCGAGTACCACTTGTCACGGTAAGCGTCGATTAAAGCTATGGTCTCGTCGTGAGACCAACAAGGAGGCGGTAGGCGACGAGATGAACCAGGTTTTGACATCACCGGTTGTTGCGACGACGGCGGAGTAGTTTGATCGACGTTCGTAGAAGCATCTACTTGCGGGGAAGGAGGAGATCCGGCCATAGCGTGGATGGATAGATCTGCGAAAAGGGTATGAGAAAGTCGAAAGCTTTTTAACTTAGATTGAGAGATGAGTTTGGTGGAGGCGAAGGGTGGAGGAAGGAGGTGGGTTTGTGGTGGGCGTAGGATAAGGTATTATGCGCAGGATAGCATGAGGGGAGGTGAATGGAAGAGTAAGTCTCGGATTAGGTGGCGGAGGCGTGTAGGGTTAAAATCGATGATGACGTAGTAATTGGAATTAGAATTGAATTTTTGGGTGGTTGGATTGGATTGCCACGGAGGCGGCGCGTGCGGATGATTTAAAGATCTTAAGAATCCTCGCCGTAATTGGTGGCGCAAGTTGATAACATGCGCCGTGTAGTGGTGGGGTCGCATCGCACACCTCCCAAGACGGACTTGTCCTACTCTTATCTCTATACAAAACGTCAAGCCTTTGTTTACATCTTTACAAATTGGTCAAACTTTTCATCTGATTGCTAATTTTCTCATTCTTTATTTGGGCTAATCCGGACAATTTAGTGGCCCAAATCAGAGGAATAGTGAAATATTTGTTTTGTTTTGATGCTAATTTCTCTATGAAATTCTTAATTAAGTAATAATAAAATAATAATTATCTTGAATAAATATGATAAAATTATAGTTTTTAATAAAGTAGTTGATATTTGAGAGTTTTTTTTTGATAAATGAGGGTAGAAGCCCAATGAGTACAATATGAGGACTTAAAAGGTAAATAAACATTTAGCCTGACTCGATATAACTAAAAGATATGAAACTAAATAAACAACTAACTCAAACCATTTGCCTCGCTAAATACAATATCGGTAAATTGAGTTGAAGTAATCGTTCATATTGTCAGTCGAAGAAATCATCATTGTTGTATCTGACATTTAGCAAATTAGTATCCTTATCTGTGTCATGTGTGCATTGTTGTATGCATTGCCATATTGTTTCATTTCTTAATGGTAGCAAATTTCTTTCAAAATAGTAGTCAAAGCAATCGCCTTAAAATATTCTTTTTCAGTGGACTTTACACGTCCTACTTCATACAAAATGAAAACCTCTTATCCTTTCCTTTAGCGAATGCCTGCATCAATCTCCATAGATGCTATCGTAGAACATGACATTATCATTATCGTAGGCTCCTCAACTTGCAGAAGTTCTATCCCGTACGCATTTTTTGATACATCTCAATACGATGTTGGTGCCTGATGCTTGCTACAGCATAAGTTTCCTCTGATGGAATTATCGGATTGTTTCGATATGAATGAAAATCGAATCCTTATAGACTGTATTATCTTGCTAAATAATCGCAGTCAATAAAATAGAACCAACACCCCCTAGTAACGACTATGCACCATTTATAATACCTTCGATTGTACATCTGATCTATCTAAGTTGGTACCTTGAAAATTATTGCATGCCTGTAGTTGTTAGGTATATCCTCATACCTGAGTAAAAGGACAACCTCTCCTTGTAACCTCACTGCAAGAAAGAGCAAGTTGTTCCCTATAGAAACCGTTCGAGGCATCCTGGGCAAAGTAAAGAACTGAACAAAACAAAATAATGTCTAATTTAAAACCAACAAAAACTCCCTTAACCTACAAGACTAGAGAGAAGGAAGAGTTTTTTCAACTCAAGACAAACAATAAACTTTTGTGAGATACGAAAATATAATTTCAATTATTAATTTTAATAATTTAACGATTAAGATTAAATTTGATTGTTATAACATGACTGATTGTATTTGCAAAAAACATATTGGTTGGATTTGATGGTTTTATACTTTTATTAATAGTTGAAATTTCATCTGTTATATAATTAAATTTTATTTTTAAACTTTACTCGGTGCTATGATATTTGTTCTTATTAAATGTCGTTACATATAAACAAATCAAATTTAAATTTGTTATACAATAGATTGAGACTGTAAGACAAATAACATTAAATATGAGGCGATTGAAAATATTATCTCACGCTTTTGAATATGAACAATGTGAAATTAGGTCCTAATATCTCACAGTCTCACTTGGTTTTGATTTGCTATACAATTTATACAAAAGTTGATATTTTGAGAACGAATAATAAGATGTTGATATACAATATATTTTTATAAGACAAAAAGACATAATTAATTTGATTAGCCGATGATTGTGATTAACATTAATTTTTAATTAAACTAAGTAGTTAAATTTGAATTTTTTTATGGATAATTGCATTTGAAAGTTATTTTTTGTTTAAATATTATTCTTTTAATTATTAATAATAAATGTTGTTGGTTAAGTTCAGGAAGGATATTAAGTATTTGTGACACGGATGGACAAAATCTCAATCGTTGATTTGATTAATCTGACGGTTGAGATTAAAATTAGTTTTTATTAAAGATGGGCGGTTGGATTTGCGAAAATCTGCGGTGGTTGAATTTGGAGGTTTTTTACTTTTAATCTCATCCGTTGAATGATTTGAAATCAACGATTGAGATCATGTCCTACGGTCTCACAAATCTTTAATTGTCCTCCTAAATTTTTACCTTAAATATTGTAAATTAAATATTATCATCTTACAAAAACTGCTTTGAATGAAAGTTTATTATAGAGCTGTAAACAAATGGAGTTGAGTATTAGGTTGTCAAATGAATTCTAACAAGTATAAATGTTTTTAAATATTATATAAATGTATGATATTTTAAACAAACTACAATCAAATATGTATTATAAATATTATGAGAATAGATCAAATGAAAAGTGCTAGTTTGGTTATAAAATGCAAACAAATCTAAACCACCCATTTAATTACATCCGACGGTTAGATTATAATCTTATTAATTAATATATTAAATGACAAAAGGGCAATAATGGAAACATACATTAGAATATATTTACGAATATTTTAATTGAATTCAATCTCTTATTTTAAGTAACCGACATTTAATTCTCTGATATGGAAACCGACATTCAAATTTTGTTTTTCAATCATTCAATTTTATTTCATAGATTTTACTAAATTTGACTCGGTTGTTTCTTCACCGAATTCCTAAATTTTTAGAGGGTTGTCACACACCCAGCATAATCTCATGGTTGAGTGTTATGATTCACGATTTGATAGTATATGATTCACGAATCATATGATAGTAAAATATGAATCATAACCGAGCAAATCATGACTCGAGGATATGATTCAAAAATTACTCCGTGTTATATAGTATGGTCGTCAGTTGTGAGGGTTAAGGCCAAAACTTGCGCAGTTCAAGTTTGTAATAGTGTATGATCCATGAATCACATTATAGCAAATCGTGAATCATAGTATAGCAAATCATGAATCATAGTATGACAAATCATGAATCATAGCATAGCAAAAAATGAATCATAGTGTGGCAAATCATGAATCATATTATAACAAATCACGAATCATTTATAGCAAATTATGAATCATATTATAGCAAATCATGAATCATAGTATAGCAAATTATGAATCATATAATAGCAAATTATGAATCATATTATTACAAATTATGCAATCTGTACACCATTAGACATGCATAGCTATGATAGCGTGGTGACGGAGGAGGAGCAGGATATGGCTGATTGTTTGATTCTGTTGTCTCGTGGTGGAGCGACATTAAATAAGAGGACAAAGATTGAGGGGGCCTATGAGTGCAAGACGTGCAATAGGACACTTCCTTCGTTCCAGGCGCTGGGTGGATATAGATAGAACTACTCATTCTCATCGAAGCAAACCCCAACAACTAGTTTATTCTGTTTCCCAAATTTCTCAGCGACCTTTTAGTTCGGCCAAAAACAAGAACAGCGTTATTGGTGAAGTGATGGTGTCCAGCAAAAAGGATGGCTCTTGAATCGTACAGCGCTATGCGGGATGGCTATCGGCGATTCTGCAGAATTGAGAGCTCAAACAGAATCCGATGATTTGGGTAAAACACGATTTTCAGAATCACAACCAAACCGATTGATTTTTGGTAAATTTTTGGACTAATTTACCCTTCTAGGGATTTTCAAAATTATATTTCATATTTAATCTTTTATATATTTGTAATTCGATCCCAAATTATTAGCCGTCAGATCTGTCTTATTTAATGGTCCAGATTTGTTTGTATATTATAATTAGATGTTACTTTTCACCTGATCCTTACTCAAATATTATATTCGCATTCATACTCAAATTATAAAAGAGTATTGTCGAATTTTTATCGACTATTTTATCGAACATCCATTTGAGATTCACGAACATAAACGAGTCGAGTATGACATTGTTTAAGTTCGGTTCGTTTATTAAATGAGTTTCAAATTATTGTTCATACTCGACATGTTTATTATCAAAGAGATACCGATCGAGTTTTTATCGAGTTGAGTGTATCGTCTCACTTGCATCTCTACTTATGAACATGGATAGCTATTTACACATGTGTCAAATATCTCAAATAGTGTCCATCTTCAACTAATTTTGGTTGGACAATGAAATATAGGGACTTGGATTCCTTTAGAGCCCACTTGTGAGTATCATATCCATATCGTTTTTATATTTTTTAATATAACCTTATGTAATTTTATCTAAATATTTTATCAAAATCAGTAATTTTGTGTGACAATAAAGTGTTGTTTCTGAATTCGTTGAATAGGAATATCAGAGTAAGAAGATAACTTACTAAAGAGTCTCAGGAGGGCTTGTAATGGTTGGTAACACTCCATTCAATAACATTCCCTTCATCAACCAATCTAGCAGATAATCCAGCCGCAGGATGCTTACAAAGGTGTGCGAATGAAAAGAGGAACAAACTTGGTTGTGAGTTGTGACAGCAACATCAAGTTGTGTAAAAAATAGCACAACAAAGCACAGCACGGCACAACAACACAGCACAACAACACAGCACGGCACAACAACACAGCACGGCACGGCAACACAGCACAACAACACAGCACAGCACACCAAAACAGCACGGCTCAGCACAGCACACAAAACACAGCACGGCACAACAACACAGCACAACAACATAGCACAGCACAACAACATAGCACGGCACAACAACACAGCACAGCAGAACACAGTTTATATTTGACATTCCGTCAACGGACTCAGAATGCAAACAGTCCTGGCTCCATTCGACAGAACTTAAATAAACTATCCGGTATCCCGTAGGACGGACATAGGAACAATAGTGCCAATATCCGATTCACAAACATGGGTACCAAAGTCCAGCACCAAAATATCACATTCAAACTGCTCAGTCCACGAATTAAGAGGTGGTGGACTAGCCAGAAAACACACCAGACCTACTCATTTCCCTCTTCAATTTACTATGCGACAACAAGCATGAATTCATGGACAAGCTTGCTTGTGACAACAACATCAAGTTGTATAAAAAGAGGAGATGATATACTTAACTGCATTTACCTCGAATAGATTTGTCACCACGATGTTCTTTCTTTCTTTCTTCTTAACATGCAGTACTTCACGAAGAGTAATTATATCACAGGCTGAACAATAATTCGATTAATGTTCACAACTTACTGGCACAACCAGTTGTCCACGGCCACGGTTAACAGAACATATACTACGTCCCAAACCAAACAATAAAAGTCGAGTCATTCTGAAGTTGACATAATCCTTAGAAACTGAAATGAACCACCAATCCATCATGTTATATTGATTGCCTCATCACATTAACCAAATTCATCTCAAAGCTACTAGAAATGAAAAAAGATCTAAGAAGCTTGAATAGTTGAATCCAGGAAAGAAGCCATGAGATCATAACCATTTGAGCTACATGGTCCTCCGAAACTCAAATAGTTCAAATGAGCCAAATGATTAAGTATTAGTATATTCATGGTTTTGAGCCTTTGTTCCGTACACATTAGAAGCCTCGCCAGTCGCGACTATATAAAGATAAATGATACCGGAAAGTATCACATCCCTAATAGATTGCCAAATATCTCCACATCTCTTTACAAACAATTCAAGTAAATCAGACTGAAATGAAAGTACCTGTGATGGAGTTCTTTTATCAGGTTTGTGTATAGATTTTGATCCCTTCCTGCGCTCCAAAATAAAAGGAGAATTATGATCGGAACTCTTGTATCTTGTTTCTCTCTCGATTCCGAATCCAGTCATGTTTATGGTTAAAGATTTCCAGTCCACCATCGACTGCATACCCAATTATAGAAAATGCCAATGTCATAAAATGATATTTAATGTTGTATAAATTCTTCAGAAACAACATTTTGGTTACACATACGCAACAAATGGAAAATCACCAAGAATAAGATCCCAACTATGAACAACAATTCTTCGGAAACAACAATGCTTCTGAAACTAAAAAGTTCTGCCACCAAGAATAAGATCCCAACTATGAACAAGATGGGTTCTAGTTGGATCACCCTTTCCAATCCCTGTTAAATGGAAAATCTGCCTTCTATCCTCATTAAAAACCCAACATCCCACTTACACTCAATTTCACATGCCCCAACACAAAGAATACAAGACAAAGAATGTTTTATAGAGTATTAAGAACTCTAATCACCAAGAATTAGATCTGAACTACAAACACGATGGGTTCAAAGAACCCTTTCCACTCTCTGCCAAATGAAAAAAGATGAGCCCAACATCCCACTTATAGTCACGTTCTATCCCCATGCATCATAAATATATGACAAGTCATGATCCATAGATTTTTAACAATTACAGCCAACAGGAATTCGATTAAAATCATGAACAATAAGGGTTGCAGAAGATTGAATAACCCTTTTCATTTACTGCCTAATAATAACTTCTCATTGTATTTCATAAAAAGACAGCCAATATCCCACTTATAACCATAGTCCATTACATAAAGAATTGAATGGGTTGCAAAAGATTGAATAACCCATCCATTCCCTGCCATATTATAATTCTTCATTCTATTTTCATAGAAAACAGACCCAATATCTTTTAAACTCACTTTTATGCCAAATGGAAAATTTTCATTCAATTCTGAATGAAAAAGATATGCCCAACATCCCATTTATAGTCACTTTCCATCCCAGCAACATAAAATATATGACAAGCCACAATGGATTCAAAGAACCCTTTCCACTAACTGCCAAATAGAAAATTTTCATTCAATTCTGAATGAAAAAGATATGCCCAACTTCCCATTTATAGTCACTTTCCATCCCCCAGCATCATAAAATATATGACAAGCCACAATGGGTTCAAAGAACCCTTTCCACTAACTGCCAAATGGAAAATTTTCATTCAATTCTGAATGAAAAAGATATGCCCAACTTCCCATTTAAAATCACTTTCCATCCCCCAGCATCATAAAATATATGACAAGCCACAATGGGTTCAAAGAACCCTTTCCACTAACTGCCAAATGGAATTTAATTTAAACCATGGACAGAATGGGTTGCAGAAGATTGAATAACCCATCCATTCCCTACCCAAGATCCCACTTACACTCACTTTGAATCCTCAACATCATTAATATATGATTTCATACAGTTTTAAGAAGTCCTGCCACCAAATATTAGATCTAACTTATGAAGATTGCAGAAGATTGAATAACTCTATCCACACCCTGCCAAATAATATTTCCTCTCATGGAAAAACATACCTCAAACATCCCACATAACTCACTTTCAAGCCTCAACATCATAAATATATGACAAACCAAGTTTCTTACAGTTAAAAGTCCCACCACCAATCCTTTCCATTCCCTGTCAACTTCAAATTTCCCATTCTATTTTCATCAACACCCACTTTCCAGCATTAACACCCTATATACATGATAAACCATGTCTGGTAGAGTTTCATAAAGAAACTAAATCAAGAAAATTTAGCCACATACGATCAATCAAGACACATTTAGGGACGAGGACGATAACCCACACTTCCAATCGCCGATAGAAACATCGATCAATCATCACATTAACAAATACCCAATTAAGAACAGAACCGATCCCAATATAAACATTAAAGATATAAGAACGATTTACCGATGGATTACTCTGAATCGCAGAGGAAATCGTAAACGCCGGGAGAATCGCAGCTAATCGGTCGAAACAGGAGTCGAACGCAACACACCAAGAAACCCTAATTTTGACTTCTGAACTTTGACTCCCTCTTATTTATAGACTTGAGTTATCTAATATAATTAAATATTTCGTAAAATTTCCAACGGCTTATTTCCTAAAATTCCGTAACGGCTTCTTTCCTAAATTTAAATACCACGTCCACGTGTGTAATTACAGCTGTTACTGAGCAGCGATTTAATTAACGGTCGAATCATTTAATCGGTCGAATCATTTAATCGGTCATTCAGTGATCAATTGGCATGTCTGATCTCGTTTAAAAGAATAGGAATACCTTAAAATTAAGGTCACGGGTAGCTACTAAAATCCAGACTGTAAAGTGTAAACAGGCAATTCCCATCTGTACAGTACCACCAAAACAAGTTCCAAATCCGACACATTTTCAAATAAAAGTGTTGTTCTACCACAACTAGAAGAATGATTCGATCAATGTTGTTCACAACTTACAACAACCAGCACTGTGATTTGCAAGGCATCGTCTAATATATGATTGGTCATATTTCACACAGTTTCAAGAGGTCCAGCCACCAAAACTAGATCTAAACTATGAACAATACAGGTTGCAGAAGATGAAAGATCTCATTCCGCTCCCTACCAAATGCATCCTCAATTTCCATCCTCAGCATCCCAGTTATACTCAATTTCCATCCTCAGTATCATAAATATATGACAATCCATGATAAAGATAGTTTTAATTTTAACAGGTACACCCATCAAGAATTAGATTCAAGCTCTGAAAAAGAAGGGTTGCATAAGATTGAATAACCCTTTCCATTCTCTGTCATATAATTATCCTCCATTCTATTTTCATAGAGAAAAGAAACCCAACATCTCACTTACACTCACTTTTTAGCCTCAACATCAGAAAGAATCAGATCCAAATTATGAACAAGAAGGGTCGCAGAAGGTTGAAGAACCCTTGCACTCCCTGCCACATAAATATTCCTCTTTTATTCTTAATGAAAAAAGAAAAACCCCAAATCTCTTCTTATACACACTTACCATCCTCAGCACCATAAATATACGACAAGCCATCATCTGTAGAGTTTCAACAAGTACAAGTACAACCACTATGAACAAGAAGGGTTGCAGCAAATTGAATAACCCTTCCCATTTATTGTCATAGATATATACAAGCCAACATCCCACTTATACTCACTTTCCAGCCTCAGCACCATCAGTATATAACTAACCATGTTTCATTGAAACTTAAAAGGTCCCCCGACACAAAGAATTAGATTTAACTATGGACATAATGGGTTTGCAGAAGATTGAATAACCCTTTTCATTCCCAGTCATGTAATAATTCTCATTCTATTTTCATAGAAAAATTAAACCCAACATCCCACTTATACTCACTTTTAATCTCAACATCATAAATATATGATTTCATAAAAATCCTTCATTCAAGCACTGCAGAGACGTACATTTGAAAGGAATGCCGCATTATATTCAGAGAATACGGCAGCAAAATTGTACACAAGTTGATGTAAAGCCAGCACTAGGTAATTTCTTCAACATAAACTACCAGATTGAAATTATTGCCACATTTTACTTGCAGTGACAACTAGTATATAGCACCATCAAGCCTATTTCACAATTTCATATCTGTGTAACAGTATCATCATTTCCAGGTACAAAGATCTGCAGATGAATATATATCCTTTCAATTCTAGAGAAGCATGTGTACCACCATGCCCTGCCAAATAGATATTCACAATCTCTTCTCATAAATAGAAAATAAATGTCCAAAAATTATTTACACTGCACTTTCAAATCACAGAACCATACATTACATGACTTTTATGACCCACAGAGTCTCAAGAACTAAGAATTTCCACCAACAAGAAATAGACTTCAACTGGGTTGCAGATGATTGAACAACCCTTACCATTCCGTGCCACATGGAAAATCTTCATTCTATTTCCATTATAAAACAACCCAACATCCCAATTATACTCACTTTTCAGACCTCAGAACAAAAATACATGACTTGGAATGTGCCATAGAATTTTAAGAACTCTAACCACCACGAATTAGATCTGAACTACAAATAAGATGGGTTGCAGAAGAAAACCACCTGAAGAATAAAAGTTCTTTATTATATTCTCAATGAAAGAAGAAAAACCCAGCATCCCACACATATACTCACTTTCCATCCTTAACATCATAAATATATTACAAGCTTTGATCCATATAGTTTTCACAAGTACATCCATGAACAAGAAGGGTTGTAGAAGGTTGAATAACATTTTCTATTTACAGCCTAAAAATAATATCCCATTCTGTTTTCATAGATAAATACGAACCCAACAGCCCACTTATATTCACTTTCCAGCCTCAGCACCATAAATATACGTACCAGATTCCATGGAGATTTTAAAGTCCTGACACAAAGAATTAGATTTAATCTATGGACAAAAATGGTTTGCAGAAGATTGAGTAATCATTTCCATTCCCCGCCATACAATAATTCTCCTTTCTATTTACATAAGTATACTCATCTTCCAAAATGGGCAAAAATGGTTTGCAGAAGATTGAATAACCATTTTCATTGCAGAAGATTGAATAATCCAACATCCCATTTATACTCAGTTTAGCCTCAGCATCATAAATATATGATTAGTCATATTTCGTACACTTTTAAGAGGTACAGCCACTAAACATTAGATCTAATTATGAACAAGATAGTTGCAGAAGATTGAATAATTCTTTCCACTCCCTGCCAAAGGAAATTCTCATCCGATTCTCAATGAAATAAGACAAACCCAACATCCCACTTATACTCAATTTCCATCATGGGGATCAAATTTGTAGTACAGCCATCAAGAATTAGTTTTGAACTATGAACAAAAGGGTTGCAGAAGATTGAATAACCCTTTTCATAATTTCCCACTCTATTTTTCATAGAATAATACAAACAGGACATCCCACTTGCCACTTATACTCACTTTCCAGCCTAGGCACCATAATATATGGCTAATCAACCATATTCCATTATGATTTAAGAAACCCCATGACACAACTTTAGATTTATACTATGGACAAGAAGGTTTGCAGAAGATAGAATAACCATGTCCATTCAATGCCATATTATAATTCTCCATTCTATTTTCATAGAATAATCAAACCCCGCATCCCACACATACTCACTTTTAGCCTCAACATCATAAATATATGATGATTTCACACAGTTCAAAAAGTCCGGCCACCAAGAATTAGATCTAAACAAAGAACAAGACTGCAGAAGATTGAATAACTCTATCCATTTCCTGCCAAAAATAATATTTCCACATTATATTTTCATTAAAAACAAACTCAAACATCCCACATATACTCACTTTCCGACCTCAATATCATAAATATATGACAATCCAACATTCATGGAGTATTAACAAGTCCCACCATCAAGACTTATCTAAATTATCAACAACCAATCAACCATCACATCAACAAATACCAAATTGAAAACAGATAATCTCGCAACATCCAATCGATCCCAAAATTAGCAATAAAAGAACAAGACGTACCGGGAGCAACCGCGAGAAACCGAAACCGATCGCCACCGAACGAGAAACCCTAATTTTAACTTCTGAATTCCGACTCTCACTATATTTATAGACTCTGTATTTTTTAATCGAATTAATTATTTCCTAAAATTTCTAACGGCTTGTTTCCTAAAATTTCCTAACGGCTTGTTTCCTAAAATTTAAATACAACGCGTTTTTTAAATTTGATAACCGCGTCTAATTACAGCTGTAATTTAATCATTAGTCGAATCAATTAGTCGGTCTAATTAATAGTCGAATCAATTAGTGGGTCTAATGAATTGTCGAGTCAATTGATCGGTCTAATTAATAATCGAATAAATTATAAGTTGTTTGAATAAAAGGAAAACATAAAGAATTGAGGCCCATTTATATTGGACCAGTAAACGTAACAAGCCCAATATTCGTAGCATGCTTGACCTTACTAGTCTATCAATGTCACATTTACTCAATTGTTGCATGTGTCAATTAAGTGATCAACTGGCATGTTCTATTTCGTTTAGAAGAATTGGAGTAACTTAAAATGAAGGTCACTAGTAGCTAGCAAAAACCAGACTGTAAACAAGCAATTCCCATCTGTACATTAACACCAAAACAAAATTCCAAGTCCCACAAAACAAACAAAAATCCATGAGCCCAATACTTGGCCACTATTCCATACTATATACTAAAGCAGCAGCTACACATGAGTTGTATGTAACATGCAACAACATGTGTATACACTTCATCAACTTCAGATAATCAAACAGCCAGCTGTTGCTGTTGTTGTTGTGTCTTTGACCTTTGGTGGTCATCTTCATTGTTGAAACATAGTTTCATTTTGAGAGATTTTCCAATGCCTAAAACTGACTCATTAGCTGATGAGTAGCTGAAAGAAGAGTAGTTGGTAATGTCTGATGGTGACTCCATCACTGTCATTTCCCTCTGGAGGTATGAGCAGTAAGTGTGGAATGTCTTTGGTGTCACATTTAAATGAAAACTCAATCCAAATAGGAAATCAACTTCTAAAAAGTTCATTTCTGCTGTGCTTATTCCTCCCACTTTTGCATAATATGCATTGTTGTAATACCTACAAATAGATGAATTTTAAAATGACTAAAATACCCTTTTGATGAATGATGATCATTGTGAAAGGAGGGGAGAATTAGAGAGGAAGGAAAGGTGGTGTGTGAGCTTACATGTCATCCATGAATTTGGCAGCAACCATGACACTGGTGATAAGCAAGCGATGAACGTTGAAGTCGTTGATAGGGAGGGAAGGTTGACGTTGGGCAAAACGATCCAAGTATACATAAGCTACAACAAAGCAAGAAGGGCTGCAGTTGGCATACTTGAAGATCCTCTCTAGGTAGCTTTGGATTGAAATTGTGGGCTTGGTTAAGCCATGGAATACTGAGATCTTTTGAGGGTGGAACTTGCGGCTGATGTCGTTGGATTCGGCAACTTTCTCGAGTAGAGAGGAGAGGAAGTTGATCAGCCTTGGCATTTCATTTGAGCAAGTGACAAGGTCAGCAGCAGCCATTGTTGGAAGAGAAGCTTTTTGGTTGTCTGTTTTTTGGGTTAATTTGTTGCTAGTTTGGTATTTATAGGGTTGTGAATAGGATTAGTGCTCAATGCTCATGTTGGTTTGGAAATGAGTTATATTTCCAGTTGACGAAAATGCCCCTGAAGAATGTGTATGAAATTTGTTGGGTACACTGGTGTGAAGGTACGGGAGTTTGTATAGTGAGTTCAGGATGGAATAGATTCCTTAATCAAGAATCTCAACATCTTGTAGAGGGAAAACTGATGTAACAGCCTAACAGGTCACTAGTACCAAGGGCATTTTGGTCAATATTTGTATCAAAATGCTTCACCACGTATCAGTGGGTTGACAAAACTTGGGGCATCTATTTAAGTTTGGTCCATTTTGGAATCATTATGAACGATGCAGAACCTAAATATAAACTGAAAGCAACCTCCTCCAAGCTCTAACTGACACTTAAGGTTGTCAAAGATACAAAATGAATGTGAATAGGATGTGTAAGGCTAGGGTTGATTGAAGGAGTTGATTGTGGCAATCGAGAAATTAACCCCTCATGTGACTACATGTGAAAACATCAATTAGACTTAGACAGTTGCTAAAAGAGGTCCTTGCAATTCAGACATTTATACGACCATGTGACTTTGTTCCTATCAAAGTGGGTTGCAATAACTTTCAGTGTGCAACTACTATACCCATTTACATGACATGTATTACACTTACAGGAAGGCCACATACACAAACTGCAAACGGGTTTACAGGTAGTTTTCCTAGGAGTCATTCATGAGAAAAATCATTAAAATCATGAATCAAGAATATCTTCAATGGGTCTTTCGAATATCGAATAAACCGATGATTGTAAGGCAACATAGGTTTCAACATTGAGGATGTCACGCATCAATCCATATGAAAAGCGAAAAGGAGTGATATTAATGTAAAAGGTTGAGAGGGACATTCATGCTAAAAGGAACAAAATGGTATGGTGTCTTTTATGAAGTTCCATGTGAAATCCCATGTGCATTCTATCTTACCTTAATCCGGAATATCAGCATGAATTCATATCATATGCCTCGCAATAGCTTTTGATATCTATCAGTTTATTATACGCCTATATGGTATGTTAAGATGCTGATCCAACAAACAGTCATTTGAGACAAAACTGGTATTTACTCACCTGAACTTTCGGATTAAACTATGAGTCAACAGATGATTCTAGTAATTAACAAGAAGTGTGGTCGTTGGGTCGTAGGCACGTTGTGTAGAGTTGAAGCCTGCAAGCCACTGTATGTTAGAAATGTTGGATGATTTTGAGATCTGGAGGATATGGGCACATGTTGGTGTTCTGCAGCACACGTTGGCTGTGTCTTGCAGTCTTGCACCATGTTTCTTCATTAGTTTTCTCACCGACCGATTCTGTAGAACACAATAAATGAACATGAAAAATGATATTTAGGTGGGGACAAGAATCAAATAGATATGTCATACTGAGTGAACAGAGGGAATAAGTGACTAGATGACATATCTGAGGAGCACCTCTCTGTTAAAAAAGGAGGTAGGTTAACAAAAATTTGAAACTCCTAACATCAACAAGCAGAGAAGCAGCTGTCTAGAAACTTATAATTTGTACCCTGTATTGTTGCTAAGTTGCATATTGCCGACCTGAGGTCAAGAGAATTACATGCACGACATGTACCCCAAGTGGATAAATCTGACCAAATGCCAACTTGAGATAATCTCACTCGACATTGAGAAAAACGTTGGGTTTTGCTAGTACAAAGACTGAGTTCCATCCCATAGGACAGGTAGTCATGGGTTCTCAGCATCCAGGCCAGTTGATCTGCAGCACATCCGGTCTGTTTGTGTTTCCATGGACGAATACTTTGGACTCTTTCACCTGCAGTGTTGGAAATAAGAGAAAAATGAAATGAGGATGTGCTGTTATCTGACTGAAGCGAAATATTGAGCCATAATACTAACAAGTATAATAGGTGGGAAGCTAATTTGAGGACGAGCTCTTGAGAAACCTTCAACAGAGAACAGGCATTTGAATCCATTGATTTGAGGATTTTCACTGTTATTAAGATGGTGGTTAGAGTAAGTGATTAAAACTAGCAGCTGCATTACTGGCAATTAAGGGGATCTTTTTTACCTAATGAGATACGTGAAATTCTTAGTAACATACTCTGTCAAAGGGATGCCTTCTTCTTTGGAATACCTGCACAGTTAGAACATTAAAAAAGTAAGACAAAGCAAGGCTGGTATGCCTTTGAGACAAATGTTAATTACGTAAGATGGGTATTCGATGTTGTGTGTCAGCAACTAAATATTTCTTCTATGAACAGTTGCAATTGCAGTATTGCACAACATGCAGTTAAAACATAAACATTGATATGTGAGGTTAGGTTTGTAGAAACAGATGTCGCAATTACCTCCAAGGAAAATCTTTCTCACAGAACCTGGAGATTCCATTCATAGCGGAATAAGTGTCAATGTGAACAGTTAATTCATCTGTACTGTTTTCTACGGAGCCTGCCAGAAAGATAATCATGATCACAACCACTCAGCAGTCAATAAACAGAGTGTACTGCAACTGATTTAGTGTGTTTGGCATCATTTGAACAGCATAGTTACAACAGCACATTATCAATATAAGAAGAGAGTCATATTTTATATAACTAAACGAGTGTTCCAGCGGTCAGTATCGGAAATATGCATGAGCAGAGGGCTGACCAATATTATGCAACTTGTCCAGAGCGTGGCCACTTGGATAGTTGTGGTATGAAGCCAAGAAGAAAACAGCAGAGCATCCTAGACTACAACATAGAAAAGTGAGAACATGGCCATGTAAATTTACCTAGATATTAATGTACACAAGAGACCAAGCATCAAACCTAATGAAAAATAAACCAATTATAGCCAGCCATACCAGTGTCCACAAAGGTTTCCTTCTATTATTATACCTACAAAAAGAAGAGAGATGTGATTGATTTGGAAATAAAACATCAAAAACCTTAACTCTTCTTGCTCTACCACAACTGCATTATTTCATATCCAGCAAGAAACCGAAGTGTCCATCAGATGGTGATGATTTGTAAAAATGCAAAGAGTTTCGTTCTTTAAAATCTTATTATTCAGTTTTAATTTCACTAGCTTCATACTTTATTTGGAAAAAGACACGCTATCTGGGAAATCTGCACTTACACCCTAGCAGTCGCAATTGCTGCTGACAAGTTGAAGATAGGGACGGAACTTATTATAAACCGCAACTCCTGAAGACAGTGTAAAAATGTTATATAAAGCATCTGAAAATTTAACATGTACTCTATGAAATGAAAGTTCAACAAAACCCCGAGCTACAATAACTTTAAACAAAATTTATAGTTGCCTAGAAAATCAAGGTACCTTGTGTGGGAGCTTCGAGTATAGCAAAATAAAAGAGAATACAGGAAGTACATAGAGCCGAATCCTCCTATCTAACAAGACCCCGAGCTGCAAGTCAAATTTTGACTTGTTAGTAAATAATTCTAAAAGAATACCACTTTCTTCGATAACAAATAAAATGTACCAACTATCATGTTGTGTAGTTTTTTATAAAGCTCTTCTTACACTCCAAAATTTCCTCAGCTGGCTCTTACTTACTATTATTAATTTATAATTCTCCAAGCACACAATACGGTTTTTTATATGGCATTAGTGTTTCTTCTGCCATTTTTAAGGCATCTAGAAATTCCAGGGTATTTGTAGTAGTTCATCTTGAACTTAACATTTTTACAAGTAAAAATAAGTCTTACTCAAGGCCACTTAATGACTATAATATCAAAATTTATGCAAAAAGTCCAGCACGTCTAACTCACTGATGAAGAGATTAATTGTTCAGGCTTCATTAGTTCAGTTCTTAGATTTCATTGTAAAGGACAAATGTGAGATTTTCTATCGATACAAAGTATTTATAATGTGCTGAATATCATTATCACATTCTTACCACAGAAAGAGGATAAGCAGCTAGCAGAGAGCGAGGAAGCGCAGAAGTGAAATACCAGTGCACGGGGTGTGTCTGGAAATGATTAAGGATAGGCAACAAAAAATATGCTATAAGAAGTTCACATATATAATTAATCACACAAAAGTCATGAAGATGCAGCCTGCAGCTACAGCAGTAACACTCCCACTTCCCTGAGAGGGCGCGAAAGGGATTGACCAATTATACAACTCAATAAAATTATATGAATCAGAAAGGATACTCCCCATTCAGAGCTGCGATTCATGACCGAGTTAAACCAGAATACTTCAAATTCTGGCCACAGTAACCTTCTCCACATTATTGAATCAATGAGGACGGTAAGACCTGCATTTAGTTGGAATCAAAGGAAAAACTTTGAGAAAACAAATAATTAGCATGCTGTTAATGTGTTGAAAATTAGAATGAATAATATAGATTAGACAAGCGTTCAAACTTCACGTACATATACTCAGAAAAGCAGCTGCACAGCAGAACTTTATTGATTGCCACACTCCAATTGATCTGGTCTGCCATATAAAGAAAGTTCATTAATAATTTTTGTTAGGGAGCAATGATAATGTAAAACAAACAGAAGTACACAAAAGAACATGTAAATCATATCTGACTAGTATTCTTGCAAAGAACTTCAATTATGACGAAACTGAATTGATAAACATTTCTAAACTTCTTCTACATGGTTGGCTTCTTATTATCGAGAGATCCCCTCTAACATCAAGAGTATGCACATACAATCAAAGAAGCAAATGGTCACATACAATACCCATTCACTGATTCTTATATTAACTACGGTCACTACAACATGTTAAGCACTAGCAGGAAAAATAAATAACTCAAAAAGTTGAGTTGAACTTACCAGTAAAAGCTCTAGGCCAATGGGGCCAAGAAGTAGTAACATATCGCATCTGAAGATAATTGTACCGAAAATCTGAACGGCATACAAATACCCATGAGAAGAATCATATAATTGTGTATATTAGCTTTTAATGCCTTGACGTTATGAAATACATATTCATAATTAAATTAAAACGAGAAATGCAGTAAAAAATGAATTTATACACAAGTATTCTGCCAATTCTGAAGTAATATTATCAAGATAATTGTACCGAAAATCTGATAAGCATACAAATACCCATGAGAAGAATAATATAATTGTGTATATTAGCTTTCAATGCCTCGACGTCATGAAATACGTATTCATTATCAAATTGAAACGAGAAATGCAGTAAACAATTCTGACGTAATATCATCAAGATAAGGAACCTTAAGACACAAAAATAAACATACCAGATAATTTAGAGCTGCATAAGGTCTTCCTTTTAGCCAATAGCCGTATGTCAGGTTGACTGCAATGAAGAAATTCCCAGGAATGTATGTTCAGTCAATTCGGCATCGTATTCGAAAAAGTATAATGGAAACGAATTAAGATGAAGGTGCAAAAGCTAGTGGACTCCACAATCCACATATATACAATCTGGCAGCCTACAGTAATAAAACATTTCGGTCTTAAGAAAACCATGTGGAATGTGATAGAGGTAGACAGATGAGAACTAGTAGCTTCTACTTAATCATAATGTAACGAAATCAATTTACAAGGATGTGACCATGTAGGCACAATGTTTGCATGGAAATATCAGAGACTCCAGCTAAATAGTAAACGCTGCCTTGTTCTTACCACAACACACATCCGACATAAGAATAAACCATCTGGGTTTACCACTTGTTAAGATGCTCGAAATTTATAATCATTTACATTAAGAAGATCAATGTAGAACGGACACAAAAAAGAACTTCAAAGATTCGAGAAATTACCTAAGCAAAATGCTAGAATATTAGGAAGAGGGCGGCTACAATAAAATAGCATGTGGAACTGAAGAGTGGATAATAATACTAGGAATGCTTCTATTTGATCCCCAAATTTGTTCCTAACCTGCTCAGAAGAAAGGAAGTTCAGATTTGAAAAACGGCGCATTTAACACAGAATTAAGAGAACTTAAGCACATAGTAAGACTACTGGACTATTATGGAGATTAAGGATGAGATTCATCATTTATCTTGATAGTTTTAGTCTTGAAGAGACAAATTTGAAAAACTGAAACCCCAAAAGCAAACAACACATACCTGCTTTCGGAAGAACCTATTCGTGAAGAGTACGATACAGCTCAATACCAAGCGAACTGAAAAAAAGAAACAGTAAGAGAATGTAAAACTCAATAGGCTGAGCTCTTAGACCCCCATGAAGACGGGCTACTGACAATCAGCAGGAAAATACAGAATTTCAAACCTGCCAAGAGACTGTAGATCTTCTTCAACTGCAGCAAACTGAATAGGAAGACCGCAGGAGATGCCAACAATGTTACAAAGAAAGCACCTAGGAAAGACATTTCAGATATATGAACATTTTATCAAGTGACTATATATCATTTCACATTACTAACAATCACTATAATCTAGCATCACATGAAACTATGAAAGATGGGATGGACTACGAGGACAAGAACTGAAAGAGAAGCTTCAAATTAAGACAATCTAAAACCTAAACCTTAAACAACCTTAAATTTGATTGCGGATACCATCTATCTCAAACTATTTACAATGTCATACACAGCAATGGCCTTGAGCTGCACTGTTCAGTACAACTGTAGTTGATAAAGAACATTCTTAGAGTAATAAATTGCAAGTTTTATCCTCAAAAATATACTAATCAAGCTATCAGACAGTCAGAAGCACCCTGCACATTTTGGCCCTATCTACATAAGGCGTGGATCAAAGCATTATTGTCTAACCCATGTAGGAAAACAAACATGAATTGCAAGAAAGAGAAAAACTCACCAATAAACGTTCTGGGAACAACCCCTGGGAACTCCAAATGATCATACTGAGGCACGGAAAAACCACAAAACATCATTATTACTTCCACATCCCTCTCCAAACTAAAAAAAGCCCGGCTAAAACAAAAAACAACACACTTACTTTTTCCAAATGCTGCCTGTGATACAGTATATCATGCATTGCCTTCATTAAAAAGTCAACCAAGTTAGTAACTTTTAACACATCAAGTTCCGAAAATGATCACTGTAAAAACAAGTGGCATGGAAAACATCAAATAAATCAAAATGTGTACCTACCTGAACATTGAAGCTCTCTTCAACTTTCGTGTACGGAATCATCAGAACATAAAAGGTCGCAATTGATCCCAGAATCAAGTCATAGCCTATCACTCAGAATCCAGAACCCTAATCAATTCTGTAAGTCAAGCGACATGCTGCAATTAAATATAATTTTTAGACACCAACTTACCGTATGATTTCATGAATGTCGCCGCCGATTTACGATCCATCGATCCAACAGAAACCCTCTGATCTCTTTCGCCTTCGCCTCCGCAAGCAGAACCGTGACGTTTAATCGTAGGTTCGAAACCTTGGGGACCAGATTGTAATTAAGTGATTATTTTGGGAGAAAAACGGATTATTCAAAAGTCAATTCCGCTGTTCTCGATGTTAGGGTTTTCTCGCGTGCGATATAAACCCTGCTTCAGTTACTCATCTCCTATCCGCCGCTTCGAACTCGAATTCAACACACCTTATTTCTCGGTAAAGAGGACGACTTTCATTAGCAATGGAGCAGACCTTCATCATGATCAAGCCTGACGGTGCCCAGAGAGGCTTGGTACTCAACTTTATAATCTATCGATTTGTTTCAGTTTGGTGTTTTGTGGATGTCGTGGATTTGAGATGCTTCTGGTTGAATTGATGCTTTTTTCCGTGTGTATGATTCCGATTCTTGATTGAGTTTGATAAAGTTATGAACTTTTCTTGTGCTTTGAAAACTGAGTTGCTTTTGAATTTGTTGATTTTGAAATGGAAATAGTTCAGTCGGGGTGTTGTTTTTTAATTAATTGAATATTTAGAATTGTTTGATCACAATATCAGAATTATATTCATTTGATGTTAGCTTATTTACCTTATTTTGAATTGCGGATATTGGCATTCAGAATGTGACTTGTAACAAGAAATTCCTTTTTATCCAGGTTGGTGAAATCATCAAAAGATTTGAGAAGAAGGGTTTCACATTGAGAGGTATGTCTCCGTTTTTGTCCGCCATAGTATTCCTAGTGTTTTGATGGCTTAAATTTTTTTCTATGTACCCATTATGTATTCATGTGTTGCAGAATGTGAATTTGATTGAATGGACTGATATAAGTTGGTTAATTTAGTGTAGTTTTTTCTGAAGCTCTTTCTAGTATGTTGTTTCTGTTGCGGGAGTATGCGTGGATACTTCGCTTACTTAAGTTAGGTTCTAAATATTAATTGATTGGAATGCGAATTCACTAGCTTTTGTATTGTTTTAGGTCTGAAGCTTATTAAAGTTGACAGTGCTTTTGCTGAAAGGCATTATGCTGACTTGTCTGCCAAGCCCTTCTTCAATGGCCTTGTTGAGTACATCATTTCTGGACCTGTTGTTGCAATGGTTTGGGAAGGCAAGAATGTTGTCAAGACTGGCAGGACCATCATTGGTGCTACCAACCCTGCGGACTCTGCTCCTGGAACCATCCGCGGTGACTTTGCAGTTGACATTGGCAGGTTAGTCATTCTTTTCATTTTGCTTGTAGCCCAAAACTCATGCAGCCTCTGTCATGCAATTAAAACTTGTTTTCTGCACGTTTGAGTATTTACCGAACATGTTGTTTCCCATGAGCAGGAATGTGATCCATGGAAGTGACTCAGTTGAGAGTGCAAACAAGGAGATCAACCTTTGGTTCCCAGAAGGTCTTGTTGAATGGAAGAGCAGCCTCACCCATGGATCTACGAGTGAAACTTCTCCGTTGCCAAAGTCTTCCTATATTCCTGTTATTGCCTATCATCCATAACTCTGCCTAAGTTTTTGAGTGATGAAACTTTGAATTTCATTTGACCTATCAACCTATTCACATTATCATGTTTTTATTTCTTATTACAAACTGATTTAACGCTTCCCAACCGGCCCAGACAAACGAAAGACATGGCCCAACTGGCCCAAACAGTTGGAAGACAATTACGATAATGGGAGGACGTTGAGGGGCATAATGCAAAACATGGCGGTTAAATAACCGACAACTCTCACAAGTTCGTAGTGGCCACCTGCACTCCAAAAATTTTAAAACTCAAAATTCAAAAAACACAGCTTATAACACAACCGCAAGTGCCCAACACCAACAACACAATGAGATGAAACAGCAGACATGACGAGATCATTTGTGACGCCATACAACTACAGACAGAGAACTGCCACCGTGGGTGGTGGAAGGGGGAAGCAGATCAGTGGCTTTGAACTACTACAATGAGGAAGAAGAGGAAGATAATTCCATCCGTAAAGGTCCATGGAAAGCTGAGGAAGATGAAGTCCTCATAAACCATGTAAATAAGTATGGTCCTCGTGAGTGGAGCTCCATTCGTTCCAAAGGCCTTTTACGTCGAACCGGCAAGTCCTGCCGCCTTCGCTGGGTCAACAAGCTCCGCCCCAACTTGAAAAAGTACTTTATCAGTTTTTTCTTACATTTTACACACATTTTACCGGTCGCCATTTTGACAATTTACGTTAATCTGCATGGTATGATTTGGACGTGTGTGCATGGCAGTGGGTGCAAGTTTTCGGTGGAGGAGGAGAGGCTGGTGATTGAGATGCAAGCGCAGATAGGAAATAAGTGGGCGAGGATAGCAACATATTTACCAGGTAGAACAGACAACGATGTCAAGAACTTTTGGAGCAGCCGTCAGAAGCGACTAGCGAGGATGCGTCAAGCATCATCCACCTCCTCCTCAACCACACCTCCACAACCTTCTGATGATCCGCAACAGGAAAACAACAACAATAACAACTATCCCATGATCAGCACATTTAGCAATATTGAAGATCACGGTCTGTCTGATCTTGAAGTACCTATGGTATGTAGTAGTAACATTATTTTCTGGTAGGTTTTTATTACAATCTTTCATTTGATTGGTTCTTAGTGGAACTTAAGTAAGAAATAGAGATGTTTTGGTAATGGTTCAGGTGCCAGATCAGTACAGTTTTCCAATGGAAGAGATGATCATGATCAGAGATGGAGACTGGCAGTTGGGGTTTAAGCCTGATCAGTGCGGAAACTCGTTGTTCTCGGCTTACATAAGTCACGAGCCAGAGTGCATGAGGATGGTGGAAATGCCAGCGTTGTTGAACGACTCCAATATGCAAATTGGTCAAGAAACCAAGAAGGACATGATGATGAACACTACTTTATATGAAAACCCTAATGGGATTATCAATGAGATGGAACACTTGATACCATTTCCTCAGAATGTGCTTAGGACTGATCATCAACCAGAGGGCCATGTTATAAATGAGGAGCTTCTGGTGGAACCAGGCTTTATGGATGTGTTTGGAAATGGCCAGACAAATGATCAGCTTGATCTGTTCAGTGGATGTGTTGATGGAGTTTTCTGCAGTAATACTTGTGAACAGAAGATGATTTTTGTGGATCAAGAACTGACTGAGTGCGGTAGTGGTGGTCTGATCAGTTGCAATATTGGGCATGGAAATAATGTTAACCTAGATGATGATCTTAAAAACCCGGATATTTTCTTTGATGATTTTCCTTGTGATGTTTTTGATGATCAAATGGAGGACATTGGTGGCATGGAGTCACTCCCTAGTCCTTCCAAGTGGTGATGCTTAGAAATGTTTTGTACTCATGCAATGTCTCTCGCATCAGTTATTTTAATGTTTTGGTTTTAGTATCTAATGTAACAAGACCTATATTAAGCTTATAGCATTCCCTCATCTTCACTCATACATTTTTTCAAGTGCTAAATAGGGAAAAGAAAATCAAATACTGACACCATATATAAGTAATAAGCTTTTAGGTAACTATAAGCACGAAAATATGAAGCCACTGACAGCTAGAGGCTACGGACAAGGATGCCTTCAAAGGTAATTCCTGGTCCGAATGCTAAAGCAAGTCCCCATTCTTCCCCTCCATTAGGTTTCTTCATTAGTGCATCTCTCATGTATTCCATCACATAAAATATGGTATTGCTGCTAACATTTCCATAGTCCATCAATGCCCTTCTACTGCAATCAAGCTTATCATTCTCCAACTTTAATGTACTCTCCAACCGGTTCAGTATTGCTGGTCCACCAGGATGGACCGCCCAAAACATGTCGTTAAACTGGTGAACTCCAGATTTTTCCATCAAGCTCTTGCAAAATGCTTCAATGTTTTCTTCTATCTTGATTGGAAGTTCCCTCCCAAGCTTGAAATTAATCCCTTCCTCTGTCAGTTTCCCTTCAATAATGCCATGTGTTCCTGGTATGAATTGTTGAACCGCGTGGTTCAGTTCCATGAATGGTGATTCCTGAGGCAGTGGATCGGTTCCTATGATGACTGCTGCAGCTCCATCTCCAAAGAGAGCAGCGCCCACTAGGTCATAAGGTCTTTCATTACTAGGTGGACGATAACCTAGTATTGTTGTCTCAGATGTAGTCAATAGAACTCGACTCCCCGGGTTGTTTTCAGCTACATCTTTGGCCACTCGAAGACCTGTCACCCCTCCATAGCATCCAAGGAAGTAGAGCATGACTCTGCCAACATTACTACGTAGACCAAGCTCAGAAGCAAGGTGAAGGTCACCACCCGGAAGCCTTATCTCACTAGATGAAACATAGACAACATGGGTTATATCTAAAACTGATCCACCCCAGTTCTTTATGCATGCAATGCTTGCCTCTTTAGCCATTTCCAAGACTGCTGGGTTGGCTAT
Organism: Sedum album; assembly: GCA_006409495.1. NCBI lineage: Eukaryota > Viridiplantae > Streptophyta > Magnoliopsida > Saxifragales > Crassulaceae > Sedum > Sedum album. The sequence continues at coordinate 194,070 of QZGG01000058.1, read as the reverse complement.
TTCAAGCCTTTGCTTAATCGTTGGTAAGCCTTCAGAAGCTAACTCAGGGTACTTGTCCAAGATATCTTTCGACATGACCGTGTATCTTGTCTTCACAGTTGTAGTTTTACCTACAAAGTTAGGGAAGGGAAAATATCCAAATCCAATATGATCAAATTATTCAACAAAGATGGCACATTTCTAATTTTGCAAATTATCTTACAGAGTCGCTCCAGCTTTTCCTTGATGGCTAAATCGCAGCACTTGGTGTCTCTAATGTAACCTTCAACTAAGCATTCTTGTGGAACCAGTTGGCTAGGAAAGGCCTTACCTATTGCAAGCACTGTAGCCTTCCCTGGTGTAGGAACACGGACAGATGATGCATTGTGTTGCTTGTGATTCCCATTTGTAAAAATTTGTGACATTCTCAAGAAGGATAAAAGATCAAACAGTTGATATAGCTTTCTAGTTTGCCAGATGCAGTGCATTGAGGTGTATTTATATATGCATGGTGAGAAACTGGATATGAGTAAGAGAGGATTTGGTTCAAATTTTCAAGAGTCGCTATATGCATGAAACTTGGAAAGTGTTAGTTTTTTCATGTATGTGTTTAGTTTAAGGGATTGTGGCTGGAGGGTGTGTGAGTATGATTTTGGTGATAGGCAGTCTTTGGATTCTCTATTATTTTTGTTGCTGGGTGTGAGTTTGGAAGAGAGATCAACTATAAAATGTAACCTATCCCACATCCACTTTTTAAGCCCTAACAATAATTCATTGTTAATTCTTAGGCTCCCATTATTTGCACTTGTCAGTCACAACTTGCCGTTTTTCTTCCGGTCCAACGGCCGGCCCAGTTAATAAATGCATACAGGCCCAACTCGATCAATGAAACGTCCGGCTCTCATGTGATTAGGTAACACTAATCCTAGAATTATGAGACTTGTGATATACTCAAGTAGGATGGGAAAACCCCCAACGAGCAACATCATAATTTTGGTAACCAAAATCAGAGCTTTTCATATAAAGGATGAAACCACAGAGTTTGCTGTCTACGTAGAACTAGTTCAGGCTTCCAATTTAGGAAGCGGATTCTAGGCCTCCTTGCGGACAAAGTAGAGCTTACCCATCACATGAAGGATAGCAACAAAAGCAATGAAACCTATGCTCATGATGAGAACAACATTTGGGGAAATCTTCAATCCAGGAGCATCATCAGTGTAAAACTGAAGCATGGTTCCACTTGCATTTCCGGATGCAGCTCCCCAGAAGCTGGCCTTCTCCTACGCATTCCTGCTGCAGCAGCTGCGCTACCCCTAGGCGGAGCTCCACCACTTAGAGCCATCTGCATGAAGATCAATGAAACCCAATCAAGATTATAGTGAAGATTAAGAATTACCCAAAGAACACACTGCTCAGTTTACTCATTACTTAGCCATGATTTGGTGGACAGCGAATCTCTGGCCATCTATCAAAGCTCATCAAAAAATTATCTAGTTTTTCATATTCAAATGACTATATCTCGTTACAAATGGCTAAATGATGGATTCTCATCCTCAATGCGAGAAGCAACCATATGAAGAAAGAGAGAACTAAAAACCATATAACAAATTCAGGCAGTACTCCGAAGACCAGTATCTGAAAACTGAAAGTATACTGGTCTAGAAACCTACAATCAATATTATCAAAATTCATACGAAAAAATATTGATAACAGTACGACACTATTAAAAAGGATCAATAAGACAGAAGAATCGGATTTATTGTTTATATTTAAGCTGCTTTTATAGTTGAAATGCATGCCCAAATACACAATGTTTTGCCTTTTTAGCCATCTGCAAGACGAACACAAACCAAGGGCACAAACATCCTCTAACTTAAATATACAAAAGCCTTCTCAAAGGCAGAAATCCACCAACAGTAACTCCATTAGATTCCTCAATTTACCACAAATGTACAAACAAACCCTAAGCTAAAAAACTAATCGCTTGCAGAGACAGATCTGAAAAACCAATGAGAAATTTAATAATCTAAAATTCAGAAACTCGCATAATCCAATAGATCAAAATGCATTAGCGGCAGATGCGAATAGAGAGCTTCACCTTATCGAGATTGGAAGACGACGGCAATCCAGATGAGAATCGGCGCAGCGAGATCGATCAGACGACTGGTCAACTTACGGTTTCGACGATGACGTCTGTACCTTATTCCAATTTACAACTCCAATTGAACCGGATAACTCCAATTGAACCGAGCAAAACACTGACGTATCCGGTTCAATTCTTGTCGAAATAAAGTCGGAGTTGAAAGAAGGCCGGCCCAAATGTAGTCGATTGGGCTTTTGAAGGATTATCACAATATTATGTTGTGCCAGTCAAGCCCAAATAATTTATGCATTATAATAGTAGAGATTTTTTGATACAATTTATGAAATGTATCGACAAATAATTATAAATATAAATTGTTAAATTAATAAAAAACAATGAATGAAATAATAACGTTTCGGTTTAAACATCTCGCTTCCTTTCTCGTTGATATCTTCGTTTGGGTCGTCTCAAATCCAATCTAAACCACGTGCAGAGTTGCGGGCGCTTGTCCGAATTAGGAAATCATGCTACATTACATGTGTCGAGCAGCGCAGAAACTAAGGAAAACGTACCGAGCTGCTTGTTTCATAAAACGGTGAAGTTAAAGTGGCATGAAAATGTCTTTAGCTATATACGGCTCCAGTTTAGTTGAGTACTCCCTGTTGCACCCCGTCGAAGCACGTATAAGATACTTAGATGTGGAACTAATTTGTAAGCTACTGACTTCATCCGCCCATGTCTTTTGCAATGAGCTCCACGCCCCTACGCGCAATGCAATGGCTCTATTCTTGCCTAATGGGATGGGTTTTGAAACTGGTGACACTAGTAAGTATTCTCTATCGACTGCGTTTCATAATTAAAGAAAATACGTGTAACATTATATATTTAATTCAACATGCACATTTTATTCGATTCTATATGTATCAATCATTAATTATTCTAGATAAAACCTCTTTAAATATTCCCTTATGCATCATATCTATACCACTGCTTTACATGGACCAAATTCGTCTACTTCATAGCTCCATTCTCTTTTTTTCAAGTTACTAATAGAAGTCTCCTATCCTGAGCTTTCCATCTTTAGGGTTTCTGAATTTTCAGACTCTGAAGTTTGAATTATCTCTCTAGAACGTTGATAAGTAGAAAATGAGTCGGTGTGTTCCCAGCTGGGATAACAACGGCCGGTTCACCGACACCTACAATGATCACCTCCATCGTCCTATTCCTCCAACAGTCGGTACAACCGACGCCAAGCTCGTACTCAGCCGCAATCTTGACACATGCGCCGTCCCCAACTCCGCTACTGAAGTTCCCATGTAATGAACAACCCATTCAAATCATGTTTATATCTGGATATATCAATACTTCGTGAGTAACTTACTGATAGTTTTTGATGTTATGGTTTTTTCAGGCTGGATTATGAAGTGGCGGAGCTGACATGGGAAAACGGGCAACTAGGACTGCACGGCCTTGGTCAGCCACGGATCCCAACAAGGCATACGACATCCACATCAGAATTGTGGCAGAACAAGCAGCCACGCTCAAGCGGCACACTTGAGTCCATTGTAAACCAAGCCACTTGCTTCTTCAATCCTACATTTAATGACAAACCCATACCTTGTTTTCCATCAGGGGACGAGCTAGTCCCCTGGTTCAACCAACACAGTACCCCTGTTGCTGCCTCTGCAACCATGACCATGGACGCGATGGTACCATTATGCTCCGATCCCAACAACAATAATATCAACAATCCCAACCGTGCCATCACCTGCCAGGATTCCAACTGTGTACCCGGTGGCGTCGGGGGATTTGCGCACGTGGAGTCTTGTAGTACTGGGATGAACAGCAAAGCTGTAAATTCGGTGAGGCAAGTTCCAGTTGTGGCTAGGGACTGGGGCACTAGGTCTGATTATAGTGCTAATAGTAGTAGGCAACAAGTAACGGTGGATACTTGTACTGAGAGGGATCAGGGAACAGCATTCACCTCCACTTCAATATGGTCTGTTGATAATTCTAGCTCCGGCATGCAGTTGACGAAGGTCACCGGAGATGACCATGACTCTATTTGTCAAAGCAGATCTACCATGGTAAGCAAATGAATTAAAATCATTTAGTAACATATTTTTATTTGTCCGAGTAATTAATAATAATTAGGGCTTGTCAAAATAATATATGCATGATTGTATGAGAATATTTTGAACGGTACGAGGTTAGTTTAAGTGCTGCAAGCACAATATTGCCATCATTCACACGTGTGGGATCGATCAGCAGCTGCTGGCGTATGATTAGGAGCTACATGATTTACTTTAGTTCGTGATGAAGTAGGGTTAATTATTGATTCAATTTTCAAATGAAGTTTTGCTCATTAATGGTTACAGAAAGATGGAGGAAGTGGTGAAAATAAGAAGAAAGGATCCAGTTCAGTAAAAAGGAGTAGAGCAGCAGCCATCCATAACCAATCTGAAAGAGTAAGGTTCTGTTGTTTATATACTAATGAGTAAGGTTGTACTTCGAAGATATAAGCCCATGCTCAGTAGAATATTAGATTCTGATAATCTTTTGTTTTTGGGAAACTTGCAGAAAAGGAGAGACAAGATCAACCAGAGGATGAAGACGCTGCAGAAACTAGTACCAAACTCAAACAAGGTATGCATGCACATCTTAAGGTTTACCTTAACTATTTACTCCCTCTGTCCCGGTGAGTTTGTTCAAAAGCACCATTTGCACGCAAATTAAGATAGAAAGAAGGTATAAAATATTTGGTTGAGAATAATGAATAATAAGTAAATGAGTGAAAAAGTAGTATGTGTGGTGGAGAATAAAGGAAAGTGGACAAACATTAGGGGACGCTAAAAAAGGAAAGTGGACAAACTTAGTGGGACAGAGGGAGTAGTTTGTTGTCCATTGTGTTGTACTATCATGTAATCATTCACCAATCACATGGTCATAAATAGATACTCCCTCCGTCCTCATTATTAATGTCTCATTTCCTTTTTAGGTATCCCAAAATTATTTTTTCATTTCTAAATCTTACCATAAATAGAGGTATCTTATTTAGTTTTCCACCACATATTTCTCTTCTCTCTTCCTTTTTCACCACTTATTATCTATCAAATCACTTTTTTCTCTTTCATCACCACACAACTATTTATTTTACTCCCTCTGTCCCATAATGTTTGTCCACTTTCCATTTTGGGTGTCCCCTTAAGTTTGTCCACTTTCCTTTATTCTCAACCACTCATTCTACTTTTTACTCATTTACTTATTAATCATTTATTCTCAACCACACATTTTATACCTTCTTTCTACCTTAATTACCGTGCATTTTGTGCTTTTGGACAAACAAAGCGGGACGGAGGGAGTACTTATTTTTTCTTTCATTCCTTAAAAACCGTGCAAACAACCAAATGAAACATAAATTATGGGACGGAGAAAGTAAGAAAGTGATAGAAATAGACATGGCAACCACTGTGATTATAATTTGTAGGAATTGAGAGGCTTCATAACTGTCTTAAATACTGTTTGAACTTTAAACGAGTAAAATGGTCCTTGAGATATACGTCCATTATACTGCTAGGCTAGATAGAGATAGCCCTAAACGACACTGCCAGCCATTTCCTTTGGCCAGTGGGTATCTTTGACACATTGGAGACAACCTTATCTTGTTATCACCCAAGTGTTTGCAACTGTATTAAACTTGGCTGATGTGCGACATAACTAAAACTGACCATCTCTCTTATTTAATTCTAAAGGCCCCTCTCTTTGGGCAGCTCTGAGTTGTATTGTAGCTGGCTGAAAGCTAGGGCTCAGTCAAATCATGTCTGCTTAAAGCTTTTAACTAGCTACCAAATACAATCGCTTATGATGTTACAAACTCACCTATTATAAACACTTAATCCATTTTATCAATGACTTTCACATATTTGAAACAATGAAATTCATTTTTTCAGTTTAGATTATTTTAAATCAAGTCAGTTTAGAGGTATGGAAATTATGCTAAAAGCGTAAATTAGGAAATGGGGGTATCACATGTGTAGTACTGCAGCAGTAGACCGCCGTAGAAATTGTTGGTGACTGGTTTCACACTAATTTGAGTTTGTATTCATTTATGCAGACTGATAAAGCATCTATGCTGGATGAGGTAATTGAGTATTTGAAACAACTCCAAGCCCAAGTAACAATGGGTAACAGAATGAACATGCCCCAGATGGCTATGATGCCAATGACCCTCAACCAGCAAGCGCTTCAAATTTCAATGATGACACCAATGGGTGCAGCAGCTATGGGGGTGGGTGGAATGTTGGACATGAATACTGCAGCAGCCATGGCAGCCGGTAGAGCTAACATGCCTGTTCCACCTCTTATGCACCCTTCAGCTTTCTTGCCCATGCAGCCTTCTTGGGACCCGGCTCAAGCCATGATGCCTGACCCCATGTCGGCATTCTTCGCTTGCCAGTATCAGGTCCGTTAGCATCACAATATCATCGACTTAATTAATTTTTGCATGTGGAATATAGATAAGTTCTACCTAAATAGAAACTTCAAAGAACGTCCCTATATGTAATAATGTTTGATTACTTGTTGGTTACAGCCTATGACAATGGACAGTTATCAAATGATGGGAAGCTTGTACCAGCAGATGCAACAAGCACAACAGCAGACCCCAAATTCAAAAAGATAAAATGGGGCCGAAACGGGAGCTGGTCCCTTGCCATTATTGATCACTTTGGTTGGATTGAAAGTTGAAACGATGGAGGAAGACTAGAAAACCAACAACGTGGAATGAGTCATTTACACCGAATTATGGAATTTATCGCCCCATCAACTTCACAACTTTGTATTTGTAAGTGGCAATACTTTCTTGGTAGCATTTCTCGAGTATACTTATACTAATACTACACTTAAATGATTTTACTCATATATGTTAAAAATGTAAGTTATTACTTTTAATTAATAAAACATTGTAGTTTTTTATTATAATACAACTTCCACTTGTCAAGTATTTGTACGTAGTTGTATAGCACGTATTTTGAATTTTAGAATCCTCAAAACGCAACGTTTGATGCGTCATAACGATGAAATGCAAGCGCAGCTTTGCTCTCAAGTCACACCGTCATCTGCACGCTCTTCGTTTACGCTTCGCTGTTGAAAATGGTGTTTTCTTTTTCGAATTTGTTCCCTTTGCCAACGACGACCTCCTATTCTTCCCGGTCAACCATCTCCGAATGCTTCCTCATTCCGATCATCAATTTTACACTCCTTGATTCGCCTCCACGGAATTAGGGCGAAAATTTCGGTTTGATTAAGAGATTCCTCCAAACGCGGTTCGTCGGTGTGGTGACCCGCAGTGGAGATGATTCAGCTCGGGAGTAAGGATATTCAGTTCTACCTCTCGCTTTACGGTATCGCTCGCTTTCAGTAGACATGTGTTTACATTTTTTGAATTTGAGAGGGCAGAAGCTCGGCTTGCTTATTGAAATTTCTGAGGAAGAGGTATATGTTAGTATTCGGTGTATTTGAAATTGTTGGTTTGTTTAGGGTAGGGCGGATGGATGTGCTGTAGATTGTAATAGCAGGAGGCTGATGAGTTTAGGGCTGTCTCGTACTTTTGATGGGGGAGACACATCAGTTGATAAAGTTTGAGCAATTGCTGCAGTTCAAGCTGCGGAGAGGTGAGTCTTAATTATGTGGATTCCTGCAATGCTTTTACTTCTATAATTGAAAACATACTGAGAGATGATATCAAGTCATTTGAAAATCTTTATGATACCCTTTCAGTGTGTTGAACTACGTTTTGATCATGCTCTGTATGACTCCGGGACTGGAGAATATTCATACTGGAGAATATTCATAGTCGCTTTTGCTAAGTTGTGCCCCTTTTAGAGTTGGGAAAATTAGTGTGTCTGTTTCATTTTATTATATCTGCATATATTGCTTCATTTTTGTATGGTTTTCATACATCTTTTTTATGAGTACTTTCTTTCTTGTGTTTTTATTTTTATGTTTGTGCCACGGACTAAAGCCTGCTGCATTAATACGTAGAGAAAGATTTGGTTGCTTTTCTAAGTGCTTGAAAGGTAGAGTGAAGTGTATGTTTCAAACTGTTTCGTTTTGGGCTTATATGAGTGTTTGACTTTTCATTTGAGTTAGGGGATGGAGGGTATATCTACAAGATGAACATGGGACTTCCACCGAGGCACTGAACGCATGATCAACTTGTAAGTAAGATGATTCCTTGTTCCTTAGTGTTCATTGTCACAGATTACTCTTGCGTTCCTATTATTCTTTTAACTTGAGTACCAGCTTTCTTTTTCTCATGATACCCTGTTGCCATGTTATTGACTTATCATTCAATAATTGAAAATACAGGTAACTGATGTCATGTGTGTGCAAATTTTTTATATGAATGTTTAATTCTCTGAGATTACATCCCAAATTCCAATGTGTCTATTCTCACACTTGAAATAACCAGTGTACTCCTGATGCATGTAAAAAATTAATAATGTGTCCGCAAGTGTAAAAGCTCGCATATACGCTTAACTACTCTTTGTAAATGATAAACGGAAACTAAATAGTATCAAAAAAGTTTGCTTTCGTAATTTTTGTCTACTTAGATTATGTTGTTGCATATGCTTCTTGGTAAAGGATTCAAGAGAGAAGCACAAATTGTATTGTCATGTGCAACTCACGTGTGCATTTCAAAAATGCAAACACGTAGCACAATCTGGTGCGTTCAAAATGCAAACAGAAAATACAATCAACGACTGCAAAGAGGATCCATGGATCCATGAAAAGAAGAGGTTCCACATGATACAACCTCGGTGTACATATACTGCAAGTATAAACACTGAGGTTGTTCGAACTAACAGCAACTTGTTGATCACATGTATTATCAACATTGGCCTTTGTCTTTGTGTTGTAGAAGTCGATTTGGTTGGTCAGTAGGGACGTAAGTGATTAATAAATCAATGGTAGTTGCAGATCTGGAGCTGAACGCGTATTCTTGTTGAGGAACTGGAATTTGAAGACGTTCATTTCAATCCTCTTCTCATGGAACTAGAAGAGTCCACCCTAGATGGACGTGCTACCCTTTATTGGGCCAAACGAATAAGGGCTGTGATATATGGGCCTTGTTACATACAATATGGCTCATCAAACTTTGGGCTGTGAAACCGACCAGACTGACTCGCGCGTGGGATTCAGTCGTCGTCTTCTTCTTCACATGATCTGGTCTGCCTCGACTGCTCAGCCAGACAGGTTTTTTAATCGTCCTCGTACTCATAAACAGTCTTCTCTAATCGATATGCCAATCAACTCCTTATAATCTCAGTTTACGCATCAATTGATCGGGCTCAGCATTCCATGGCAGCATCTGTTAAAATTGATCGATTGGCTGTGAGCTCTTGTTCCGTTTCATCTCTCTGTATTTGCCCATGTCGCCCTTATCCTAAAGCTCTAACCTTTCCTCGTCCCACGTCCCAATTGAAACTGGGTCTAGTCCTTAATAGGCTACACGGAGAGGCGGCGGTGAGAGTAAGTCGAAGGATTTCTGGTAGAAGTCGTCTGTTGGTTGCCGCCCTTGCTAGGAAGGAAGATGCAGCCGACATTGAAGTACGTGTACCTGTGTAGATTCTGTAAGTTGATTGGGTTTTTGTTATAGATTTCTGCTTGTGATTGATTGGCCGACATTGGGTTTTTGTTATAGATTTCTGCTTGTATTTTTTGAAATTGGTGCTATTGCCATTGGACTTAAGTGTGGACTATATGTGCAATTGAAATGTGAATATACAAATGGAGCTGGGTCAGTTGTGTGTTTATATACTTAAATGTAGTATATTTAATTGCATTCACTTGAAGAAATTTAAACAATTTCATTTTTATGTCTATGGATCACATTTGCTTATTGTTTTTTGAGCTGGAGAAGTTTGTATTTAATAGATGAACCACACCGGTATGTTGATGTATTAGGAAGTTAGAGAGGAGCTTAGCTCGGTGGCGGATGAGGAAGTATTAGAGCGGCAGAGAAAGGCAGGTCAGCTGCGGAAGAGGATAGTTTTTGGAGTTGGCATTGGATTTTCTGTTGGAGGAATTGTCCTGGCTGGAGGATGGGTATTTACATGCGCTTTAGCAGCTGCCGTGTTTGTTGGTGCTAGGGAGTATTTTGAGTTGGTTAGGAGTGAAGGAATTACATCTGGAATGACTCCTCCTCCGCGATATGTGTCAAGAGTTTGCTCAGTCATATGTGCTCTTATGCCTCTTCTGACTTTGTAAGATCAAGATGGATTTATGATATACAGCAAAATTACTACATTTTTACTATTTACATAAGTTATATAGACAAATTGCATTATTAGTTTGTCTGTATCACATTAACCCCTGTTGCTTTCTGGCCCCCAATTACATTCATTTTAATACGATAGTATGAGCAATGCGCTTAGAAATTGGAACAATTTCCTCTGTAGGTTTATGATATGCAATTTGCTCTTATTTTCATGTTCAGGTATTTTGGCCACATTGACATTTCTGTAACATCAGCAGCTTTTGTGGTTGCCATGGCATTGCTTACCCAAAAAGGGATGCCTCGTTTTTCTCAACTCAGCAGTACAATGTTTGGGCTGTTCTATTGCGGCTATCTTCCATGTTTCTGGGTTAAGCTGCGTTGTGGTTTAGCAGTTCCAGCTCTGAATACGGGTATGACTTATCCTTTGATCAATATTTTCCAGTGCCAGATTTCAATTGAATTATTTAGCAACTTGATCGGATAGAAGATTGTATTATAAAAGTCTTTTTGGTGGTTTAATGAGTATTTAGTTGAACTATTGACCGTGATTATATATTTCTTTAAGAAATCTTAAACTGGTGTTTTTTCATACAATGCTCTCGTTTTGGTTGTAGCTTATTTATTTTTCTCTCATATCATGTTGTAATGTATGTGCCGCTTAGGCTTACATCGTTGTGTAACATTTAAGACATCAACAGGAATAGCAATGGGATGGCCTATTCTTCTTGGCCCACTCACTGGACAATAGGTCTCTTGGCGACATTAACTTCAATTAGTTGCATTATAGCAGCAGATAGTTTTGCATTTCTCGGTGGCAAGGTAAGTTTCCATTGACGTTAGATTTTTCTCTCATGAGTGTTACAACTCATATGTTACCCCATTTAATGCTTTATATGCAGACATTTGGCAGCACACCCCTAACAAATATTAGTCCGAAAAAGACTTGGGAGGGAGCCATTGCTGGCCTAGGAGGTTGCATAGCTATTTCAGCTCTGCTTTGTTGGTTCTTCTCCTGGCCAACATCCTTGTTAAGGTAAACTATATTTTTTTTCTTAGTTGGCATCTTGCTACTAGAGAAGCATGTGCCTTTCCCTTTCATTTATATATAGTACGACTTTTGACATGATATACTTGCACCATCGTTTTAGCTACTGTAAGAACCTCTTATAGCACATAAGTGGTCGCCGCATCTTCATTACTCATTGATAGGGCAAAACATGTATTAACATTTTAGTTTGGGCACTTGCATTTAAGCTGTGTAGGCTCTCTCATTATCAGCTTTAATTGTTTTTTCTTCAAGTAAATTTGTTACTTGTATTTGTAACCGATCCTTTGGTGTTCCCTGTATCCCTAATGCAATGTGAATTATAAATAGAGCATTGAAGGTACACGTTAAAGTAGGCTCTCAAAGCAGGTTTTATAGTTGGCCTTGAACAGTTTAAGAAACACAACTATGCTATTTAAACCTGCAGGTCAGTAAAAAATCATAAATTCTGTGCTCATTTTTTTGAAGTTTCACAGTATATGAAAAAAAATACAAGCTCTTCAGTTCAATTGTTAATTGAAATGGTAGAGCTCCCTCCCAGGCTCTTTACAATGTGACTCAAATCATTCAGCTTGACTGTATGGTCGACTGATTGGAACTGCACGCCTCATAATGTATTAACGTGTACTACTATTAATCACATTCTAGTAGAAGGAAATAATGAATTTTTTATACTGCTAATAACACTTCTAATTCATAAATTCATTATTTGAGTTTTAAAATTGCTGTGCAAAATATTCTGGTGACATTTTTTTACGTATTGACAGTTCTGTAGCATTCGGATTTCTAATTTTCTTCGGATCGTTGTTCGGTGATCTTACGGAGTCCATGATCAAGCGTGATGCCGGTGTGAAGGACTCTGGCTCACTCATACCTGGACATGGTAATCAACAGTTTCCAATTTGTTCATTTTGTAGCAAATTGCATGTTCAACTTGCATCAACTATTACCTGTATCATTATTTTTTCTCATATAGAATGTGATAGTGGTGATACTGATACCTTTGAACTATGCATCATCAGTCTCAACACATGTGATTAGCAAGTTTCACAACATTTGAAGTAATTTTAACAGAACAATATCTCTAGGGGCTCTTTTAACTGAATAATACTGGACGTAAAATATTGTTCTTAATGCTGATACTTCTTTTTGGTCTGGCTGTTCATGTCTCTTGAACAGTCTAGCATGCACAAACTTTATTGTTATTAGAGAAATGGACTAGGAATATTTACTGATTTTTAAGTGTTATAGAAGGAAAGGAGATTGATGTTAGGAAATATATGCAATTAAATGTTGGACCAAGTTCTGTAAACAAACATATCCGAATAGGTCTCTAAAAATTTAGTTTTTGGAATGTCTTCTGTAAACATATCCAAATAGCTACCACTTTATACACTTATTTAACTCGTTTTGACATGCAGGTGGTGTGTTGGACAGAGTAGATAGCTACATATTCACTGGAGCACTTGCATACTCCTTTGTCAAAATTGTCCTACCCCTTTATGGAGTGTAACTATGCATTGCGGCATGGGAGACTTAGCCAAACACAGCAAAGTTTCATCCAGAAAATTATATACAAGCGATGAGTTAAATCATCACTCTGCCTCAATGTTTTTTCATGTTACCTTAGTTTATACAGTCTTACCATTCTTTAAATGACCAAGCACATAATTTGTTAAAACACATTTTTAGAAGCTAAGATGAAATATGAGTTGTGTTTCTTTTTATGTTCTCACCTGTATAGTAAACTCCATTGGCAATACCATGAGATCACCCTTTCCTTGTAGCAGCTGTTCATTGAATTTAGCAATTTCTGTATTCAATCCCAGTTCTGAAACAAAAATTCCGTTGCCGGGACTTGAACCCGGGTCTCTCGGGTGAGAGCCGAGTATCCTAACCAACTAGACTACAACGGATTTTTGTTGTATTGGAAAAAGAATAAATGGTGTATTCTATTAGGTAACGTTTGGATAGGAGAAAAATGGAACTGCAGCATTAGAGAAATGGTTGATTAAGATGTAATTTCAGACACATACACTTATTGACACAGGAACTGTAATAGTGTGAAACTATTACTCATTGAGTTGCAAAAAACTTCATATACGACAAAGATATGTAAAACAATGAGGCTGCTGGAGCTTATTAAGGTGACTTCTTGACCCACCGGTTGAATGACCTATACTTAGCAGCAAACCCATGAAACAAAGCCAGAGCGTTGCTACTTGTCTCAGCCACATTCACTACTTTAGCTTTGACAATAGCTTTAGTTTTGCTGCTAATAATGGCATGACCAGGGAACTCGTCCAAGCATGTTCCAGCTTCTGTTAGGACCGTGCTGAGCCAAGTCTCTATGTTGCTTGAGCACCAATCAAAGTCATCTTGGGTGCCTGATTTAGATATATGTCTCAGCTCTTGAATTGTCTGGCTTAGGTAGTCCACACCATCAGTGATCTGATTCAGGCAGTCCAGCACGGCTTGACTATCCCTTTGGGAAGTTCCTGAAGTCTTTAGTTTGTTGGCCACAGAAAGGACGTATGAACGGGTGTACCTGGCTTTAACTAAGCTCACGGTTAATGCAATATGTGCTAAATCGTGTGAGCTAAGTTCACGATTATTTGGTGCGAATCGGTTGAGGCTTCGGACACATAAGTCTTTGTAAAGAGTTTTCTTGCAGGATAACTGGATGAAAGCTCTTGAGCTTGCAGGGAGCTGTGGGTCAGGTGGAATAAACTTTGCACTGCACACTGCAGAGAAGACAAGCATTAGCAACAGACAACATGATCTAGGCATCATATAAATTTGGTTTCGGAACAAGCCAATTGGATGGAAGTTTTCTACGGATGTATATGGAAAGTTGTAGCCAAGGGGTATAAATAAGGGAGAGATTGCAGACAGTGTAACATGCTGAGTCTGTAACTTGATCTACAATTCACGTGCAAATGCTTAGTTCCAAAAAATGGTACTAACGGAGTCAATTAAGAACTCGGTAATCAATAAGTTAAAAGTCACATTTTATTTATTTATTACTAACGATTTTGGAATGTATTGTTTTACTCTCATATTTGATGTTTAAGGCTTAAAGCTTATAGATTCTTTTATTTGACGTTGTTGTTATTTGTCGTTGTTTAACTCTCTTATTTGATGTTCATGTCAGTAGATAGAAATAAGTTTTTTCAAGTACATTCAAACAGCTACCTGTTGGTTTGACTTTGACATATACTAATGCTGAAAATGAAAATGAACAAACAAGAAGTAAAGTCAAAGAGAATAAACTGTGTATGTAAGTGTAGCTATGTGATAAATAACATATATGTGGGTACCGTGATCTTGGAATCCTTTGTTTGAGGATGAAGTGATCACAGCTCACAGGCCATTCCGTGTACATGGTTGATATATGGCCAAATATTGTTCAAAGCAATCTGCACAGAACAAAGTCTATGTTAAAGGGGACCCATATATTAAACTTAAAGGTTATATTCAGCAGCAAGTTTCTAGGATCTCAAATCTTAAATTGTAAATACTATTAGTAGGCTTTTTATTTGGACATCCAGCAAAAGATTAGAAAATTTTAAAAACAAGAAGCTGTCTGGACTTTGTCTGTCCATAAGAAGCAGTTGTGAGACATTACCATTGCATGATGATTCTTTTTACGCCGCAGATTCAGTTGCCATGAACTGCTTACGTTACGCTGCAAAAAGGAATGCATGTTCAAGTTATGACCTGATTCAGATACCACCCAAATCTTCATCATTCTGATGCTCACATGCCCATATGTAGTTTCTTTTGGGAACTAACAACATGGAGATGAACCTACCTAAGAAACAATTCATTAGACAAATCCATGTACCACAGGACAGATGAGCAAAGCAAAAATCAAATACCAAATTATTTACTGAAATGTTAAAGGGAGCATAAACTCTCAGATTAAATTAAAAGGGTAGTGGAATATTACCTGAACATGAAACAAGTCAAAGACATGAAAATGAGCATTGAGAACGTGATCAAGGCCCCATGCTTTGAATCTGTGCATACTAGTTTTGAACAAAACAAGGGCCAACTATCGCTTAGAACTGTAGCTTTCAGTCATCTGATTGGAATATGGTCGGAATGGGAGCAGCTGGGTAGACTCGGATTAGGGTTGAATTTTCAGGGTCGCTTAGAACCCCTTTTGAGACAAGGCAGGGGTAGAAACTTCTGAGGGCTTTGTCTTTCTTGGCAGTTGGCAGTATCTACCCAGATGCTGCAAAAAGTTGTTGAACTAATATGTTTCCTGCACGTGTAAGTTTGAGTAAGTTATATTTCAAAGAAGAAACACTGATTTGTGAAATAAATAAGATAAAGGAAGTATAACTGTTTGAGGATGTAACCCTTGAGAAGAACTAGCAAACAGACCAAAGCTTTTGGATAGTTATCATGTCCAATGAATCCTCCCCCGAGTCAAGGATTGTATTTTATATCATAATTTGCTCTCTCAACCCATTCATTGGACGAGAAATCATAGCCTTAAACTCTTTGACGGGACGTTCATTTCCTATTCCCTCATGTCTGATTATCAAAATAAGATCAACAAAACTAATAGACGGAGAGCTTTTAATGTAAACCAGACCTTCACTATCATTTGACACACCAGAAAGTGTACCTTCGGTGCGACACATAATTATTCCCTCTTCATCACTTTTACTGTACACCAGCTGCATGAACCGAATTACAATAATAACTCAATTATCATGTTAACAATGACTGAAAAATGTTTTCATACTAATTTATATATACTTCAGCCTAATACACTCCTTTCATACACCATTAAAGCATACCTTCCTTCTGCATCAGCACTGACCAAACCTTCTCCACTTCTGTTTAAAGACTGTATCGACCTACCAACGTCATAAGGAGTTGAGAAAAAAGGTTAACCCTAATTTTTCAACTAGAAGTATTCAAATAGCAAATCCAGCAACAAACCATCCCCAACACAAAACCCTAGCCCTTAAACATCACTATTTTCCAATCAAATAAAAAACTACAATTTTACAACGAAGATTCAAACATGATTATTCGAATTTCGTACACGGTGAGTAAACTGAAAATCGATGATTGGTAAACAAAAGATGTCGAGAGAGAAATGTGCACCGTTATCCGCGACATGGCTAGAGATGAATAAACGAAGGTTCCAGAGGACAGCGAGTAGAGCTTTGAGTCTTTGACACACAGTCGTCCGTCGTCGTCTTCTTCCCGCTTTTTGATCAAGCCGATGCACCTCTAATGATTTATTATTTACAAATCGATCCTTATAGTTCCTATATTTCTCATCTACCCTTTCACAGTTTGGCTACTACTCCCTCCGTCCCCATTTGTTTGTCAAAAATGACAACCGGCACGATTATTAAAAAAGAAAGAAGGTACAAAATGTATGGTTGAGAATAAATGATTTATATGTATATGAGTAGAAAAGTAGAGTATGTGGTTGAGAATGAAGTAAATGTGACAAACTTAAGGGGACACCCAAAATAAAAAGTGGACAAACATTTAGGGACAGAAGGAGTACACTCCAGACGGGGAATTCGGATCCGCTGCTTGCTGATATTTGCCACGTCGTTTTGATATTTTTTAATATAACTTACATAATTTTTGAGTGAATTTTTTTATCAAAATTATGTAATTTTGACTCACAGCAGATAACTTTTACTTTTGATGCACCGAATCTGATTCCCCAGATGAGTCTGACTTTGATTTAAACTTCGAGTTTTGTTGTAGAAAGAATCGGTTTGTTTTGTTGTAGAATTGATGAGTCTAACTTTGAGTTAAATCTTTCAAAAACAACATATTGTTGAAGAAAAACATGTGATCGGAAAGAAACATGTTAACAAACTCAGGAGCACAAAATAATCTAAGAAAAAAGACAAGCAAATAAAAAGGCACAGTGTAGGCAACAATAACAATTAACATCCCATGGGATGCATGAATTTCAAACCAAATCGATAACAATGATAATAGTAATACTTAACAAATACGGAATCAAATGTCCAAACAATTATTTTCAGCATCTCAAAATACTTCACCAAATAAAGCTAACATAGTAGCACTAATTCCCAAAGCCAGGAACATACCATACAACGCACTACCATTTCCACGTCTTCCTCCGCTCTTCTTTGTAGTCTCCTCATCATCAGCTGCAGTATCAGGAGCAGTAGCAGGCTCCTCCCCAGCTGGTGCTGGTGAAGAATGTGCAGGACCCTCACTAGACGGTGTCAGTGCTGGACCTGCAGCTGGTGCAGGCGTCTTAGGATGCGGTGTAGAAGGTGATGGAACTGGAGGACTTGTCGGAGTCTCGGGAGACGGCAATGGAGTAGGAGTACTCGACGGAGGAGTGGCTGATTTATTTCCAAAAAGCTCAACAGGAAGCAAAACATTATCAATCAAAAAGACAACAACTGGAGCAGAGTCAACAATAGTGCTGACTACTCTAGCATCGTCAACGCCAGTCTTCAACAAAACAAAATCTCCAGAACTTTCCGGAACAATCCCATACTTATCACCACCGATCGTCGCTAATGTGATAAACGCATCTTTCATACTTTTTAACGTCGCGATCGGAAAGTAGTTAGGCGCCGCGTGGTACCTCAAAACCGTCCGCAAATCATTCTCCGATATCTTCCCCCAGTCCGGCATCCCTTCCGTCTCGTTCCACGCGTCATCTCTCGGCGCAAACACAGTCAATCCCTTCTTTCGCTCCATCGTAATCGGCTAAAACGTTCTCTTCGCGATCAGATCTGCGAACTTTTTGCTACCAGCGTTGAGTAAAAGCGCTGTGAGGTTTACTGCTTTGGGTTCGGGAGGGTTGAGGACGCCTGGAGCATTGATCGGAGCGCTGATTTCAACAACGGAGATGTTGTACGGTTGGGATGAGATGGATTTGGTGAATACAGAGGTTGATTTGGATTTTGACGGAGTGGCGGAGGAAAAGAGGATTTTACCTTTAGAGTTGGTGATATTGACGAAGCCGTTACGTTGAGAGGCGACGCCGGAGGTTTGGTAGAGGGTAGTGGAGGTGATGGGTTGAGGAAGGTTTTTGAGTTTTGTGGAGTCGAAGTAGTCGAGGAGGACGTGGATGGAGAGGAGGGTTTTGATAGTGTCGAGTGGTTGTGATTTGAGGTTGGTGGAGTTGAGTACGGTGTCGTTTATGACGAGGACAGTGATTGTTTGACGGCTGTTGATTTCGTCTGCTACTTTTGTTTTTATGAGTAAGTCGAGGTATTGGGAGTAGTCAGGGGATGAGAGGATGTCGGTATGTTGTGTGCGGATGAGGTTGTGATGGAGAGGAGGATGAGGAAGAGAATGGGGCATGCAGAGGCCATGATGTTGTGGATTGGAGTTGTGAGGGTTTTGGAAGAGGAGAGGGTTATATTGTGTGATTGAATGATTCAAGATTTTGATTTTGAGTTATTTATGGAATTGAATTGGAAATGTGATTTGATGGAGGTTGTTGCGATTTTTTATGGGATTTTATTGGAATGTATTTATTGTGATTTTGAAAAGAGGTATGTTATTTAATTGTTGATATTTGCACGCATAAATGGTTTTGAAACTACCACAATTTGGTTTAATAATGTTCATAAAGATTTAATGCTTTTTTGCTTTTGGACATTGAAAGTTACCGCGTACAGTTAATGTTATAAGATCATTTACTCATGAATTATTATTATATATGACACGTTCATAAACATAATATATGAATGTCTCCGCTTTGTTTCAAAACTAAATATAAGAGGTGGGACCCAAACATCTGCGAATATATTAATTGTACGAAGTTTCTAGGAATGTTTTGAGACTTGAGAGCGACTAGCTGCCTGCTCTGTATGCACATGCCAATTGAGCAGATATGTTGAAAATGAACACCTTCAGGGGCTGCAACTGTTGTGTCAATTAGTAGTTTTTTGTTTTTGTTAATAGTAGGCTGAGATTCTTAATTAGATCCAAACTCCTCGTTCCATTTCAGTAGCTCTTCCCACTTGCTTTTCTGTAGGCTGGGTCTGATGACCTTCATTGCTTTCTGAAAGTCACTGTAATTTAGGGGTCTCACCTGGTAAAGAGAAAACAACGGCCTATCTTGAGATACAATCTATGGACACAACTGATTAAATGGTGACGCTTGTGTCAAAAATTACCTGACTTGCTTTGACTGTGAGGATGTTCGAGCCAAGCTCTCTAATCGGCATCATGGCAGCCTCTTCACAGAGGGCCTGCAGGTCACTCCCAGAGTATCCTGCTCAGTAAATGTCAAGAGTTATGGCAGCTTGTCTAACATTACCGCTTTTAATAGCTAATCCAGTTTCATTAAATTAAATGTTCATAGATAAATAGCAACATGTGACAGCTAGAAGTTTTAAATTACACCAAGTTTCAGGTCATTGAGGCATATTTAATATGAATAAAGCAAAGCCTAATTTTATGACCTACCTTCAGTCTCTTGTACAAGTCTCTCTAAGTCCACACCTGTTACCACATAACCAAAGACCAATTTCTTAATTAAGTTTATTTACATATAGGGCAAGATAAAAGTAGAGAAAAAGAGCAGACAGGCATGCTCCAAATTCATCAGTTACAAGCTAGGCAAGTAAATCAAGACGGATAAACTACACTTCAGATTCCAGGTACAGGTTAATAATGCAGTAATAAAGAAGATAGTGTAAGATATTTTTACCCGGAAAGGAATATGCTTGACCCTTAAGTTTAGTACTCAGGAGGAGTCTTCTAACATTTTCATCTGGTAACGGTACATATATTCTCTTTACCTGTTTTATGATTTTGGCATCATAACAGTATGGAAACAAATCAAAAGATTGTTTTAAACATTAAAAGCTACTGAATTAACAAAATCCAATAAGTGAAATAAATTTTAGTTACAAATATTGAGTATGAGTAATCCGACGGAAGCCAAGACTTTAAAGATTGTTTTCAACATTAAAAGCTAATATCCAATCAAGTAAGTGAAATAAATATTAGTCACAACTTTCGAGTCCAAGACTGAAGCCAATACATTTCAGCCGTTAGCTCATTCGATTGTAAATGAGCTAGATGCTCAGAGGATGTCCAGGGTATCAAATTGAATAACATAAACTACAATTTTGGCGGAGAATACTGACCAGTCTCCTAAGAACCGCATCATCCAACTCCTGTGGTTTATTGGTTGCACCTGTGCATCAAACTATAAACGATAAGAGGAGAAACACGGGAGGCGAGACTTGGCAAGCCATTAAACCACCGATACTTATCTGAGAATCATTGCTCTGGTATTCAACTTGTTGAAAATTAAATAAAAAAGTAAGTTTAACTCACCAATTACGATAACGAGATCATCAGAGTTTGAGGTTACTCCATCAAACTGTACAAGGAACTCTGACTTCAATCTTCTACTTGCTTCATTTTCATCAGCCACTCTTGTGGACATGATACTATCAATCTAAGTAACAAGGAAATATCACTGGTAAGAGAGATAACAGAGGACGGAAAAGAGGGCTGGTTTCATTTTGGAATCAACATGTGCAAAATTTAAAGTAAAATAAAAGCCATGAAGCAAATATGTTATCATTCTAAACTGCAAGGCTAACAAAGCTCACTGCCTATTACAAGAAATAAAATTGGTGTATACCCAGATATAGCCTGCACCAATTCTCAAGATACACACTGGCAATCCACATAAGAACCTAGTCTATGAGGAAAATTTCTTACTTCGTCAATGAATATTACAGATGGCTGTTTGGATATTGCAACCATGAAAAGAGTTCGGACAAGTTTTTCTCCTTCACCAACCTGTTTCAGTGAGTGCATTTTAGTCGGGGAGCTTATTAGAAGAAATTACAGATATTTATTTCTAAAATGCAATGCGATTTTACGTTAATAGAATAAAAACACAATGCTGAGCTAGAAGTAGAACTAACCCATTTTGATGTTAGAGAAGCAGCAGAAACATTAAAAAAGGTAGCATCCGACTCTGATGCAACTGCTTTTGCCAACATGGTCTTACCATTGCCAGGTGGACCAAAAAGAAGCAGGCCTGATGATAAAAACTGATAATAAATCAGAAGAAACTTAAAACTTATAAATATATCTGCTCACTACCAGGAAATTCCAACCGATCGGAAATTCAGTATAAAAAATAGGCAACAGAGCAAATACTGCTATTCATCACCTCTCGCTGGCCTACGAAGGCCGGTAAAAAGATCTTTTCTTTTGGTTGGCAGGATAACCATTTCCATCAGGGCCTGCTTTGCCTTTTCTAGACCAGCTGAAACAAGAAACACAGGGCTTTATCAGCTGCAACTCAAACGATCAATTTCAAAACAGCTTCATGTCCTTCATAGATATGACTTATGTAACATGTTTATACCAACATCATCCCATCTGACCGAAGGACTTCTATCCACTATCACAGTGTTTATCATCTCAACCAATTTATCATCATAATCAGGGCCTGCCTTATTTCTCGGTTTCATCCCTCCATCATTATGCACATGATCCATAACAACTGGAGTATTAACCCCAGACTGCGGAATTCTTTTATGTGTATCTCTTCTAACATTAGACGACACTGAACTCGTTCCAACTTGCACACGATTTACCTTGCTTACCAATCCACCTAGATCCACTTAACCAGAGAAACTTAGAAACAACCCTAAAAACTCATGTAAAAAGGAGAACGGAGGAAAATTTAAAACCTGAATGGTGACCCAAAACACCAAGTCTCTCCAAAACCTTTCCATGCCACTCGGATATCTTATGCCTATATAATTTCACCTTCTGCTGCTCACTGTCAGAAATAAAAAAACCGCAAATATTTCAAAATCTGGTCACAGCAACTTAATGCCACACATCTCACT
The DNA here is from genome assembly GCA_006409495.1 of Sedum album. Classification (NCBI taxonomy): domain Eukaryota; kingdom Viridiplantae; phylum Streptophyta; class Magnoliopsida; order Saxifragales; family Crassulaceae; genus Sedum; species Sedum album. Next base: position 171,808 of record QZGG01000058.1, on the reverse strand, counting down.
AAATATAAAGACAAGTCACAATATTTGAAACAACTAGAGAACCAACTCTAACTCTGTTAGACCAAATCAACACACAACCAACAGCTCACAAAATCCTGGCAACAAAATCAGCACATGGTTATACCTAGGAGTAATATAAGAAAACGAAGGAGTAGAGCTACCCTCATCCAGAATCCTCTCTGCATTCCTATACCGTGCAATTGCTTCAGCGACCATCCCTAACTCCTCAGCCCTAACAGCCTTATCAATCTCCTCTTTCGCCAATTCAAAGTATCCTCTAAGCTTATACGCCACTCTTTCGTTAGCCGCCGCCGCATCGCCTTCCATCGCTTTGTCAACGGAATTAGGGTTTCGAGATTTCGGATCAAACGAGGCTAACGAATTGATCAACGACCCAATTAAATTCATGCGGATGATTCGATTGCGTCGCCGATCAGCAACAGAATGATTATGAAGGATTACACGAGAGAGATACACAAGCAGATTCGCGCCATTTAGGGTTTGGGGGTTACATCTTCTGGGAATAAGGCCGACTTCCATTGTTAAAACGACGTCATTTGTTTAAAAAAACATCAAAACGGCGTATTTTGTTACATGTATCAGCTCTAGCCATCATCCATAAACAAAACCTCAGTTACAAGTTTAAGAAAAAACTTCAAACTGTAACTCCAAAAAAAAGAAAATAAATATTGGCAAGGGAATTTAAGCATTAGATGACACTTTTAAAGAGGATGTTGGATTATAAGTAAAGTGCCAAATAAGCGAAGCTGACACTGATACCATTGCACAATAAGCCATGACGCTGATAGCGGTAGTCCCCCCATCGATATTTTCTTGGATTGTTATGAAGAGAGAAAATATTAGGGACACGGAAATCATGAGAGCAAATACAAGGTAACGAGGATATTCACTGATGTCCCTCTCCAATGACTGATTCGGGTTCAGACAAGAAACTTATTGCGTGTTTGATCAGGTTCTGCAGTATGATCTGATGCATTCTTGTTACATCATAAATGGTAAATAATTAAGGAGAGTTTTTTCTCAGAGCTGATTTTGAGTTTTGTTGCTATGGATTTTGTGTATTTTGTGGTTTGGATGGTATCAACCTTGTTTTTGGTCATTTTGGTTCCATTCTTGCTCCTGGCTGCAAAAGTCTGTTTTGGCAAATCGATGAGTGATCCGCGATACCCACCAGTGAAAGGATCTATGTTCAACTTGATTTTTCATATCAACAGGTTGTATGATCATCAGACTGAAGTTGCAAAAAATTTCCACACGTATCGATTACTTGGAATAAATGAGAGTTATATCTTCACGACAGATGTGCGGAACATTGAGCATGTGGTGAAAACCAGGTTTGATATTTACTCCAAAGGAGAGTATAATTTGCAGATTTTGACTGATTTGTTGGGTAAGGGGATTCTTCTTGCGGATGGGGAGAAGTGGCGGCATCAGCGAAAGCTGGCCAGTTATGAGTTTTCGACAAGGGTGTTACGAGACTTCAGCTGCAGTGTGTTCAGGAAATGTGCTGCAAAAGTTGTTAGATTAGTTTCAGATGATGCTACTTCTCGCAAGCCCTTCGACGTTCAGGTAACTTTTCTTCTCATGTGAGTTTATAGTAACACACTGTTACCTCGTCTGTTTCGATCCTTGTCTGTCGAAAATTATGCAGGAATTGCTGATGAGGTGCACGCTGGACTCAATATTCAAAGTGGGGTTTGGAGTGGAGCTGAACTGCTTGGAGGGAAACAACAAGGAAGGTAAGGCATTTAGTGCAGCCTTTGATGAGCTGAATGAGCTAGTCTACCTGCGATATTATGATCCGATTTGGAAACTCAAAAAGTTTCTCAGCATCGGAACTGAGTCCCTCATCAAAGCAGATATAAAAACTGTGAATGAATTTGTTTATAAAGTGATCAGGACAAAGAGATCAAACTTGGCATCACTGCAAGAATCGGTTAGTACTGAAACCATCGCTATGTTCTTCAGCTTTGTTTTCTGTTCCTTACAAGCCTGATCGATCTTTTATGAACCTGAAATATTTTTACAGATGAAGAAGGAAGATATAATGTCAAGGTTTCTGGCAGAGAGCGATAAGGACCCGGAAGGGATGAACGACGAGTACTTGAAAGACATAATACTAAACTTCGTAATAGCAGGGAAGGACACCTCTGCAATAACTCTGTCATGGTTCATCTACATGTTGTGCAAGAATCCTTTGGTGCAAGAAAAACTCTTTCAGGAAATCACCAGCTTTATAAGCAGTGAAGGGATCGATGAGGACGACATTGACAGCTTCGTTGACAAAATAGACGAATCTGTGTTGGACAATATGCACTATCTTCATGCAGCATTGTCCGAAACTTTGAGGCTCTACCCTGCACTCCCTGTGGTAACCAGTCTGCAGACCCGTTTTAAGACGTCATTTTAAGGTTTTTTTGCTTCTTACATGATGATTGTTTTGTTTCAGGATGGGAGGTGTGCAGGAGAGGATGACATACTGCCCGATGGGCATAAGGTAAAAAAAGGCGACGGAGTGTACTACTTGGCATATGCTATGGGCAGGATGCACTACATTTGGGGTGACGACGCAGACGAATTTAAACCCGAAAGATGGATTGAGAATGGAGTTTTCAAAGCTCAGTCACCCTTCAAGTTCATAGCATTTCATGTAGAGCCTACACTCACTGCATCGAAAAGTACTTAAAACTTCCCATTTCTTAAAATTTCCTTTTTCACAGGGCGGGCCAAGGACCTGCTTGGGGAAGGACTTTGCATACAGACAGATGAAGATTGTATCCATAGCACTTGTGCACTACTTCAAGTTCAAACTGGCTGATGAAAACAAGATGGTAACGTATCGAACTATGTTTATATTGGACCAAGTGAGCAGCTCTTGGATCGGAGTTTGTTATTTACAGAAGCATGGCGCGAGCACAGGTTTCAGGATTGAAGAAGATGAGTTGTGCGGTGTCGTTTTATTTTAGAAAGTAAGAAATGTAAAACACAGTCGTATTGCACTTCCCTCCTTTGTATTATTTTAAACTGTATACATATACAGAAAATAGAAATCAGAAATATAAGATTCCATTTTAATCGAAATCCCTAATTCGTCATCTAGGTCAAACTACGATCTCCGATTTCGAGCTCCGGCGAGTCCGTTTCTCATGGTATCAGAACGGAACCGTGACGCTGGTGAGTTTTCTTGAACGATCTTGGAGTTTATTCCGTCTGTGTTGAATCATTTCTGTTTTTACTGTATCTGCTTCCATGGCGAATATGAATGATGCAAATTCAAGTGGCGGCGTGACCAGTGGTGGTCCGAGCCTGGTTATTGATCCGTATTATGTTAGTACGAGTGAGATTCATACAGGAAATTCAATTGTGAAGAAGGTGTTGACAGGACGCGACAATTATGTGTCTTGGAGGAAAGCAATGGAAATTGCTCTATCTGCTAGATCTCAGCTTGGATTCATAAGAGGTGAATATCCAAAGCCTCAAGATCCAGCGATGTTGGCGCGTTGGCAGCGTTGCAACGATATAGTCATGTCATGGCTTATATGTTCAGTTTCGGAAAGTGTGGGAGAGCAGATCATGCGAGCCAAAGATGTGATGACTGCCTGGAACATACTGAAAGTCAGGTATGCTGGTACCAATGTGGCTAGGAAGTCAGCACTGCAAACAGAATTGGGAAATTGTGTGCAGGGAGACTTAGATGTATCCAATTATTTCGACAAGTTGAACAAATATTGGGAGGAATTGGATTCCATCAAGAAAATAAGGCCATGTATTGAGACTGGTATCTGCAGGTGCTGTGTTGAGAATGATGAAGAGATCCAAGAGGATCGAGTTGTGAAATTTTTGTTAGGGTTGAATGACACTTTTGCAGTTGTGAGGTCAAACATTTTTGCTATGAAGCAGGTGCCAAATATAGATGTTGTGTATGATATGGTCACACAAGAAGAATCACAGAGGAAGATAAAGAGAACTACTACAACTGAGACTTCAGCACTTCACAGTGGAACTAACAATGATCAGGAAGGAACAATGGAAACAACAAGAATGAATCTAACAAAGGAAGGAGCAAATTGTTTGTACACATTGTGAGATGACTGGTCATTTAAAGAGAACTGTTACAAGCTTATTGGGTACCCACCAGGATATAAAAATAAAAGGGATTCACAGAAGTCTAAGACTGGAAACAAGTTTCAGCTAATAGTGTTAGTTCATCAAATACTAACAACTCTGGTGATGACAGTGGTGCAGGTGCTTAGTTTACAAATGAACAGGTAAATCAAATCTTAGCTCTCATAAAGAATCAGTCTGGCAGTCAAATTCATATGGCAGGTACAATTCATTCATTTGCTGCATTATTAAATAAAGATTGTTGGTTGATTGATAGTGGGGCTACTTGCCATTTTACATATAGTGCACAGTTGCTGGAAAATGTGCATGAACTTAAGCAGAAATGTACAGTGAAGTTGCCAAATGGTAGTAATCTACAAATCATGTATAGTGGAACATGTCAGTTGAATGAAAAACTGATTTTATCAGATGTTCTCTTCGTGCCTGAGTTCAAAGTAAATCTAATATCTGTGTCAAAGCTAATTCTGGATAATGGTTGCTCAGTTCAGTTTACTGAATCATCATGTGTCGTACAGGACCAAGCCTCCAGGATACTCCTAGAGACTGGTAGACCTGATGATGGGCTTTTCAGCACAAGCACAAGTTACCAAGCTCATGCTGTAGAAACACATGGAAATACTGTAGATTTGTGGCACAGTAGACTGGGTCATGCGTCCTTGGATGTTATTTCTTTACTGTTGAAAGATAAGAATAGTGTTGAGAAGTGCAAATATGATAAACTCAATTGTATGATTTGTCCTTTAGCTAAACAAACCAGATTGCCATTTTCCTTGAGTAATCATAAATCTGCTGATATTTTTGAGCTTGTACATGGGATGTTTGGGGGCCATTCCATGAGGAAACACTGTCTGGTCACAAGTATTTTCTCACATTAGTGGATGATTTCTCAAGAACTACGCGGACATATTTGATGAAGAACAAAGCTGAAACTGCAGGTATGATTGTTTCATTTTTCAGAATGATATCAGTACAGTTTGGGAAGAATGTGAAAGTTATCAGGACAGATAATGGAGGTGAGTTTTTCAGTAATTCTTTACAAGAATTTCTCAAGTCTGTTGGTTGTATACATCAGAGTACTTGCCCATATACTCCGCAACAAAATGGTATTGTGGAGCGTAAACACAGACACTTGTTGGAGGTTGGAAGAGCCTTATTAATTCAAGCAAATTTGCCAAAAGTTTTTTGGGGAGACAGTATACTAACTGCTACCCATATTATTAATAGATTGCCAACAGATGTTCTTCAGAAAAAGAGCCCTTGGGAAGTTCTATTTGGCCAGCCTCCTCCCATAAATCATCTCAGAGTATTTGGATGTTTATGTTTTGTGAGCTCTCAGCCTCATCTTCGTGACAAATTTGATGCTAAAGCCATTCCTGGAATTTTTTGGGGTATCCTGCAGGTCAGAAGGGTTACAAGGTTTATTTGCTGTCTAGCAGACAAATAGTGATAAGCCGCAATGTTGTTTTTAGAGAGTACACATTCCCCTTCTTGAAGTCAATTGGAAATATTCCTCTTGATGAATCTACTGGTTTTGTTCCAGTTCCACCCCCTGATGATTTGAACCACAACATAACTTCAGAGAATATTTCTGGTGATACAAATCTCAGTGTTGATAACTCAGATCAGCAACTTATTTCTAGTCCTGCAGTTCCCAGTCAGAATACTGCAGGTTCTGATGACCAAAATCAGGATATTGATCTCAGGTCAGATAATTCTTCTCAGAAGTTATTTCTAGCATTGCACCAACCAGAATTTCGGCAAGATCTCGCATGCCTCCAGTTTGGACCAAGGATTTTGTTTGCAACAACAGTACATCAGGTGCGAGAATTACCTCCCCTCATTCAATTCATAATGTCATTTCTTATTCTAAGTGTTCTCCTGCTCATGAGTATTTTGCTTTGCAAATTACTGCCATAAAAGAGCCTACTAACTACAGGCAGGCAAGTAAAGATCCAATGTGGCTAGAAGCCATGAAAAAGGAAATTGATGCCCTTGAAGCTAACAAAACCTGGATAATTACAGATTGTCCTAAAGGTAAAACCCTCGTAGATTGCAAATGGGTTTATAAGGTGAAGTTTAATTCTGATGGGAGCATTGAGCGGTATAAAGCTCGGTTAGTCGCTAAGGGCTTCACTCAGATCGAAGGGCTGGACTACCATGATACATTCGCCCCGGTGGCTAAGATGACGACTGTTAGATGCTTGTTGGCAGTTGCAGCAGCCAAAGGTTGGCCTCTCTTTCAGTTGGATGTAAATAATGCATTCCTTCATGGAGTGCTTGACGAAGAAGTCTACATGTGTCTTCCACCAGGTTTCTATCAATTTGCAAAGGACCAGGGTAAGGTTTGCAGACTTATAAAAAGTCTTTATGGCCTTAAGCATGCGTCAAGGCAATGGTTTGCCCAGTTCAGCTCTGCTTTGATCAGTTTTGGATTCCAGAAAAGCCTCAATGACTATTCACTTTTTACCCTGACTCGAGGATCTGATTTTATCATTTTACTGGTATATGTTGATGATGTTATATTGACTGGAACTTCATCTTCCTTGATAGCTGAAATCAAGAGTTTTATTCATGAAAAGTTCAAGATCAAGGATTTGGGAACATTAAAGTATTTTTTGGGTTTGGAGGTGGCTAGGTCTGAGGAAGGCATTTTTCTGTATCAACGGAAATATGCTATGGAACTTCTTGAAGAGTCAGGATTTCTTGATTCAAAGCCTGCCAAGACTCCAATGGAGCTTAGACATAAGCTCAGTTTATCTCAGGCACCTCCTTTAACAAATGTCCTGCAGTATCGCCAGTTAGTTGGAAAGTTGATCTACTTAACCATTACGCGACCTGACCTCGCGTACCCAGTACATATTCTTAGTCAGTATATGAATCAACCGACTGAAGATCATCTTCGTGCTGCTCATCGTGTTCTCAGATACATCAAAGGAGCCCCTGCCCAGGGCATCTTATTTTCATCTTCGTCAGATTTGCGACTTAATTCCTTTTGTGATGCTGACTGGGCCTCGTGTCCCATCACTCGGCGTTCCATATCTGGTTTCTGTGTAACACTGGGTTCTACTGTGATTTCTTGGAAGTCAAAGAAACAACATGTTGTCTCTCGTTCGTCTGCTGAATCAGAGTATCGGTCGATGGCCTCTACTTGTTGTGAACTTGTTTGGCTTGCCCGGTTATTAGCAGATATGAAGATCGATATTCCGCTGCCCATTTCACTGATATGCGACAACAAGGCCGCCATTCATATTTCTCACAATCCGGTGTTCCATGAAAGAACAAAGCATGTGGAGTTGGACTGCCACTTGGTTCGTTCCCATGTTCTATCTGGATTTGTTTCCCCGTCATATGTTCATACTGCTGACCAGCCTGCTGATATTTTCACAAAGCCGCTTCCTCGTGAGCAGCTCTCGTATCTTTGTTCCAAGCTGGGAGTTTCTAATTTTTTACACTCCGCAGCTTGAAGGGGGGTATTGGACCAAGTGAGCAGCTCTTGGATCGGAGTTTGTTATTTACAGAAGCATGGCGCGAGCACAGGTTTCAGGATTGAAGAAGATGAGTTGTGCGGTGTCGTTTTATTTTAGAAAGTAAGAAATGTAAAACACAGTCGTATTGCACTTCCCTCCTTTGTATTATTTTAAACTGTATACATATACAGAAAATAGAAATCAGAAATACAAGATTCCATTTTTAATCGAAATCCCTAATTCGTCATCTAGGTCAAACTACGATCTCCGACTTCGAGCTCCGGCGAGTCCGTTTCTCAGTTTACACTTCATGTGGCTGAAGGCCTTCACGTTCTTCCAGTTCCAAGATCTGCGCGTTAAGCCAGAAAAAACATTAAATTATTATACCTCCTATGCAACATTACAAGGAATCGATTTGCATCTTCTGCTATTGTCAGCTAAACTAATATTTACTCGATTTACTTGCTTACCAAAATGACTAGTTGGGACATTAATTAAAGTATGATTAAAGATAAAGAAGTAAGTAAGTAATCATGATGTCGAGGAGACATTGGGTATTGGATTATGCTTTGGTTAGTTAACTTTAATCTTTGATTATTTACATAATGTATGGTACCGAGGAAATGTAAGCTCGATAAGCGTGGGCCTGGTCAACTTCTGTAGCAAAAAGTCAGTACAAATTACCATGGTTTTCGTGATGAAGATGCTTTTTTAGGAACAACGATGTTTTATAACTAATAATGATGGATTACTCATTAGGGAAGATTTTCGGGATAACAAAGTTGGTAAGAACACGATGTAAATATAAATAATTTGAGCCAATAGTGCAAATGACATAATTATACTTATTTATAAATCAAATGACATAGTTTTATTATCATCAATTCAAAATTACATGTGTTTTGATTACAAATTACACAGCATGGTGCCCAGATGACATTCCCCACACCCAAGCATGAAAAAACTTGCTACCGCGCCTTCAACATGCTTTTGGAATTGAATTTAAATTTTTTTCACATTGAATTTTTGTCGGTGACGAGATTTGGGTACATTAATACCTGTTAGGAAATGGCAAGAACATATTTAATCCTCAATTAATCTCTAAATGTACTACTAATAGTAATTTGCATACATACGTCCAAATCATTCATATCCAAGAATTCAAACGGTCAACGAACCCCTCGGATAACCTAAAGTCAAACACATACTGTCAGATTTTACTTCAGACCGCCACGTGTTACTTATTATTTTATTGATAAAATGTTTACTCAGAGCGAACGTGACTAAGGCTGTGTTTGGATTTAAAATAGAATACACTTCAAACCCTAGGGCTAGGCTTGCAAGATTCGTAATTAAAACTCAACCAAACACGACCTTACGCCTTTATGCCTCTACCTGTCACCCTATCCATCCCTTCTCTTAAAAGTCTCCTCATTAAATTTATCAAAAGTAAACTCAGTCAGTCAGTGCGCCTTTCTCTCTCTTCAACCAATGGCTTAGTAGTTACAACTTCGTCTTGATTTTCAATTTATTTACAATCATGCCATCACGCTTACCGGAGCTTCTACCGCCGGCGCAACCGCCGCTAGCTCAAATCAACCGTAACCGGTTTCACCAACTCGATTTCGTAATAGTAGTTCTCTCTGTCACGTTTCTGCTTTCGGTTATCACATTTGGTTTTGTGTTGTTTCACTTCCTGTCGAGGAGACGCAACGCTACCGCTCCGTCCGATCTCAAGCCTCCGCATCGGTATTCATTCTCACTCCTCCGTCGTGCGACGTCTTCGTTTTCGACTTCGAATCGACTCGGACAGGGAGGATTTGGATCTGTATACAAAGGTACACTTCCCACCGGGAAGAATGTTGCCGTGAAAGTGATGGAGTCCGGCGCGATTCAAGGTGAGCGTGAGTTTAACAACGAGCTGTCGTTGGCGTCTAGGATCGAGAACTCTTATCAGGTGTTGCCGATTTTGGGATACTCGACGGACAGCAAGAGGCAGCGATTGGTTTTGGTTTATGAGTTGATGAGTAACGGGAGCTTGCAGGAGGCGTTGCTGCATCGGAAGCCAGTGGAGTTGATGGTGTGGAGAGTGAGGTTTGATATTGTGAAAGATGTTGTTGATGGGATTTATTTTCTGCATCATTTGTGTGATCCACCTGTGATTCATGGAGATATTAAGCCTAGTAATGTTTTGTTAGATTGTGATTTTAGGGCTAAGATTTCTGATTTTGGATTAGCTAGAGTTAGGAGTGATGATGATAGCCATGTGGTGGAGGTAGTGGAAGAGGATGGTGGTGGTGGTGTTGCCAATGCCAAAGCTTGTTTGAATCTAACTGATGAGAAGGGAAAAGTTGGTGAAAGAGTTAGAGATGATAACCAGTCTATTATGGAGGAAACTGAGAGTGTGGTGACTGGGATTGAAGAGGGAGTTTGTGATGATGATAATGATGATGGAATTGTAGTGTCGCCTGAGATTGCCAAAAAGGTTGTGGAGTGTGAAGCATGTCCATCTGAGATGCTGGAAAAAGGGAGTGTGTCTGAAGGGTATTTTGATAAGTGTAGTGTAGATAGTGGGAAGGATTTGATGACTGGTAGTCTGAGTAAGAAATTTGGTCCGAAGAAGAGCATTTCGGGGAGGGATTGGTGGTGGAAGCAAGACAGTAATGGAGTGTCTGAGTCGGGGAGGGTGAAGGATTATGTGATGGAATGGATAGGTAATGAGATTAAGAAGGAGAGGCCTAAGAGAGAATGGAATAATTCATCTGTTGTGGCTGATGCTTCAACTTCAAAGATGAATGAGAAGGAGAAGAAAAAGGGCAGGAGAAGAATGGAGTGGTGGAAATTGTATGATGATAAGAGGTCAAAGAAGAAGGAAAAGATTCGGAAACCGAGAGAGTGGTGGAAAGAGGAGTTCTGCGACGAGCTTTCGAAGAAAAGCAAGAAGAAAAGAACTTTCAGATCGATTAGTGGTGGAAATGGTGGAGAATCATGGTGGCAACGAGATGAGGAAGGAATGACATCTGAAACGAAAAAGAGGAAAAGTAGGCGTAGCAAGAGTGGGGTTGAATGGTGGCCGGACAGTATAAGTGGTGAATTAAGAACTGGGCACAGAAATAGTCAGGATTGGACGAGCTTTGACATACCAAGAGTGGAGGCATCAGTAGTACTCCAAGCATGAGAGGAACTGTATGCTACATTGCTCCAGAATGCGGTGGAGGTGGGCAGCCTTCGGAGAAATGTGATGTGTACAGCTTTGGTGTTCTCCTCCTGGTCATTGTCTCAGGACGTAGACCGTTGCAAGTGACAGCCTCTCCCATGTCCGAGTTTGAACGAGCAAACCTCATTTCATGGGCTCGTCAACTTGCACACAATGGCAAGTTACTTGACCTGGTAGATCCGAACATTCAGTCACTAGATAGAGAACAGGCATTGCTCTGCATCACATTGCCCTGTTGTGTCTGCAAGGTCACCCAGAAAGCGACCTTCCATGAAAGACATTGCGGGTATGCTTTCAGGGGAAGCTGAACCTCCTCACCTTCCTTTTGAATTCTCTCCTTCCCCGCCTGCTAAATCCCCTTCAATCCCGGAGAAAACCTCAGTGAGTTGCATTCTTAACACTGGCTTTCATCCCAGTTGATCTTTTAACTTTCAGTTCCTTATTAATTAGTGTTGTAGGTCATATTACTTCATTTATAACCTTTGCATAATAGCTCAGTAGAAATATGATGGGAAATAACCCATCAGATTCTTGACTTCCATTTTCAATATCCTCGAGTAAAACTCAAAGAACAGTGTACATGAATAGTTCACGCCCGATAAAAGTCAGTTATGAGTTGATGAAATGGGTCCTCAAATGCAATCTCCTTTGTTGGGTTCTAGCTGTCTGCTACAAAAACATGGTTGTGAATTATTATATGCATATTGTGAGTTGTCGCCAAGCTGCACAATAGTCAGCAGAGGGTAGATGATTTGGTCCCAGCGTACCCTTTGAAAGCATGATTGAGCTATGTACTTTCCAAACTCTAAAAATGAAGACACTGGAAGTCTGAAACTGAGTGTAGATGAAAAGATGTTGATACAGGAGACAGAGAGCTAAACTGTCGCGCACTACTTTGTTATGATTTTGAAGCAAGCGTTGCATACTTCAGTTTGAAGAAGCATTGTTAAACTGTCCCGTACAATTGAAAGGATTAGCAATCTACTAACATTCAGTTGCTTTGTCCGATAAATTTATAAAAATAGAAGTATGGGATGTTTAAAACAATTTCTTGTCGTATCGACTATGCTACAATTTACTTCAGTGTGCATACCAACTTTGTCGTATAAAAGCCCATGGTCTGGCCCATTCTATATTCCGAAATTATTAAACATATCAATAAATAAATATATACTTTTTTGAAAATAGTACTCCCTCTGTCCCCTAATATTTGTCCATTTTCCATTTTGGGTGTCCCCTTAAATTTGTCCACTTTTCTTTATTCTCAACCACACATTCTACTTTTTACTCATTTATTTATTAATCATTTATTCTCAACCACATATTTTATACCTTCTTTCTACCTTAATTACCGTACATTTTGTATTTTTGGACAAACAAAGCGGGACGGAGGGAGTAATTAGTTTATAGCAATAATAATTGAAATATCAATTCTAGTACCATTAAAGATAGATATTCTCATACTCATAGTATAAATAAAAATACATAAAAAATCAAAATCTGTGAGCAAATCAACAAGCACACTCTGATCTGCTTCAACCTTTGACTTGTTCCCATCCGACCATGTCCGGCGGTCGAGATCCACCTCTCACCGGCGGAGAATTCCTCCTCTCCTTACTACAAAAACAGCCCCACAAACACCCAACAGCAGCAGCCACAGCACCACGTTCCAGATCCCGCTGTCGCTGCTTTAGGACCGATTGCGCGTGACCTTAATCCCAATTTGTATCTTCAAGGCTCCAATCAGCCTCTTAATTGGCTGTCTCCGATTGGTTCTCAGTTTCAGGGCTATTCCAATTTCCCAGCCTTAGATAGTAATGGCGGTGGACTAGGGTTAGGGTTTCAGGTTCAGCCTCGTCAGGAGCCTCTTTTGACATTTGGCTCGTTTTCTGCTCCGGTTCTTAATCGAGACACTTTACACAATGGAAATTTGATAGGGTTTCCAGGTGTTCCTAGTGATTCGAATAGGAATGGACTTCGTCCTCCTCCTGGATTTATCGGCGCTGGAAGAGGAACTGGGGGAATTGAAAGAACGAGGCAAAGTAATATTTCTGAGGGTTATTTGGCTGGGAACAGGATTTTGGGGGATTTAGGGCTAGGTAAGCAGCTTGATCAACCTGGACTGCCTGCAGGAAGTAAGCTTCATTCGGTTGGGGCTTCGGATGTTGAAGAATCTATGCGTGTGTTGCACGCAAATATTGGTGGACAGAGGATGATGAATGCCTCGCCTAGCAAAGACTTGCTTGGCGATGATGAAATTGACGAGTTGAATGAAAAGATTGTGGATTCCCTGGGTATCGATGATGATGAAGTTGATGATAGCACTAAGAAATTTGTCAAGAATCGAGACAAGGTAATTTATCGTTGTGATCTCAATTGATGTTTGGATTTATTCTATATTGTTATAGCTAGTTCGTTACCTACGCTTCCGTAATATTCTCTAAGGTTGATACTCAATAGACTTCAGTACATGCCAAAAGTGCACCGCCTATTCTGATCATACTTAACGGTGTTTAGTAATTTCAGCTTAGAGTTAAGAAACATGTTCATGCTGAAGGTGTATTGGGTGGCCTTATTTGTCATACCTGATGAGATCAGTGTTAAAAATGTTAAGTTTTTTGATGGATATGCATAAAGAAATTAATGTATATCAATTGGAAATTAATGCAAATACATCATTTTGAAACCTGATACGTGTAGACTAGACTGTTGAATGATGTTTTGAATGTTTGCACTTTTCAGATACTTTGTTCTTGTTGCTGTTTTTTCTTTATTGGAAACATATTTCATCCATTAAATATTTTTTCTGTGGAAGGCTTCCTTTGCTTGACGATGAATAATAGAGAATTTTCAGAGATAGATGCAGAAACAAACAACGATAGTTTTATCATTAACTTCATAACATCGGAATTGAAGTTGTGCAGATTTATACTATTGTCAGGTTGCCTGATGACATGCCTATATCTTTTCAGGATGCGAGGTCAGATACTAGAGGTCATCAAATGCTTAACCAACGACAAAGAATTTATAAGCGTCAAGTCCAACGCCGTGCTGACATACTCAGGCTAGATGCTCCCTTGATTGCAATATATGAGTCATTGATACCAACAGAGGAGGAAAAATTAAAGCAGAAGCAATTATTAGGTTTGTTGGAAACACTCGTCAACAGAGAATGGCCTAATGCTAAGTTATATATTTATGGGTCCTGTGCAAACTCTTTTGGTGTTTCCAAAAGTGACATTGACATCTGCTTTGCACTCGAGGGAGCTGATAACAGTAAGCCTGAAATCCTGTTGAGACTGGCAGAGATCTTGGAGTCGGATAATTTTAAAAACGTGCAGGTGATGTATTATTGACTAATAGTTTCTTGTGAATAGATTCCATTCTTTGTTTTGAAATTACTGACAAGGAGCATCTAAATCTCATTCCCAAAAGGTGGTAATCATAGGACTATATTATACTAGTTCTATTCCTATTCAAAATGGTTATATGATTACACACACTCACTCGTACTTCAGGAGAATGAATAAGAGGACTTTTTTGTGTGGTCTGTGGCTGTTGGATTAAGTAGTTTGTTTGCTGCTACTCGATCAATGTGGTTCCCCTGCCATCTGATTGTTGTATATTGTAGAGTATTCAATTTCTTATATTATCCTTGAATTCTATCTACTTGTTTGCAGGCACTAGTAAGAGCCAGGGTTCCCATTGTTAAGCTTATGGACCCAGCTACAGAGATTTCCTGTGACATCTGCATAAATAACATTCTGGCTGTTGTCAATAGCAAGCTTCTCCGAGACTATGCACAAATAGATGTGAGACTGAGACAGTTGGCATTCATTGTAAAACACTGGGCAAAGTCAAGGAGAGTCAACGAAACCTACCATGGAACATTATCTAGCTATGCGTGAGTGCAATCTCCTTTTTTGCTCTGTTCAAGTATAAGTAACCAAAAAAGGTGTTGCCTATGAAGTAAATAGATGGAAAATGCAGAATGAGCGTGTCAGTTCCTTTCTTTTTCTTTGTTAATCCTCTTACTGAGTTTGTTTTTGGCAGGTATGTTCTGATGTGCATTCACTTTTTACAACAGCGTCGTCCTGCAATCTTACCATGCCTACAGGTATTACTTATATTTCTCTTCACTATCATTTGTATGCAATGTGAATATGTTAGTTCCATAGAAGGCGATTTAGGTGTAGGTAGATGTCTGCTTTTATGTACCCAACAGTCATTCTTGAATATTCTGCTAGTCAGAGTGGAACATAGAGCCAAGTATACCGTATGAATTTAATTATATATTGCATAGGAATTTTAAAATGCTTTTATAAACAGCTAATTGGAAAAGGATGTCTTGATGTCACCACACAATAATGCTGCATTGATGTCTGTACAGGGAATGAAGACAACATATTCTGTCACAATAGAGAATATTCACTGTGCTTTCTTTGATCGAGTAGATCAAATTCAGGAATATGGGCACCGCAACAACGAGAGTATTTCACAGTTGGTTTGGTCGTTCTTTAATTATTGGGCATATGGCCATGATTATGCAAATTCTGTCATATCAGTTCGAACTGGAACATTACTTAGGTAAGGCTGCATGAGAATTTCTCAAAACAGACACTTCCATTCTGTTTCACCATTACTTTATGTAGTGCAGGCTCAACTTTTGTCTCTCTTATTTCTTGCAGCAAGAGAGCCAAAGATTGGACTAGGAGAATTGGAAACGACAGACATCTAATTTGCATTGAAGATCCATTTGAGACATCTCATGACCTCGGTCGAGTAGTTGACAAGCACAGCATAAAAGTACTAAGGGAGGAATTCGAACGTGCAGCTGAAGTTCTGCAGCATGACCCCAACCCATGTGTAAAGCTCTTTGAGCCGTATGTTCCCAGTTGAAGAAGCGCATAATCTTGTCTCACCGCAGAGTGCATGCTTTGTGTTAAATTTTGTGTTAGATAATTTTATCTCCAAGACATGGATTTTGTGCTTTGTGTATAGGCTTCCAACTGCTTGCCCCTCTTAAGAAACTGTAATGAGATTCCTCGATCAGTTGACTCAGACATCACTTTGTGTTACCATTTTAGAAACATTCTACTCGTATTTTTTCACTAATTTTAAGATTCAAACCTCGGCCCTAAATGAGATCGAAAGCAGATTTCCCAAGGAAATTGAGAGAAAAAATATGTTGTTTATTAGATTTCGATTTCGTTTTCTTGCAAAACCATACATACCTCAGAATTCGTGCGAGCGTATAGTACAAAAATAGAGTTTAAACTTCAAAATGTACACATTTAGGAGGATAATTAAAACATCATGCTACTTTTTCCAGGCAATGTTAGTATAAAGTACAATGATCGACAAGAACATTATTCATCATGCAGATTGCAGACATAATTAGCATGCACGATCTAATTGAACTGAAAAGGAGGCGATTAGACTGAAACATAGCTTTGAGCAGGAGCAACCAGTCTAGCTAATTAGTAAAAGATAAACAATATATTCAGTTGGTTCCGTTGTTGGTGCATCGCTTAGTTCGCTTCTCAGGTGGACCAATGAATAAATCGGTCTCCACGTCAGAGATCTGGCTGTCATCCGTGTTATCTGCAGGTTGAGCTTCAATTACCGGTTCATCTGACTCATTTGATTCTTGAGGATTGCTTTGCAAACCACACTGCATGTCACAGGACAAGATATTATTAGCAAGTAAATAAGAAACAATTTGTAACTTGGAAAGTTTTTATTATTGAAAGGGTTAGTTACTGATTATCAACGTACCTTTTCTAGTAGGATTGCATTTTCAGCTGCTAAAGCTTTTTCCTGAAAAACCAATGCATGTTTTCGTTAATTATGAATTATGATGCAAGCATATGCAATCACTGTATAAACCTGTGAGTAGATTATGTGTGTGGTTTACCTTTTCCTTTAATCTTTCAATTTGTTCCTTGAAGACTTCAGTCTGCAAAGAGATGCATAAAGAGAAGAAGAGAGATTAGCTTCAGTACTATGACATCGAGCCAGGTAGAGCATTTGGGATATCTAACCTTTCTTCCTCTTATACGGGTAACGCTGCGCTCCATTTGCTGCTCCAACTTTTGCAGTTCTTCAAGAGTGCATGCACCTAAGCCCTCACCCAAAAGCTTCCTGCATCAGATAAATACCACCTCAGTAATGCATATTAACAATCTGTTAATCATTTATTTTATAATTTGTCAGCCACGCCAAAAGTTGCACAGAAGATTAGACTTAACCTTTTTGCAGCTTCAAGTTGCTCAATCTTTTTGGCCATATCGGCTGCTTCGATTTTCAGGTGCTGCAGTGACATAATAATATTAGAAAAACTTAATTTGACAAACAGTCCATCCTCACAAGCTTTTAGTTTTAGTTTAGAAGAACTGAAATCAAATATATGAATGGATCAGGCAACAGACCAGTGTTTCTTCCTCAGGTATCGTCTCTTTTGTTTGACTATCTTTAGTCTGCCTTTTGTATCGTTCGATTGTCTCCTGCATGCTGCAAGTATATCAAACATATTCTTGTTGTGAGAAATCGTTCACACTTGTATGCACAAGTATTTCAATCTTAAAACAGCTTGCACATTTGCATTATCAGTTCTCTTTCATGGATTGATGCATGGATAATATTCATTACAATGCTTATTAAACATTGTGCAACTCTTGGTTACTGCATCGTTAACACGGTAAAATTAAAAGAGCAAGTCCTTGAACAACCGAAGAAAACCTAAAACAGTGTCTTGACTTAAAATGTAACTACTCAGCAAAACCTCAGATAAGAGAAAACCAGAAATGAAAAATTAGATCCTATGAGATTTTAGGAAAATCTTATTCTTCATGCATTTTATCCCTCTTAATCACCACCGTTGTGGAATGATTGACCTACTGAGATTATGATTCTTTGACATGAGATGCTACAAATCAGTGAACAAAATATATCATTGCAAATAAAATGAAAAGGGAAACAACTTAACAGTTAGCACAAGGTCACCTTGCAACAATGTTGAATAGGCACTACACAATATGACGCATAAGGTGACTTAAGTCCAAATGTAAATTACTCCTATGATAAAAATTTAAGTACAGACAGCAGTGCTGTTATGATGCATAGGGACAGGTAAATCAAGTACATGATAAAAATATTACTCAAAACTATGAAATATGATAAGTCTTATCCATTGAGCCTAATCAAGATAGAAAATGTTTAACTTCCATCGCATAGTACTATATCGCATATACCCCAGATATTATTGTATTCCAATAAAGACTGCAAACAATATAAAAGAGAACCCAAACCAATGTAAGGTACCACCACCTAGATAGTGGCACTTATATAAATAAACAAACAAACAAACAAACAAACAAACAAACAAACAGACAGACTGAGGGTGAAATCTTAAAGTTCAAGTAGATGATGTATGATTTCCCAACTGGTGAAATCAGCAGCTCAAGTGCCAGCCTTGCTAATTAAGATAACATGATGCAAACATAAGCACTCATTGATTATCATCAAAGCACTAGTGACTTTTCTTGAATTGCAAAGTTGAAACACTGCATAGAAATGAAGTTTATGTGTTTCAACAAGCTCCTAATAGTCATAGTCATATTCAATCGTGCACACCACACAAAAACCAAATTGGATATGGTGTTACTGTGATGTGAGACCTTGCAAACTCCATCCTCATTCCTCCACATCCAGATATGTTTTAAGTTTTTCTTACTAGCCAGTGTAATTAAAATTATAAACACTATTTAACAACAGTTAGTATGGCTTATACGTATTAGCTTTATGAATCTAAAACAAGAACCAGGACCCAGATCATACAATTAACATCAAACCCTAAATTGGCATCTACAGCACTTGTTATAAGAAGATAAATTATGAGAGTAAATGCAGAAAGTACTGTGAGAAAGTATGTGATTAGTACAAGTACCTGGAGCTTGCAAACTCATAGAGCTTTCCTCTAGGAGAGAAGATGATTAGAGCAACCTCAGCATCACACAGGACTGAGAGCTCAAAGGCCTTCTTGAGCAAGCCATTTCTACGCTTTGAGAAGGTCACTTGTCTACTTGTGGCGTTCTCTATACGCCTCATCTGTGTCTTACCTCTCACCATGTCTCTCTCTCTGACCTGAATGTAAACCAAGAAACCCGATCTACCCCAAATCAAACCCACAACACCAAACTATACTCAAACACATCAACAAAGACAAGTATAACAAGTCACCTGCTTCCTTGCTCCACTGATTTGTAAGGTCAAACTTGGGAATTTAGAGATAGATAAGAGGTGGCCAGAATCCGTACTAGATTCAAACTGTTTGATTTCTTTGGGACTTGTGAATTACAGAGGTTTTGATGAAGCTGATGTTGGCGATGATCTCTTTCTATTCTTGTGCTATACTATACTTGTTGAGGCGTTGCAGCTGATCTCATAAACATATCAAAACTCTTCTCCACAGCTTTCCCTTTCCATCTAACCCTTTCTCTCTCCACCTTTCTTTATTTCTATAGTCCAGTTTTTCCACATCTAGAAAGCATCGAAACTTTAAAATGGAAACAAACTGCCTTCCTCGATGGGCAAAACCGTAATTAACAATCAACCCCAAGAAAACAAAACCACACCCGAAAGTGAACATCACATGAAAGAAAACCCTTAACCTCAGTCAAGTCTTGTTTTAGCAAAACCCAACATTGCACAACACCAAATATAGCAACAAAAAAACCCTCTCAAATCTCTTCTGCAAACACTTCAGACTTTTACAAATTTCCTAATTTGTATTCACTATTTCCTCTTTTGATCATTCCATTCTGTAATACTTTTTTTCATAATTTTTTCTAATCGTTTTTATTCAAAAGGTTAATTTGCTAGTTAAGTTGACAGAAACAACAAGAAGAAAAATAAATGAAAAATAAATATCAACTCTCAAAACTCAAGGATTTAATACTGACACGTCATCATCGTCCGTACGATGAGGAAATGTCTCAGCCAATGAGAAATCGAAAACGCAACGATGAATTATTAAGATTGGTTAAAAGATGTCGTCGCTTTGCCTGGAGACACTAACAGGACCCAACCCTACTTGTCTGTATTTAATTGCAAGTAGGTCCCTCAACTTGTAATATATTATTATTTAAATCCAACTTGAGTCCTTTATTTAATCGTTTTTTCTGTTTTAGCCTCTGTATTGCCAATGCCTTTTTCTAGATAATGCAAAATGTTTCGAAATCCAACCAATGGATATGAAGTGTCGTGCATAAGGTAATTTTGATCTTAAATAATTTTTAATATTTTGTTTTATTCAGTTAAGTGTAAGCCCTAGATAGATGCATGTATATATGTCACTTTAAGCAACAGTTTTAAAGTAGGGTGTCATCAAGAAATTTGGACCCTTAAATCTTGAGATCATTTTTTATACATATTTGGTAAACATACAAAAGAAAAATACTTAAAAATTATTATTTCTAACAACACTATGTGAAGCTAAAACTATATATCTAAATTCAATGTGTATCGAGCAGTTTTATTAAAATTTAATTCTACAAAAATGGTCAAAATATTTTTGAACACACTAATAAACCACAGAAATTTAAAATTGCAATAAATATTCAAAAAAAAAATTGTAAACACTGATGACCGATGCTTACATCATTCTCCTATTTAAATATTATTATTATTGTTAAATTTCAGTTGACCATCTCGATTAAAGTATTGTTTTCAAGTTAGTTGATTCATAAGTTTGTTAATTTGTTTTCTCCAGGTTTAAACTGAGCAAAGTATAATTCAATTTTCTCCTGATTCACAAGTTTTCTGATGATGTAGCAGTGAGCCGTGAACTTAGAGTTAGACACCAGCGTAACGAAGAGTAATGTTTTTTTGAGATTCTTACTGTTGGGTGAGATCATGAGATCCCATCATGGCCGTTGATTGAATTTATTTTTGGGGTCCAGATTGTGCCACGTGGAGATGAGAAATTCGAAATTGTAGGTGAGAGAAATTGCTTGCTTTTGTTCTCTCACCTCCACGTGGCACAATCTGAACCTCAAAAGCAAATCCAATCAACGGTCATGATGAGGTCTCAGGGTCTCACCCAACAGTAAGAGTCTCAAAAAAACATTACTCGCATAATGAAATGTTAAAAATAGAACCGGCCTAAATTATTCAATGCAATGGTACCAAGATTTTTGTAATAAATTAAGGTAGGTATTTTGGCCATTCATTATTCATTTAATTTCAAAAGTTAATTATGAGTACCATAGTTTTAGTGCAAATGTGGTCCTAAAGAGATTAAGGATCGATGGAGAATCAATTTGTTGTACCTCCTTGTTTTTAGTTGTAATGATTTATTTTAGTCGTTGATTTTGATTAATATGATTATAATTAAAAAAATTGATAGAATTAGCAAAATCAATTGATATTTATTTAATTTCAAACTTTTAATAATATAATCTAAGAATTAATTTATCAAAATATGATCAATTTTTTGTGAGATAAAAGGATATTTCAGTTTTCAACTGTTGATTTATATTCTTTCAACAGTTGATATAGATAACTTGGTAATTCAACCACTTATATGATATCTTCGCGTCTTAGAAAACTTTATAATCGAATTAAACAAAGACTGACTTGATTAAAGATAACATGTTAATTAAACCTGATTTTCGTGCTAGAATAATTATAATATGAACATAAGCGTGGCGACAACTGTCAGCAAGTGTATGTTTGGTGATCATTCATATGAATATGTGCAACTGCAATCGAGGTCTCGCTATTTTATATATTTACGATTTGGTGTGTTTCATGTGGTTGGAAAGAAGTTGAGTGTGTTGGGATATGGTCAAAAATCAGTTAGAGAAAAATTAGGATTTAGTTGTTAGTGGTTCCTAATAGTTAGCTAATAGTTTGTTTTTGTTTCTTGTATTTAAATTCATGTTTACTAATGAATAAACGTAGAAGTATTTTCTCAAATTCCTCGTTCGATCCTAACAAGTGGTATCAGAGCCGGGATTATTTGTTGAAGTTTAGAATTCGGCGGCGATAGCAATCATGCTATTGTCCGCCGAAACGTGACGATCGTGAAGGGAGTATGACCATCAGTTTCTTATTGAGTAATAATGAAGAGAAAGTTCATGAGATGTGGAGGGATTGAGGGGGCGATGACTTTACTATGATAGTAAGGATCTCTGAGAGCAAGTTTGATGTTGAAAGAATGCCAGATGAACAATGAGATTCAGCTCTTACTTGAAGTGGAATCAATGAGCATCATAGTGTTTGAGAAGTCTATGAGTGAAGTAGACTTGATTAGTGAAGTAGTTTATGTGTGATTGAAGCACCCTGAAGGAAGTGCGAGTGAAGCACTTCGAGAGAAACAGTGCGAGTGAAGCACTTCAAGAGAACAGTGCGAGTGAAGCACTTTGACAAAAACGGTGTGAGTGAAGCACCAGCGAGGAAGCTTAAACGGTGTAAGTGAAGCATCGTCAAGGAAGCTTATAAACTGAATGTAGACTTTTTCAGTTTAAGGGAGGGAATGTTGGGATATGGTCAAAAATCAGTTAGAGAAAAATTAGGATTTAGTTGTTAGTGGTTCCTAATAGTTAGCTAATAGTTTGTTTTTGTTTCTTGTATTTAAATTCATGTTTACTAATGAATAAACGTAGAAGTATTTTCTCAAATTCCTCGTTCGATCCTAACAGAGTGTAGTTTGGGACCACTGAGTTTAGATGAGGGTTGGAAAGTTTGGTATTACTGATGGTGCTGGTAGTGGGCTTGTGGGATTTAATGGGTAAAGGCTGCAGCTTGATTGGGCTTTTGGGTGCACATAAGCTGTTTGTGGAAATGCCTCAATGGTATTTTGCTTATAATGTTTTTTTTCTGGGTTTATAGAGAAAAGATTTTCAGGTCGTTGAAATAGATGGCATTTGAAACAATGTGGAAGAAATATGAATATCTATGTTGATGGTCTTGGAATATATAGCTGTGACGTTAGGGAGAAATTACAAATGAGAGATATTAGGACTGTGAAAAGGTCGACATGGACTTGCAATGGTTAAGTAAAGGCTAGATGTTTGTCGAAATGTGCTAAAAGTTTATGGTTTTGTGTGTGCCTTAGGCTCGCAGTCTTACAGCCATGTAACTGAACGGTGGAATGAAATGTTTTAGGTTTCATGGAAAGCTTGTCATCATGGGTTTGCTATGAATGTGTATACTGTTTAATGTAGTGATGATCAGTTTGGTGCCTTCATTTTTCTTGATTTTATGGGCTTATTTCAGTGGAATACTGTCTCCTTACTCTGAAAATATTCAAGGGTATTGTTGATGCTGCTCAAAACTTTGGTTATACTATTCGTGAAGTTTAAAGTTCGCATCTGAACATCTCCTTTTTGTGGTTCCTTTTTTCGTGTTTTTAACTTTGATGCTTTGAAGGTCTTCCAAGTTAGTACTCAGCCAACAAACCTGCCACTGAGCTTGGTATTTATGCATCTGCTGGTGCCTTTTGTTTGTGACTTGTGAGGTTCGTACTAGTCTTCTTAGCGATATGCTCAGACTACCCAACCTGTGTCAGTCCCCTTGTTTAATTCGTGATGCTGTCGATGCAGGTGCTCTTTCTGTTATTGCCCAGTTCAGGCTTTTTGAACCTATCTAAATAAATGAGTTGGTATCTTATATATAAAAGAGAATGCAATGGTCAGTGTTCGTTGAGATTCAGTGTTAATGATTGACCTATGATAAGTTGATACTAACTTGTCTTATGTTGACTTGTTATCCTATCCCCCTACGGAAAGCTCAACTTATGAACAAAGTATTCCAGGATTTCCATATGTTTTTCATAGCCTTATGGATGCATCTATGTATATTTGTAAGTTGCGACTTGCGATTCTTGCTCTTATGATTTTCAATCATGTGATATGACAGCGGATAGCTTTGGTTTTTCAGTGTCTCAGTGACACCATAACTGCATAGTTCACAATTGAGAGTTTATACTGTCAGACTCAGTTTCCTGTTTAGGGAGGCGGTAATGCCTGCTGATTCTGATGTGTGCCTGGTGGAAGTGCTCAATTGCTTGGTCAGAATGGCTGCCGTTTTGCTATGGAATCCACATAGTTTGGAATCCTGGTAGAGTGTGCACAATATCCATACTCTGAGCTAATATTTTGAAACTTTTCTATAATGAGTCTGTTTAGTCAGTACTCCCTCCGTCCCATTATGAGTGTCTCATTTCCTTTTTGGATGTCCTAAAATGATCTTCTCATTTCCTAAAATAGAAACTTTTTTACCTCTACATTTACACCATCTTTCATACTTTTTATCCCACTCATTTTCTTTCTTACTTTTTATCTCACATTTTTCAATTTTCTTAAAAACCGTGAAGTTCTGAAATGAGACACTCAAAATGGGACAGAGGGAGTAGTTTATAGTGTCCTCTCCTTGCTGCAGCTGATAATGTCAAAAAAGTTGATGGTAATTGTCTAATCACATGATTTGCCTCATGTCAGGTGGACTTACTCGCATCAGTTGGACACCACAGAAAGTAACTACCAAATGGTGACACCATCCAAATTAAAGTTTTCCTTGTCAAGGTTAGAGTTCGAAGTTTAGATCATCTTTATGCAGCTGATGAATACTGCACTTGTTACATCTTCCACTTTGTGACAGCACTGGCTTAGAAACTGCATATTCCCCATGCAGGTCTAGGCAATGCATAGCACCCACAAAAACAACAAATGTGGCCAAAATGTTCCAAAAACAATCTGTTGTCTGAGATGTACCCATAACCCATCTTATGTAGGGCTGCATTGAAGCTTGGTAGTAAATATCATGTGGGGATCAGTTGACAAGCTGCATTTTATTTGAAATCTAATTAATCATGCGTACAGATCCGTGTATGTTGCTAACTGCATTAAAATGAGATTCCACAGAGGTCTTACAGTGCACTTTGTTGACCTTGTGATTGTAGAATGCTTGCTAAGTGCCAGCAAGCAATATGCCGGTGCCAACCTATATCCCATGGAGCTGGATGCTTTAGGATGACCAGTGTAACCAACCTTCTTCCGGAGTTGAGATGGTAACATTTAATGTGCATTTAATGCTTGTTCTTAAACTACTATTGTCTTTGATATCAGTTTTGAAAAAAGTTGCCGTCTTGTATCATATTCATCCGCCCAACAGAGAACAGCATATCCATCCGAAATGATTGAAGAAGAGCTTCTGGGTTCTCATTAGATCTTGGTATGTGAATCCAATAAAAAGATAAGATTTATTTTCTTCACTTTTTATAGCCATGGATCTATCACGTTTTGCATTAATGATGCCTACAGTGTCCTCAACTATCTTTGATCCTCTTGCTTATCCTGCTTTGTTTTTCCCATTAGCTTGTTTGTATGCACTGCATAAATACTCAAAATTACTGCAAATTTTTTACTGTAGTAAAATTGAGACAAAACTGTAATCAGATTTTGTAACTCATAATTTGACTCTTAAGATCCATAAGGCAATAGAGAATAAAAGTAAAATGTCAACGGTTGGGTAGCCATGTGGGCACAACTCATCAGTTGTTCGCACTGAACTTAACTTTGTGACCCCAGCAGATTGTTTCAGACTTCCTAGTCACATTTTCTTTCTTTGCTTGTAGTAGCAGTGTTCTACCCATTAATAGTTATCATCATTACACACTCCTTGCTGTGCAATTTATCCTTGCAAATTCTGTTGTGCTTTGGTGAGGACACCATTATAAAGCTTTCACATTTCATCACCTCTGGCTAGGCGTGCAATATTTTTGATAGGTGGTTGGGTGGGATAGGCAGACGTGTCTGCGTCAGGAAGTCTTAAGAACAAGAAAGCAACAGATTTCGACTCGTCTTGTCTTTCACTTATTTCTGTTTCCCTATAAAAACCTTAGTGATTTTTCTCACAATTGCAAACTCTGCGTGGTCTTGCAGAAATAAGGTTAATTAGAGTTTAACCGTTGTTTTGCAATACATCTCTTTATTAGGATACTAGAGTCAAGAGTTCAAGGGCAGCACATTTTTAGCACAGGCTGTCTTGCACCTATTTCTAGCAGTGTTGTTAAGATTGATTACTCTTTCGATGTTTCAAGCTTTTAATCTCAGTATCTACATGTGCAGGAATTACTAGGTTTAACGTGGCTGAAGAATCAAAGACTTATGTGCAGTGTCTACTATTTTCTCAGCTTTGAATCAAAGATTATTATTCCAGGTAGGTTTCATAATGTTACCTTGTCAATAAGATAGCTGGATTTTTCTAGGTTAGATTCTGACCCATGCTATTTCAGATGTTTATTTTTCTGCACTTTGCCTGCTCTGATAACCCTTCTAAATAAATTTTAACACACTTGTCAGTTTCCTTTTTTCTGTTTCATTAACTGTATAGTACAATTCATGACTACTAGACACTAGCTCCTTATACAGCCTTGCAAAAGATCAACAATTACTGGATACACAGTTGATAAAAGCTCCAGAGACAGCAGCTGTAATGTCTAAACCAGGAAACAATAAGCATGGGGCAGTTGAAATCTCAATTTATTAGTTTTCTCTTCTCATTAAGGAACTCTTTGCTGCTAGGCTTAAAATAAAAGTTAGAGATGTGCTTAAATGATCCTAGGTAGATCCTTCGATAGGTTTACGGGTTACATTCATATGTTTATTTGGACTAATAGACCAAGAAAGCTCATGCCTACACGCTACAACTACAACAGCTTACAAATATTTTCTGCATTGTCACTGATCATAATTTTTTCTGATTTAATACACGTTGCCTCAATCTCATGAATTTGTGAATTTGTGCTTGCAGCAAGAAGACTCTCTCATTCGATCAAACTTGCAATTATCATAAGGGTAGCTTACAGTCTTAGTGTTGGAACTGAGATCTATGTTCTCCCTTTGGCTCTGAACGAACCAAGTTGAAGCTCCATCTTCCCTAGTAAGTTTATGATGTGGTGTTTTCAACATGGTTGAAAGATAGTTTCTGCTTCCGTATGTTAACTTCTGTAATGTTTTCTGTACATATTCCTGAAGAGCAGTACATTTTGTTCACAGGCATCATGAGTATTAGAAGCATCCCATTTTGCATTCTTCTATTAGTTACCATGGCTACATGCACGACAGCTAGTGTTTTTCAGACATATATCATCCACATGGACCCATCAAAGGTCAAAACCTTGGTAAACTCTTTCCAGGAAACAAGGCAGTTCTATGAGTCCATTATCAAGTTATCTACTCCAAATCAAGTTGATGAAAACCTTGAAACATCTGAACCACAGCTCCTCTACATCTACCAAACAGCTTTGTCTGGTTTTGCGGCTAAGTTATCCGTTGAACAGTATGAGTTTCTCAAAACAGTTGACGGCGTTCTCTCTGTCATTCCAGATGAGTTGCTGAGTCTTGATACCACATACTCCCCAAAATTTCTTGACCTTGTAGAAGGTAGTGGACTTTGGTCAAGTTCTAAAATGGCAGCATCTGATGTCATAGTTGGAGTAGTTGATACTGGAATTTGGCCTGAGCACATGAGCTTCCGCGATACAAACATGACTCCAGTGCCTTCAAAGTGGAAGGGCTCTTGTGAAACAGGTAAGCAATTTAGTCATCAATATTGTAATAAGAAGCTTATTGGCGCTAGATTCTTTTACAAAGGCTATGAATCCTCAACTGGAAAGATTAACAGAACGTCGGAGTTTCTATCACCTAGAGATAATCAAGGCCATGGAACTCACACAGCTTCTACCATTGCTGGAAATAGAATCAGTGGTGCAAGTTTGTTTGGCTTAGCTAATGGTACAGCTTCAGGAATCAGTCCAGGATCGAGAATTGCCGCGTATAAAGCTTGTTGGTCTCAAGGTTGTGCTAATTCTGATCTGATGGCTGCCATGGATCGAGCTGTGGCTGATGGCGTGGACGTGCTTTCACTTTCCTTGGGAGGATTTCCAAAGCCTTATTACAGCGACAGCATTGCAATTGCTTCCTTCAGAGCCACTCAGAAAGGGGTTTTTGTTTCATGTTCTGCTGGAAATCTGGGTCCCATAACATCAAGTGTCAGCAATACAGCTCCATGGATTATGACCGTAGGTTCTGGCTCTATGGATAGGCATTTCCCAGCATACGTCAAACTTGGCAATGAAATGAATCTCATGGGATCCTCATTGTACACTGGAAAGGGTACTGAGAAACTGCCTCTTGTCTACAAAAATAGTGCAGGGAAAGATGGTGCTGAATTTTGCACAAATGGTACTTTAAATCGGAGACTTGTGAAAGGAAAGATTGTAGTGTGTGAGAATGGTATAATTAGCCGGACAGAGAAAGGATCCCAGGTGAAGATCGCTGGAGGTGCCGGTATGCTTCTATTGAATCGTGAAAATGCCGGTGAGGAACTTATTGCAGATGCTCATGTTCTCCCAGCTGCTTCCTTAGGACAATCTGCTGCAATAATAGTCAGAAGCTACTTAAATTCCAGTAAACCTTCTGCAAGTATTTCTTTCGAAGGGACAGTGTATGGCGACATAGCGCCAAGAGTATCTGCATTTTCTTCCAGAGGGCCTAATGCGGTTGACTTAGGAATTATCAAGCCTGACATTGTTGCACCTGGTTTGAACATATTAGCGGCCTGGCCAAAGACAATAAGTCCAAGTATGCTAGCAAGTGATAAAAGGAGAGTAGATTTCAATATACTGTCAGGCACGTCAATGTCCTGTCCTCACGCCAGCGGCATAGTGGCACTTCTTAAATCTGTTCATCCCCGTTGGTCACCAGCAGCGATTAAGTCTGCTATAATGACTACAGCATATACAGTAGACAATCACTTGTCTCCAATTGCAGATGCTTCTAGTTCTGTCTCTCCAAAAGATGCCACCCCATTTGAATTCGGCTCTGGCCATGTTGATCCAGATCGAGCCACTGGACCAGGGCTGGTCTATGATATTTCCACTAGAGATTACCTTCTGTACCTATGCAGCTTGAACTACAACTCCTCTCAGATCAGCCTCTTCTCCAGTGGAAAATTCACATGTCCTCCATTCAGGAAATCACATGTAATCAGCCTGAACTATCCATCATTTGCTGTTAATTTCGTACGGTCGAGCTCCAAACAGGTTCATCTAAAGACTGTCACCAACGTAGGAAAACCTACAAGTACTTACAAGGTCCAAGTAACTGCACCTAAGGGAGTAAGCGTCACTGTTCAGCCTAAGACATTGTCCTTCCAAAAACTTGGCCAAAAACAGAGCTACAAGGTGAGATTCACTGCCATCAACAGCAGCTCAGAGGCAACTAGTCCGTCCTTCGGGTCCATAATTTGGGTCTCCGCCAATTACCGTGTCAAAAGTCCGATTGCAGCTGCATGGCTCTAGGGTCTTAATTGGCCAAACTTATGTTAACAAGTCATAATTCCATTTCACAGAATAAACTCATAATGGAAAATTGGAAATTATAAATCAAATTGGTCCATGGCCATAAACTTCATTTCTGAATTCACTTGGCATCACTGATTTACAAAATAACACCCAAATACTACTATCTAAGCATTTTATTTTATAGATATGCTAGAAAACGAAGCATACCTCCATATAGGATTTCAGGGTAGATGAAGATATCCTTCCTCTATTTTTCAAATTCTTAATGGCGAGAAAATCTGTAAGCGGACTAATCTGTGTGGCAGGCTAAGCAAGATCTTTCATCGATGGTATAGTTGCTAGCCTGCTACCGAGGTATATGCATAATTGTGTATCACAATTGACCTCACATTCCTAGACTAAGACCCTGACATGTATGTGTATCTTGATTGAGCTCCAATCATTAACTCCACAATTTTCCCTGTTGGTAGAGATCAATAAAGAAATCAGTGCTTCAAGGAGTTGGGTACTTAAGGTAGCGGTGGATTTCTGCGGACAAAGAAAACATACCTGTAATGAAACCGATTATTGGAATTGGCTCCGCCGTCTTCTCAATTATATCAAGCCTTCGTCTAGAAGAAAAAAAGTAACAGTGAAAAGGATATCAGGCATTCAGGCTATTGATTATAAGAGAAAATAGATCTTCCATGAGTGACCGATTCATTAAACATCGAGAATTTGAAGGCTTGATTACCTGGTATACTTGGAGAAGAATGGATCTCTCATGAGGTAGAATGCTAAAAGTAACTTCCTACGCTTCATCTGTCAAAATATTCATGTATTAGTATATCACAAAATATAAAAATACAGGGTAAATTTGTTAAACAGAAAATGACCTCATCTTTTTCTAATGGCGATAAATTATGTTTTCTACTTTGTCCACTATGCGTTGTAGTGGTGACTTGGGCTAATATACCCATACCACTGAGGTCCATTGCCAATGAAATAAACCACGGAACCCAGGATCGAAGCCCATATTTTCTTATGAACAAAACATACACCAACGGTCTTGTTATGAACAATAACTCGCTGAACAGAAAAAGAGATCCATAAACGCCTCGTTGGCACAAAATAGTTGAAAGACTAGGTTTGTAAGTGATTGGACCTGCAAAAGTCAAACAGGCATTCTCGTTTTTGTCCATAGCAGTTCAACAAAGATTGTTTCTGCAATATTGACAAATAGGTTAAAACTGAGTACCTGAAGGCGTTATGCATGGAGACTGGGTCTTTTGAAGCCACCTTGGATCAGCAACCATCCTGGCATTCTCTCCGAATCTGTTCAATGCTGAGAGAGCTCTCCCTTCCAGATTCCACTGTGACTGCCGTTGATGTGCATGAATGGGCCCATGTGGACCACCAGGCTCCAAAAAGGCCCCGATTTTTTGGCGTGAACTTGAAGTCGACATATGCCTTTCGGTGTTTGGTGTTTCCCCTCCGTGCAGGAGCATTTTATATCCACTATCTCGAAGTAAGGCTAACCTAATTAAGACCCTGAGCAGCAATATAAAGATTATTGTTTGATCCAAACTGAGCGATAATAAACAATACAAACATATGAGTAATCAATATACAAATTTACTTGATCCCCTCGGTAACAGCGATAAAATTCCACTTCTTGACGTCTCCATAATAATGTTCTGCTGCAACTTCCACCAGGGTTTCCAAGTCTTTTAGAGCAGATATGCACAGTGCATACGGGAATGAGGAAGGCTCTTCCTGGGTTACATTTGGCTGCGAAGGACTTGTCTCAATTATATGTTCGTTGAGTGCGGTGAGTATCCCACAAAATGCAGTGACTGCAACATATTATCAACTCATTCAGTAACTAGAATAACGATGACTACAACAATAAACCATGAGATGCAATCTTTTATTAAACACAAATTCAAGAAACCTGCCCCATTTCATGACCCTAAACATGATTGATATTAAAAGTAACACACTTGAATTCAAAGGACCAATGAATATAAATGAGGGGAAAACAGGTTGCCAAGCATAGTGAAGCAGATCCACATAGCCAATACAATATAACATCAAAGACAGCAGTTGCCAAAGTTTCACACAACCTGCTTCTGGCCCTATCTCTGAACTCGAGAATCTTTCTGGTAGTAACCATGTCATTCCCTGCACATCGAATTTGAAACTGTAGTCTACAGACAGAAATTAACTAAGCAATCAAAAACAAAACAGTAAATGATGGCATCATATCAAACAGTCATGAAATAAAATTGACATCTTCCCAGAAAACGAAACTAGGTGCCGAGAATATCGAATTTATGTAAAATGCAGCGGCATTCTCAGATTTCCAGACTATCAGCAATCAAATTCTAATTCATACAAGAATGATCACTACCACAATCCACAACAGCCCCGAGCTATGAAAAACAACTGTAACTGTAAATCAGTTTGGCTCTTTGGGACATTATTTCAAACATCTGATGAGCACAACAGTTCCAAAACTAAAACTTCACTCCGATAAACGTTCACAACAAACACCATATGATAAAGAGCTTGTCTTACATTAGCTAAAGACTCCAGCGAGTGAACATAGTCTTTATTCCTCCTAACCCATCTCTTGTACGCCTCCATAACCTCAGATACACTCCAGAAAAATCCCTACACCAACCGCTTCCACAATCGCCTCTTCCAACAACCCAATTCGATAATTAAAACCCTAAATTGGCATCAGAGTCATAATTGATTCCGGTCCAAGCTCTAATTTTTCCGCCTAACAACTACTCGAATCTATTGCGGGGAGGATCGTCGGTTCGCTCTTCGCTGTCTTCATTTATCGAGTGTATTGCCACGTGGACAGTCCAGATTCCATCTCTCCCCAGATTCGCCAGCGCGGCTCGTACGCATACTTTACTCGGAATAGAAAGACACCGGACGACGTCGGTTTATTTATGGTTTAACGGGGGATTAAGATTTAAAATAAGCAGACGACGTAGTTCTATTAATTATTAATGAGTAAATTAAAAAAATTAATTATTCAATGTTGAGAGTGGGATTTGAACCCACGCCCTTTCGGACCAGAACCTTAATCTGGCGCCTTAGACCAACTCGGCCATCTCAACTCTGGTTTTTTAAAATACATTTTATATTAGATTTTAATAATCAATCAATGGAAGAAATGAAAATGTAACACCAATCTCAACTCTGTTTTCCTTTTCTAAGTCTGTCCAGTGCAGCATCTGCTTCCTTAAGCTTCTGAGTTAGTGAGGATATTCTACTCTCTAACCCTTCAACAGATTCCTCAGGGTGGTAGCCTGATGGTGGGGATTCTGACAAAGAATCCTCAGGTCAAGGGTTCGATCCCTGGCCTCACCATTTATTCAATCTTCCCTTGTGGGAGGCTGTTGCCTTCCATGGAGGCTCTTCGCCCCCTCCACCCATGCGTGGAGGCTCTTCGCCTGTATTCCTGTTGTTCTCTTAGAGGGTCGTTCTTCATCTATGCGGAAGAGACATGCATGCTTGATGCTGTCGATTGTGGGTTGGATGTCTGTTGCTGTGACCAAAGCTTCAAATGATTAGAATAGATATCATGTATACGATCTCTATGAATTGTACCCAATATAACCGCTATCGAAAAGAAAAAAACATATTCCAAAGTCTTGGGATGTTTGTACGGGGTAGTAAAGTGGGTACTGAATGCTTCTAGCGCCCGTACGCTGCAAACCTATGAAATAATTGGTTATGTAAATAGAACAGATGCCTTTAACAGATTCGGGGAATAACGTGGTTTCAACTTTCAATCTTACCTCTTCAGGGAGAAATGGAAGCTTTGTTATGTGGAAGTCGTCGTAAAGTATATAGAATTGATCCAGGTACATTTGCTGTATTTTCATTCCTGCTTTGAGCAACTTTGACTCAATATCTACAAAATAAAAAGGACATAGTTAGTAATTAAAGATGTGCGTGAATATATGAATAGAAATTGAGAGGTGTGCACTGTGCCTTCTTCATCATAATTCATAAAGTACTTGGTCTATGATTATGTTGTGCGTGTCTATCTTGAATTTAGTCAGTTCCTGAACCAGTCGCTCAGTTTCATAGAGGGACAAGAACTCTGGAATGCAAACACACACAAAGGTTGTCAGGTCCTGTGAACAATAAAATATGGCAAAGCTGAAGGTAAGACAAATACGAGGTGTGAACTACAACAAAGGAGTCAAGACTCAAGGGTATCAATTCTTTAACCTGTATAAATTATTGGCTTATCCCTATAGGGCATCGCAAACGTAGGAAGACACGAAAGTTTATGAATGGCTATTAGCTATTAATTCCAAAAAAAATTAAACTGAAAAATTACATTGTGGCAACTTACTGGATCCTTAAACTGCCTATTCACTTGTTCCATCATATCCTTCATGCCTTCAAGCTTGCCAAGAATTGCATCTTCCGCAAACTCATCATCCATCCCAAACCTTCGTGTCATCTGCCATAAACCAATTTAAACCAAATGTTGTGGCTATATAATGAAATCAACGAAATAAGCACACATACCATTTCATTGCGCAGAGTAAACATACAACAGACATTATCAACCAAGCGTAAAATACAATATTATCCTTAAAGGCTAAACATTCCATTGGAAGACATTGGTGTGCCCGATTAAGATAATTATGAAAAGAATTTCAAGCCAAATTCGAAGAAGAATTTTAGTATACCTGACTCAATAAACCTCCAGACCTATTCTTCAAGGAAATCATTTGTGCTAGACCTTTCTCTAAGGTTGAAGGAAACTGTATCAAATACAATTACTGAGTAATCCAGAGTTTGGACCAATCTGCAAAACAAAGTAACCAAAATCATAAATGAATGAATCTGAAATGGGGCTCGGGAAAATAAGCGGAAATTTAACCATATCAGATGCATTAATAGAGTAATCCGAGGAAGAAAGCAATTTATTTATGGTAGATCAACAGTACATTTAGATCCTTCCTATAATAATCACAATCTAAATAAAAAATATAGAATGAAGTACATGTAATCCCTTAAGACTGAGGGCATTGGCATCAATCATTGTTTCATCACAAATAACAACTTTCATATTGAACATTGAACTCATGAACGACATCACAAATCACGGGCCATCTGAAATATCAGGCAACGAATCTGAGCGAAGTCTTGACAAAAGAAAATTACAAGCAGAAAAAAAGTTACATTCATGACATTATATATGGAATTTGATACTAAAAACAAAATAAAGGAGAAAGCTTACTTCAGCATTTCAGAGCTTCGTCAATTCCAGGAATCGCATTTGCAAGCTCAGAAGTCATACCATCCATTCCTTCTCCGCTGCCTAGATCTTCAGCTTCCACATTAGGATCCACTTCCTACGCCCAAAACACAAAAATCAAAATCAAAACCAAAATCTCACTTCCCAATTCAACCATTACCAATCCAATTCTTCAATACAGTATAAAATCAGGGAATCAAAACCTAAAATTGCCCTAATTCTCAAATTCCCAATTCATAAACTCGAGTCAAAATCGCTAATGAAAACATACCATTGCGTAGAGATTGGAAAAGCCATTAACCAAAGTAGGGCTTTTGGTGAAGCTCTGCTGAAAGGCATCACTTAAATTATGCGCAGGATCAGTGGAGATAATCAAAACGGATGATCGAACTTGGGACAGAAGAATCGCAAGAATCGAACTACATGTTGTCTTGCTAACATCACCTTTGCCTCCTACAAACACCCACTTCAGCGTGTCCTTTTCCAACACGTTCCTTATCGTCGCTTCCGGTAAACCCTCATCTGCCGCCATGATTCCGGTTGAAATCAGCGACGGTGGATCCGAAATCGAGAACGCAGTAACAAAAACTGACGAATTTTAGACACAAAAAATTTATAGAAAATTAGCCAAACATCGGATTAGGGTTCGTTGAAACAATGTCTTTTGATTTGATCGGATTAAAATAAAGGAGTTGATTAAGATCAACCAAACACTTGAGATTTAATATTAGACGATTGAATTTAAATAATTTTTTCGAAGCTTCATTGCATGACCTCCCGCTAGCAGGTTGGTCAAATTGGTCAACAAATCAGAATGGCTAAAGCACAACTTCAAGTCCATCGCCGTAGTGGAGCAAGCTCAGGTTGGTGTTGTTAATGTGTTTGAGGTGAATTGTTTGGTTCTGTATTAAGGGTGTTGTGGGATGTTTGAATGTGCATGGAAGGTGTTTGATGAAAGTTTTGAGAGAGATTTTGTGATTTGGAACTTGATGTTATATGAGATGTTTACCTCTTCTTTGTTTCAGTTAAAGTTATATAAATAAGTATTGTTTTGTAAAAGAATTATTATTCTCCCAATTTGAAGATCTGAAAACTACCAAGCAGTGTATCTTTAGTAATCATACTCTAGTGATTTTGCAGTTTCAGTGATCTTCAGGTGCAACATTCTCTGATGTGCTTATCCTAGAAGAATCTAAACTTCGCATGGTTTTCCCAAATATTTCCTGCATTGGAGACCGACAGACTGGGCAGGTGGGATGCTTCCGCAGCCATGTGTCAATGCAGGATCGATGAAAGTCATGGCCGCAATGTGGCATGATTCTAAGTACTTCTTTCTCTTGGTAATCCCCTAGACATATTGAGCATCTGTTCAGACATGAGATCAAGCACCCAGTTAGGTATTTACTACCTTTAACCGAAAACATGGAGTTCTTATGCTGTCAGATGGGTCAGAAGACATACTGAGCATCGTCAGGGGAGTGAAATACATCGTGTTCATACTTAGTTGTCGGGATAGAAGCTACCAGAGCTGTTTCTTGGGGACCATTAGTCTGAGGCTCTGGTTGCTGATGGAGGAAGACTGATTTATCAGACAAAAACAGATAATATTCCTGATTCAGATATTATAGAACACATCAATTTGACAACTTGCCTGTTCGAAGCCAATCATTGGGTGAACATGTAGCACTGGTTCAGGCTCCTCTTGTCGAATCCTTCCACAGGCAAACCTTGTACATACAAAGATTATGAAAGTGGCACTCATGGCGAAACCTATGACAGTGGTTGTTAGATCCATGGAAGAGGCCAAGGAAAGCAAAGTTACCAAGGAAAGCAAAGAAACATGGAACTAGACATTTATAGCAATGAATCCGAGTACCAAAACAGCTCAAACAAGATGAACAGGGCTACACTAAAAAGATGATATCTTTGCAGAATCCAAGTGGCTTTGGGTGGACTCAAAGTAAAAGCTCTGAAATAAATGGTAGGGTTTGAAAAAGAGAGATGAACTGAGGGAGACAGTTTTGTCCACAGCCACTTTGAAGGCTTATGCTGTAGAAGATTCTGAATGAGGTCAAATATCAGTCTGGAAGGTATCTTTTTTCTTGGCCTTTATTTTTTTAGAAATGTGAAAGAGTGATTGCTTCAGCTCTCTGACAAGGTTTGTTCTCTGTTGGATTCTTATCTTTCTCCAGACTTTACTTTACATACGAAAGTATATAGACAGTTTGTTGCTGCCTTGCTGGACACCTAAAATACCAAACTAGTTCAAGTAAAAAGGAAAGAGTATATTTCTATTTTTAATTATATTCGTAAACCATATTGTCTTATTTCACACATTAATTCACCAATTTGATAACACATGTTCAACTTTCGATTTAGTAGATAATACTAAATATAAGTGATTTAATAGTTGTCATATGCACAAAGAGTAGCTATTTTAGCGGTCAGCCCTTATGTGAGTATAGAGTTTGTCCATTTTTTGAACAATTAAGTAGTAATAATTTTTTTAAATAGTTGTCATGTAACATCAAATTATAAAATAATAGATGAGATTATGGGTAACTTTATGGACTTAAATTAAGAATGTGAATCCAGTTTAACCCAAAACTCTTGACAATTTTGCAATTATAAATCTCATTTTATAAAATCTTTATCTTTGTTCATTTGTCTGGTTTTGGCACCGAACAGTCAGCGAAGCGTCACTAGCGAAAATGATACTCCATACGCTCGCCAGTTCACATAAACCTCTCCTCCATCAGCACCATCCCAATCTCACTTCATCATCTTCCAATTCATCATTACATGCTAACTGGAATCACCCAATTCGATCTGGGTTATCCATCAGAAACAGAAGCAAGAATTCGGCATCGCCAAACGCTGGATCTAATTGGAGGGTTTTGAGATGTCGAATGGTGATGAATTCAGAAGCTAAATTGGATGATGGGTTTTATATAAGAAGGGCGGTTGAATTGGCTAGAAAGGCTACTGGGTTTACTAGCCCTAATCCCATGGTAGGGTGTGTAATTGTTAAAGATGGAGAGATTGTTGGTGAAGGGTTTCACCCCAAGGCTGGACAGCCTCACGCTGAGGTGGGTTTGTAAAAAGTTCAAATATTGCTGCTATTTATCATTGTGGAATGCTTTCTGTTGATAAGTGGCTTGAATATCTGATGTGTTGCATGGTGGTTTTGTTATTTCTGTACTGATTGATGTAGTTAGGAAATGTGATGCGTAGGTGTTCGCGCTGAGGGATGCTGGGGAGTTGGCTAAGAATGCAACAGCTTACGTAAGCTTGGAGCCTTGTAATCATTATGGGAGGACTCCACCGTGTAGTGAAGCATTGATAAAGGCAAAGGTGAAAAGAGTGGTGGTAGGAATGGTTGATCCTAATCCGATTGTTGCATCTAAGGGTGTTGAGAAATTGCGTAAGGCAGGGATTGAGGTTACAGTTGGAGTGGAAGAGGAGTTGTGTAGGAGGGTGAATGAGGCTTATATTCACAAGATGCTGACCGGAAAGCCTTTTGTTACCCTCAGGTAGATTTCACCAAATTCGGGAAGATTTGTTCATGTTGTAATTCTTGTAGAATTTTATGTTGAATTCGATAACCTAATTGTGTGTTTCAGTATAAATAGATTGCGCTGAGTGATGGTTGATCCTATTTTTATGTGAGTTTTCTTACTCATTGTTGCCGCGGCTATATCAGGTACACAATGTCTGTCAATGGCAATCATTTAGACTCTCTTGGAGAAGGAGCTTCTGAGTGCAGTGGTTACTTCTCGAAGTTACTGCAAGAGTATGATGCCGTCGTCCTATCCGCAAGCTCATTGAAAGATGGTCTGTCTCTTTTTACGTCCCAAGAACCAGGGGCTAATCAACCCCTACAGATTTTGATCACAAAGGATCCTAGCCAGTTTGACCAACCCCCAGTCCATGAGCGCGATTCCCCTAATTTGA
Source organism: Sedum album (assembly GCA_006409495.1). Taxonomy (NCBI): domain Eukaryota; kingdom Viridiplantae; phylum Streptophyta; class Magnoliopsida; order Saxifragales; family Crassulaceae; genus Sedum; species Sedum album. The sequence goes on along the minus strand of QZGG01000058.1, from coordinate 133,370 downwards.
TTATATTCACTGACAAGGAGCCAACAAAAGGAGCTGCAGACAGTGGGAACGGAATCGAGACTGTGGTTTTAGAGCGGATTTGCTTGGACCCAATACTAGATTACTGTAATCAGCAAGGAAAATCCAGCTTATTGCTTGATTGGAGAGGAGAACTTGATTATGAACATCAGGAGCTTATTAACGAATGTGTTGAACAAAATCTGGTACAGAAGGTTGTGGTGGAAATACTGCCACTTTGGAACAATAGCCAAGATAATTTGTCAAGGCAGGGAATGAACAGTCTGAAGGTGATGCGAAGGCTGAAGAAACTGGCACCAGGTTTGGCAGGTGACTGTGTTGTGCTGGAGGGGTACTTCTGAGACTGACCAATCCTTTCTCGGTATACATACACATTCGTCTTCTCTTCTCAACACACAATAATTTTTATTAATGGGTTTTGAAATGGATTTCTTACACCAGTTCTCATAGTAAGTTATCTGATAATAAAGCATACAATGGTAAGCTTTAATCAGTTCTGGTGCCGAAAAGTTTGAATTTTGAAATTTTTTCAACAATGGAGTTTGAAAAGGTGAGAGATTTTTGGATGGCAGAAATCTTTGAGGTGATTCGGCAAAATGTGTGAAGCTTGAGTGAGCGACTTCAGTTTTCAGATGAGAATTTTACACTAGTGCTTTGTTAATTTATATCCTTCAAATTATTCAATCAGTTCACATATATTCACCAGTCGACACCAAAAGCGTGCCTTATATTTGCCAAAAGCTGGAATCTTTACTCTATTTTGCGCAACAAGGCTGGCTTTCCCAAGTCTGCTTCATTCTAGGTGAGTGCTGTTGTCAGAGGAGCCTAATTTTCTTAAGGTTTTATTTTCCACAATCCACATTGCGATAGTTTTTAAGTTTATTATCGGGTTTTGTCATGCTTTTATGTCTTCTGGTTTTGACAAGTTATTGTTTTGTAAGTGATATTTGATATAATCTTTAGTTGTTTTGGCAGCGATCAAGTTTGTTGATAATGTTCTGTTCATTAGTTATTGTGAATTAGGTTAGATGGTAAATAGTGATTCACCTTGTCAGTGCAAAAATTTGGTTTCTGTTAGAGCACTTATTTCTTGATGACTATTCATGAGTGTCCTTGATTGGTTCTTAATTTTCAAGCAGCGTTGAGCCTCTTTTAGTGCACATGCAACGACCAACTGAATTGAAAATTACTTGATTGAGCTTCTCTGGAAATAGCATAGGCGATTTTGATATTCTATATGATTTTAATACCACGGCATGCATAGATGATCCATGTGCATGTTACATACATGCCACTCCGTCAAGATGTTACTACTATAAATGAACTCTCCATTGTGCAACTTTTACATATTTCCTGATAAAGATTCTTTTTTTCTTGAAGCTTCCAAGGAGCAGGACCAGGGTCCTCAATGAGTTTCAATTTCGTCAACTTTTCTGGAAACCAAATAGATTAAGGCTCGAAGCTCAAAGTCCTTCCAAGTCGACAATTCTGCATACATTGGCCAACCTCAGCCCCAAAACTCTGAACCTTTGGTACTTTGACGGATTATTGAAGTTCCAGGCACTTGTTTTAGTATACTTGTCCCCCAGTAACTGTCTGTTACTGAGCTTCCATTTTTAATTTAAGCAGATTTTTCGATTTATTTTACACATTTCAATCCTAACTTATATATAGTAAAACAAAACAAGAGGACATAGTAGATATAAAATCACATAGGAGCTGTCGGATAAATAATTACACGTCATTGTTTTCTTCGCATGTACAGTAAAACATCTGTTTGTCTACCTGTACCGACCGAATGGAGCAGCGCTATCACACAGCAGATCTGCTTAAGTTTATATGTTTTTCAAAATTGCAGCCGTTGATGTACTCGATGCACCTAAACACAACACAATCAACGGTGCAAATGGCAAGATGCATAGAGAATACATGCACAAGCATTTTAGATTAACAAAATGGTACAACACTCTTCTAGTTGTGACCCAAACAAAAGTGAGCTGTTTTATACTTATACAACAGTGAGCAAAACAAAGTTGCTAAAGAATTTTTTGAGCCAAAGGTGTCAGCAGAAGTTACCTAGACCGATATGGTCGAGGCAGAGCTGGAAGAGGTGGTGACAGCTCCAGTGACTGAATCTGAGGAATCCAAAGGTATGGTTTCTGGGGTTGTTGATGCTTGATCAGTTATTACTTATTATACAAGTTGTTATGGATTGTGGTTAGCTTTTACTTTTGGTAGTTATAATTGTTTGATTTACTTGTGCTTTGTGTGTTTGTATAAGCAGATTCTAAAGTTCCCAAGAGGTCATTGGATAGAGGTGATCAAAATTCAGACATATGTCATCTGTGTGTCTTCATAAGCTGACGGCTTGTGACATGTTTGTGTGTGTGGTGTTTGTAGATGTTGTTTTGGCACAAGTTGGTAATGATAAGAGGTTGTCGTTCATCAAGGCATGGGAAGAGAATGAAAAGGCCAAAGCTGAAAACAAGTCACTATCTTACTCTGAACACTAGTCATTTGTTCTTTTTGATTGAATGGTGTCAAGTTTATATTTTGTTAAAATTTTGAAGATTGATCTTCTTCTATCACGTGCAATCTGATGTGCCAATTAGTAATGTTTCCGCACTTATAGATTGTGTTGTAAATATTGCAGAGCCCATAAGCAGCTATCTGAATTTGCTGCTTGGGAAATCAGCAAGAAAGCTGCTCTAGAAGCCAAGTTGAAGAAGATCGAGGTACTCTAGTTTAGAGGCTTCGTCTTCATAATTGAGATGAAGCAATTCTTTTTTTATGTATCAATAACTGTTCAGGAGGAACTGGAAAAGAAGAAAGCGGAATACGCGGAAAGGATGAAGAACAAAATTGCTTTAGTTCATAAGCAGGCTGAAGAAAAGAGAGCAATGGTGGAGGCTAAACGTGGGGAAGATTTACTCAAGGCTGAAGAAATGGCTGCTAAGTATCTTGCAACTGGACAGACTCCTAAGAGGAGTTTCAGCTTCTTTGGCTGATATTGATGCAATCAGTTTGCTCTTGTTGGAATATAGACTTGTTAGTTGCATTAAAGCTGCATTTTCTTTGATTTTAAGGTGTTCTTGTCTGGCTTTTGTTTATGTCAGTGTGAAGTTAAGTTCCTAAAATGGACTAAAATCTGAATATTTATATCAAGCTGTGGTTATGGACCTATGCTTTATCTAAAAATATTAGATGATAAACAACAAATCAGAGTGGCGCAGCGGAAGCGTGGTGGGCCCATAACCCACAGGTCCCAGGATCGAAACCTGGCTCTGATATACTTTCGTTCGATTTTTCAAATCTTTTCTACGTCAGGTTCAAGGATACTTTTATCATAAGCAAGATAAATGAAAAAAATCAAGGCGTGGGAAACTAAACTGAAAAACATCAATAAGTTTTCCCATTGAAAAGGGAATCCCAAAATTCTGATCTTTGAAACAATTAACATAAAGATAGTTCTTAATTCCCTTAAATTCAAGTTAAAAAGAGTTGCTTGCTGAAGACTGCGTCTCCGTAAACACATCACTTCTTTTTTTCACCACCACCAGCAGCCCTAAGAAGAAACAAGAAATAGCATTAATGAAGAAAGATTAGATATTCTGTATTCTAAAATGTGTAAAAAGCATGAAAACATTATAACATGAAACCAGTTACCTCATCTTGCGTAAGACACTTGACATCTCCTCTCTCTTTCGCTTGGCTCTCTTGTGAGTACCCAACTTCCTCTTGGCCACCTTCAGAGCACGCTTGTCCTTACCAACCTTGAGAAGCTCAGTGATTCTCTTCTCATATGGTGCAAATCCAGCAACTTCCCTGATAAGACTCCTAACAAAGTGGACTCTCTTGCTAGTTTTCTAATTCCAAGAACACAGTAGTCTTACTATCACCCCAATGGAAAATACACCTAATTTTTGTGCGACGTAAATCCACACATGATGCACTATAACAAGAAATAATTAAATTACTAACCCCTTTTCTGTCAGAAGGGCGGGCAGCCAACTCTTTCTTGGTGACAATATGCCCTTTGTTCAAACCTACAAAGAGGCCGGTGTTCGGCTGTTTCGGTGCCATAGTCCTACATAAAATACACAAGCCAAAATAAGCTACTATACGCCCCCACCACACTGATGCTAAAACAAACTTTCAAGCTACGTTACCAACAAATTCCAATAGTCAAAATATACAATCTACATCACATAACAATAATTCTTGAATCATTACAAAACTTCTCGTGCATCATATTATTCTTTAAATATCCAATCTGGCACTGGTTGTATGGTATAATCACTCATATCAAAACTACGAGAGCCTACGAGACATACATTTCAATTTTAGTGGCGAAACATAGACTAAATAAAACTGTTAATCGAAACTACATAAGCTCAGCGTACCTGATGAATCAAACCGATATGAAACAACCTGAGAAAAAACAGAACACTATTAAACCGTTAATGATGTCACGAACATAGATGGAAATACTGAGGTGAGATTAGGGTTTCGGACTCACCTGCAGCCGCTACGATGGAGTGAATTTAGGGTTTCGAAATTGTATAATTGAAATTTGGGCCCAATAACGGGTTTCTACAATTCCTTTGAAGACAAACCTTTTCATGAATCATCAAGTGGGCCGTGCATGAATCATGGGCTTGAAGCACAACGCCCACACTGAGCTTTAGTTGTCTCTTTGAAAGATCGGAAAATGAAACGGAAATAAATACATAAACACGTGGGCTCGGATCCGGTAATGCGCAACTATTTGCGTAAAAACGACGTCGTGTTGACATTTTTTACTATAACCCTACGTAATTTTGAGTGAACCATTTACTAAAACTACGTAATTTTGACTCGCATTAAATAGCTTTTGCTCCACTGGATCTTAATCCTAAACACGCGTTTTGTTGTAAACATGCGTCTGGAGACTGCAGATGAGCTTGAAGGAATACTTGTTAAACAAAAACAAAAAAGTAGTTAAAATATGCCAAATGCGTCTTTTGGCAAAGATAACACAACAAGAATGAGTGAAGTTTTTACAGAGCAATTTATCAATACATGAAAGTGAAACACCAGTAATATAAACAAAGCATTTATACTGAATGGCAGCTTAATGGCAATGGCATATTCAGCCTTTGATTCCTATACCTGAGGACTGCTTTATGTTGCCAGTGCTTGACTAGGTTTTTCGTCATCATCTTACCCCCCGGTTGTTTTTCTTAGATCTCGCTTGAGATGTGGCTCTTGTTAGAGCCACTGCCATGATTGCCACTCACAAGGGACTCCTTGAGTCGAGTTATAGAACCTAGCATTTTTCCCGGCTTCTGAAAGGAAAAAATAGAGGGAGAGTGACTCAATACAAGTATACAACAGAGACTAGATGTTAAATATGTAAGGATGTCTTAAGGTTGACGGATATAAAATTAACTTGTCAATTTATACCAACATATTTTTGAAGTTTGACTTGCTTTGTCAGAGTAAATCAAAGAACAGAATTTGGAATCCGATATTATTGTAGCATAGAAATTAAAGGTGAAATCTGATAGCTAAGAAAAGAAACAAAAGACGCACCTCTTCTTTAGCACTAAACCGCAAGTTTAGCTGTGAAACATGGGATTTCCGCTGCTGCCATCGGTGCCCAATAACAGCGAGTCCCATCACAGCAGCAGCAATAACAATAGACCAGAGCGGATTAGCTTCTTTAACATGGTCATATAAGGAGGCTGCTTGTCTCTTCCACCAGGGTGCACCAGGATTACCTGAGCAAGCTTTCTTTTTGTATTTCCCTGAATTTGAGGAGGTAGTGTCTGCAGGTCCACCAGCAATAGTTTCGACAGATGGATTAGTCAATTCAGAAATCACGGTCTTAACATCAGAACTGGCTCCGGAAGCGCTACTATACTCAGCAGAATCATCGATACTTTGATCAAGCTCCACAATATTCGCCACAGGCTGAACTGTGCTTTCAGCACTTACAGTTTCTGTTGCACTTTCTGTCCCTTCAAACACTTCTACCTCCAAATTACCCTCATTAATACCCAAGCTCTTTACAGCCTCATCTTTGTAAGCAGATCTAGCACTTCCATCAGTAGCTTGACTAGGAGCCAACTCCCCCATCTTCTTTTCTTTAGGTGCTTCAGAATTCTCAAGTTCAGGAGCTACTATCACATTTTCAGGTTGTTTTTCTGGAAGCAAAAAGTGTCTAGACATGAACATTGCTTGAGAAGTTTCCATCTTTTCATCTTCATATGTAATTCCTGTGTCACCCACCGTCTCTTCAACAGCTTTTGGACCAGGAGCAGCAGCATAGGCTGACGCAGTGAGCGAAACAACTTCCCAGTCATTTCCACGAGGTGCTATCTCCTCCCCTTCACCGCTCTCTGCCATCTACGAAACATTCAATCATTGAGTTCACGATTTCATCAGTTCAAGATGCACAGTGTACATATTGATTTATCCACTGCTTTTATTATCAATTCAGACAAAGACATGAAAGTGGAGCATATTAAGAACAACATCAACCATGTGCAGCTATACTAAAACAAGGATAACAACATGCATCAAATCCAACAATTAACCATCTCCCAAAAAGCCAAAACCAGATAAAGAAGAATATAAACAAACCTAACCAAGACTTCCCTAGCAACAAATACCTCAATCCGAATCAGATCAACTCAAAGTCAAACCAGCAAAAACACAATTCACACTAGGATTAGGAACTCCCTAAATAAACAGACACAAGCTGAGATCATCACTGAGCTCAGATCCACGTCAAAACCCAAACCACAACCTCATGATTCTTAACCTTTCTTTAAAGCCACAAAACGCTACAAGTCCACTGAAGTAAACGACCACAATCGGACGATCATATTAACAGAAACATATATTCGTCATCATCGTCTTCGGAAAATCAACATAATTCAACGATTAAAATGAATAAGCGAATCATAAATTCATGAAACCCTAACAAAAGAGGAATCAACTCAAATCAGCAATCAAAGTGATTTCAGCGTAATCGACGACGATATAATGAAAGACAGACAACCGTACGGATAAGGATTCGGAGGCGATGAGCGATTCGAAGCTCGGAACTAGAATAACCGATGATGCTTGAAATGAAAGAAAATCAGTTGCCGTACGATGTTGTCCAAGTATTGCAAACTGGGAGAACGTATGGGTACGATATCAAATTGAACCGCTCGGTTCAATTGATGATCGGTTCAGTGGCAACTGAAACCGAAAATAGGAATGCGGAGTTAAAATAATATATAACAAACTATAGGGATCTAAATAAAAATATTCTCTTCGAGATGGACACGTGGCGATATTTGATTGGATGTTTGAAGTATCGATCTCGCTGTCTGTGCTGTCGCCTTGAAGAATCATCGATCGTCTCCGTCGTCGTGACTATTCTGATCTGCTGAGCGGCGGAGGTAATTGAGTTTGGATCGGACTTTGTGGAGGAGTGATGAGTGTGATCGACTTGCTTACGAGAGTTGATACGATATGCAAGAAGTATGACAGGTACGACATCGACAAGCACAAGGACAATGGAAACGTCGCGGGAGACGATGCTTTTGCCAGATTGTACGGTTCGATCGAGTCTGAAGTTGAAGAGGCTGTCAAGGTGTTGATCCTTCACCTCTCGATCTGGACATATGGTTGATTTTGAGTGGTGTGATTTTGTGTATTAGGGTTTGTGATTTGGATCGTGTTTTGTGGCTAATTGGATAGAAAGATGAATTTGTTGATATGGATTGTATATGAATTTTAAGCTGTGAAGTGGTTGTGAGAAGAAGCATGAATTTTATACTTATTCTTTGCTGGAATTTTGAGATTTCAAATTTTGGTTTGTGTTGTTGATATTATGTTGCAGAAATCAGAGGCTGCTGCGTCTGAGAAGAGTAGGGCGTCTGTGGTTGCTATGAATGCTGAGATCCGAAGGACAAAAGCACGCTTGCTAGAGGAGATTCCAAAACTGCAGAGGCTAGCTTTTAAGAAGGTGACCATTTATCCATAGAGGAACTCCTCTTGAATGTTCTTTTCCCTTGATTTTTAATTTCTTTTTGTAGTTCATAAGAAATTGATCTGTTCCACTTGAGAGACACTAAAACCATCTTTGCAACTTGCAAGTACTGGTTTTATTTAATGGAATTGCATTTATAGGTCAAAGGACTGCCAAAAGAGGAGCATGAGACTCGTGGTGATTTGGTGACTGCATTGAAAGAACGGATTGAGGACATACCTGATGGGACTACCCAAGCTGCTAAGCCAAATAATGGCTGGACAGCTTCAGGATCAACCACTGGAATTAAAATTAATTCAAGCTATGGTAAATTATATTGTGATTTATGACAAATCTTTTGCCTCTCGGAAAAGTAGTCTGTTGTTCTCTTGACATTCATAAACTGGGTTTGTTTCAGATGGAAAGTTTGATGATGATTACTTTCAGAGAACTGAGGAATCCAATCAGTTTAGGCAAGAGTATGAAATGAGAAAAATGAAACAGGCAAGTTTGTGACTCTATATGTTTTATTATGGTCTCTCAGATACACGTCAAACTTGTTTGGCAGTTACTAGTGCCAACAATTTACCCATTTCTCTTTTATCTACCAGAATTGTGATCAGCTTAGCCTTTTGCATTTTCTTTCCTGAGTAATGAATAAGACAAACTTACATGCATAATCTTTCAGGATGAGGGTCTTGATTATATAGCTGAAGGGTTGGATACGCTAAAAGACATGGCAAAAGACATGAATGAGGTGTGCTTTGCTATGGTTTTCATTTGTGTTGAATGATTCATTGATACATATGACATATATCTCGGGGCACACATTGATTCATTCTACCTTTATTTTCAGGAAATTGATAGACAGGTTCCTCTGATGGATGAAATTGACGACAAGGTGACATTTCTATATTGTTTTGCCTTTTATGCTTATATTCATGATCATAAGCGTCTTATTCAGCACTCTACATTTGTATGACTTTGACAATCATATCGAGGACTGATATCTTTAAGGGTAGAAAAAGATAGTTTTACCATGCATAGCTTCGGATTACATCTCCCAATTTTTCATGTCCTGAGAGCTTCATTGAATTACTGAGCTCCTAATGTAACCAAGCTACCTCTTTCAAAACTGGAAGTAGAATATATAATGAGCTCTTGTTCTAGTTTTGTTTACTGAAAAATTATGTATTGATATTTTATGCACTCTGTTGTACACTTTATGCCAGGTGGACAAAGCGACTTCTGACTTGAAAAATACAAATGTGAGACTTAAAGATACAGTTAACCAAGTAAGTGTTGTGACATTTGAATCAAATATTTGCTCCCTTTTTAATCACACTTTTTTGACTCTTATATGCTCTTTATAACTTCAGCTGAGGTCCAGCCGTAATTTCTGCATCGACATTATCTTATTATGTGTAATCCTCGGAATCGCTGCATATTTATATAAGTAAGTTTTACAATGAACCATACAATTAAATTAATGATATATGTATGTTTTTAGAAGAAACTTCCTAGTGTCTAGTCACTTTGAGATTATGTATCAACTATCTAGTCGCCGTGAAGCATCTGATCCACCTTATACTACTGTTGTGTACCATATTGCAGCGTTCTGAAGTAACCTGGCATGCAATTTGCTGTGATTCCTATATGAAAATTGGAAGAGATGTGCATTTCCCAAGTCCTAAAAGCCAGTTCAACATTATCTTCTGATGTAGACTTTAATACTGCTTGATGTGTGCCATACTTGGTTTGATTCTGTTATGGCGGTAACTTACATACACTGTTTTATGTTGTTGAAAGATACCTTACTGGGGCTTGTATTTTGGCAAAGTTTAGTTTTCCCTACGACATTACTCAGCTCTGGGCAAGTTCACTTGTGCAAAATATATATATGTATGTGTGCATTATTTCCCACTGTTCTTAGGCTGCCCTTCACTGGCCTATCTTCCTCGCACTTCATATTAAACTAGAAGGTGCCTATAAAGGTGCTTCAAATTCGTAGTAGTAAAGTAGTAGTATTCAAAAGAGGCACCAAAGGTGTTGAGATGTGCACTGCTTTGCTCCACCTTATCATAATTGTTCCATGGAAATGCCTGAATATCTTGGCCTGGTCTTCCATTTCTGAACCTGGTACTGAGAGCACTTGGACTGTCAGTATTTCTACTAATTGGCAAGTGTGATGATCTGTTCCCGACTTTCATAGAAGCATCAAAATGGCCCTTGAAAGATAAAGGGTCGCTGCCAGTGATTAAGTTCTTGGATTCAGATAATTGAAATCTTGAAGAATTTGCATAAAATAAAACCAAACTAATGAAAATATGGCATGAGCCCATTATCAGCATCTCAATGGATTTTCCTTTTAGATTGTGCTTGATTTTCCTTCTAAGATTATCCTCTTCGAAGATCAAAATCATTATCATATATTATCATTGCCTTCTCGGATGTCAGTCATCGCGGTCGTACTTTACTTTTTAGTTCATTTCACATTCTTTGTACGTACCGAGGCAAAGTACTCGATTTAGTTATTATTTTCATTTTTCTATTTGTCTAGACTAAACTGGGTCAGACTAACTTTTGTTAGCCTTTTAAATCATCGGATTATACTTTTGGCCTTCGCCTTTCAATAAAAAAAAGGATTTTTATTTAAAAGCGTCTCCATCAGATTTTAGGCTAGCCAAATTGAGATGGGAATATTTTATTTACAAGCGCATGGAGACATTTTAATATGATGTGGTTTGATAATTATATGTTATAGGACGGCTACCCTAAGGTGTCATTTTATGGGCCCGCAGCGGGGACATATTTAAGGGCCCAAACATCCAGGCCCACCTCTAACAAAGCTGCACCCACTTACCTCAAAAATTAAAACAATATTCAAACCCTAAGAAGTGAGATATGACATTGCATCATATATTTAGGATGGATGTCTCCATGCGAGCAACTTGATGCATGCGTCCGAGTGTTTGCCGGTGTTTTGTTTTTTAATTCAATTTTAATAAAATAACTGAGACAACTTAATTGTTCACAATTTACGTGTATATAAAAGTCTCAGATTTGCAGGCTAAATATTATGAAAAAGAAATGATGAAATTCATGCTTGACATTGATTTCGATGACCACATAATGAAGTAATAATATATAAACACCACGTGGGGAAGGGCCCATGGTGAATTTTCAAATCTTGTTCATTAGAAAAACACTATCTATGCCTATGGTTCGAAAAAAATGAAATAAAAAAATTTAGACGGTAAAATTCTTCGCGTCACTGAATCTCATTCTTAGAATCACGAACAATATCGAATTAAGGAAAGAGCTGAAAACATGGTGTAAGTGACATTTATCGAACAGTCATTGTCTCAAGTAAAAACATGTTTTACTAATGGTCTGAAAAAATCAGGCAATCAATTTCATTCCAACACCTCAAAATCAAAACTCTGTTCTTCTCACTTCTGCCACATATCTACTCCTCACTTCACTTTCTCTCTCTTTCTCCAGCCACTCACCACCAGACCTGACCTCATTGTCTTTCAATATATCTACTTTTTCCTTTTCAATCTCTTCTCACCCCATCCACTATTCAGCTTCCTGATCTCCTAGACCTCCATACACAGCCTCAAAACCCACCTCTGCAGCTCAATCTCTGGTGGTAGTCTCTATTGCAGAAATGAAGGTATGTTTTGTTACTTGGATTTGGGTGGACATAACTTGATTTGGGTTGGTGTTTGTTGCTACTTGCTAGTCAAAGTTTTCATCTTTTGACTAAGCAGCAGCTGGGTTTGATAGATCTAGTGTTCTGAATTTATGTTCTGTTTTGAGAAATTTGCAGAAGCTGGTCCTTAAAATCAACATGTCAGATGATGGAGATAAGCGCAAAGCCATGAAGACTGTTGCTGGCTTTCCAGGTAGATTTCATTTATCACTTCATATCTCACTTCTATTGATTCCAATCTATTAATAGCAAATCTGTGTGTATTTTTCAATTTAATGTATATAATCATTTGATGCTTGTTTCATTAAATAAAGATGTTGATAATAAAATAGCAGAACACTTTTTGTTACTCAAATCTAGAGAAAATTCAATTGTGTTATTAGTTTTTGAACCGAATGCTGTTGTTATATATTGACTTGATGTGTTTTTTGTTATCAGGGATCGACTCGATTTCAATTGACATGAAGGAACGGAAGCTAACGATCATAGGCACGGCAGACCCTACTAAGGTTGTAGGCAGGCTCCGCAAGTATTGGGCAACAGAGCTAGTATACGTCGGTCCAGCAAAGGAGCCAGAAAAAGCGGAGCCCAAAAAAGATGAACCAAAAAAAGAAGCTGCAGGTGACAAGAAGCCAGCAGAAAATGAGCCTAAGAAGGAAGGAGTTAAGGATGAACCCAAGAAAGACGAAGTGAAAAAAGAGGGCGAGGAGGCCGCTAAAGCGAATGTGGAAGTCGCTAAAGGCGGCGGCGAAGGCGGGGATGGGAAGAAGGATGAAGAGAAGAAAGTTGATCCTGTTTTGGAAATGGTGAAAGCTTATAGAGCTTACAACCCACAAATGACTAAGTATTATTATGTGCAAAGCATGGAGGAAAACCCTAATGCTTGTGTTATATGTTGATTGTTTTGGTAAAAGGTTGTTTTGTGTGGTTAAGGTATTGAGATTAAAATATGTAGTTATGAAAATAAAAAAAAACTCCCCCATTATAATGTATATGAAGTAATTGTACTCTTTTTCCATCCGATTTATAAATTAAACTAATACATAAACAAAAACACTTACAAAAAGCTAACTCATTTTTCATTTCTGTACTTTTTGTTACTCTTTTTATAGGAACAATTAAAATGCATTTTGCTGGTCTAAAAGCAACATCAGTTGACTAACAATTGTAATGAAGGTTACAAAATGTATCTTTCTTTTTCCTTTGTCATTGAAGTGCAAACTAAAGTGCCTATGCTACCAAAATTCATGTAACATTTGTGATGAAGTAATGATGTAATTGTAATTTAAATAAATGTTACATTTATAAAGAAGTGCAAATTAGAATTAGTGGCTTGAAATGTAAGTTAAATATAGAATCTAATAAAGTAGAACAAAAAAAGTAATGGTCAATTAGGCCTAGAGCTACTGGTATACAGTAGTTCACAACATCCACTCAAATTAGAATGTGTCTGGCTACCTATAAAGCTTATATATGAACATGGTTTATGGTCATATTGATAACTCTACATGCAATTAACGTTAGAAAAGAATATGATAATCATGACTGTTGAATTATGTTGGGTCAAGGTCATAATTTGTTGCTTGTGGTAGTTGAACTTTAACATGAATTCAACAAGTAACAAACGCTGACTGGAGTCACAGTCATCATCAAGAAATCCACAGCACTTTTGACGGAAGACAAAATTTAAGTAAATTTTAATTAATGATGATGTTATGGATTAAATATTTAGTACACAGTACGTATGTTACTGTTGGCAGATTCTAACGAAAATGACTGTTTTAGTTAGGTTCAGCTGCCACCTTATGATTATTTAATTAAATATGCTTTAAATATATTTAAATAAAATATATTTGAATTATATTTCTCTCAAAATAAACTTTAAGGGATGAGTTATGGAAATTGTATTTTGTCACTCAAATAACAAATCAAAGCTAAGTCAAATTCATTGTGTTAAATAAAATATTGAAATGGATGTCATCATCAACATGGTGACCGCTGTATGACAATCATTTGACTACTCTTTTTGTATTTTCTCTGCCTGACATTTTATGCCAAATTCTATGTAATCTTGAATGATGTAATGTTTTTCAATTATTTAATCTGTAAGCTAAAATGCTAAATGGCTCGCCACTAGATTGAAATCAGTAGGTTAAGGTTGAGCTAAGTGGGAATCACATGTAATAGTATATAACTATAATTACACCCAACGAATGTAATCCATCTAGAGGTTGTTTTGAGGTTTATAGTTCTAGGAATTTTCAACTGTAATACCTTTCAAGGGTATCTCCAATTGTGATAGCTAAAATGATTTTTTAAAATATACTCAGGGCCGGATAGGAGGAGCAGAAGGGCCCGCTGCCCCCTTTCATTGAGAATAATGTTAATATTAGTTATATTCAGTGCTAAAACAACTAAGCTTAATACCTAGTGGTGCTCCACTGTGTATTTTACAGAGCAGCAAATTTGATGAGTGAAAGTAAGATTACATGTATCTTGTTATCTATTTTTGATGCCAAGTAGGCATTTTTGCGGATTTTTTTTTCGATAGCGCTTATATTGAGTACAATTCATAGATATCGTATACATGATGTCTATTCTAATCATTTGAAGCTCTGGTCACAGCAACGGACATCCAACCCACAATCGACAGCATCAAACATGCATGTCTCTTCCGCATAGATGAAGAACGACCCTCCAAGAGAACAACAGGAATACAGACGAAGAGCCTCCATGCACGAGGCAGGAGGAAGGCAACAGCCTCCCACAAGGGAGGATTGAATAAATGGTGAGGCCAGGGATCGAACCCTTGACCTGAGGATTCTTTGTCAGAATCCCCACCATCAGGCTACCACCCTGATGGCGGCATTTTTGCGGATTTGAATCTCCCATTGCCATTGGAGATGCTGTGTGGCCATTTTTGAGGGACCAAATGCAACTATTCCGTTCCTAAAAAAATTCCATATCTGATTACGTACTTAGCATCCTATCACATATAATGACTAGGAGAAACTTCCAAGATTCGTCAAAAAATGAACACAAAATTAATGACCATAAGCTTTTGGGATGTGAAAGGATTACACAACAACAAAACTGTTAATAATTCCATCGCTCAGGGAATTTCATTCTTACATTTTTCTTAAGTCACCGTCCCAAACCTTCATTTCCTCCTTCGCAGCTAAGGATTTCAACTCTTTTTATTGTAGAAACTTCTAACACAATACAAAACCATTGAATACTCACAGTTTTCTACTATTTCATTTACTTGGTGGCATTCCACTTAGGATCAGTAATTACCTTGTCAGCGGCTTCAGCTGCAGCATGAGCAGCCTTATCAAAACCCAACTTTTGTAACTCAGTTGAGAAAGCATCAGCATCAGCAGGACTTATTTTGTAGGGGCTATGAGCTGTCCCAGGGAATGTGCCGTTGACAACTTCTTCCTTGTACTCCAAAAGAGCTTTATTTATGACATCGCCAACATGTCCGTACTGCTTGCAAAATTTTGGAGTGACCTTGGCATGGTGTGGATGTTGCATCATTCCCAAAAGATCATGGTACACCAGTACCTGCAGCAACAATGAGATTTCGAATGGAGTTATGAATACTAGTTAGGCTTTTCAACTTCAAGGCAAATTTTAGGAAATCCTGAAGTTTATTGTAAAGGTCCCAGGAAAAGCTTCATCAGTATCAAAGTAGCCTGATGACAATATTTATTTACATCACCACATTCACTGCACTAGAAAACTAAGCACTAAAATTATTATGCAATCTGCAATACATTTATTAGACATAAGTAGCTTCAAGTGAACCTGTCCGCTGCAGAAGGGACCAGCGCCAATGCCAATAGTTGGAATCTGAAGAGCAGATGTAACAGCTGCAGCCACAGGTGGAGGCACACATTCTAAAACAACAGAAAAGCACCCAGCTTCTTGCAAAGCCACTGCTGTCTCCAATACCTAACAAATATCCAACGCAACCTTCGCAAACCCTTACAACATGTTCAACAAACGATGACACCAAATTAACTACGCCATACCTTAACAGCACTAGCTACATTTCTCCCCTGAGGCCTAAACCCCCCTAACACACTAATTGCCTGAGGCGTTAAGCCAACATGTCCCATCACAGCAATCCCAGCTTCCACTATAGACTTAGCAGCAGTGATCCTGGAAGGCGATCCTCCTTCCAACTTAATCGCATCCATAGCTCCTTCCTTCAACACCCTCACAGCTGTATCTACAGCCTATTCACATATACATTTCGAACCACCATCATCATAAGCCACATACAAACTGATACAAAACAATACAATTACAAGCAGCATATACATATCTCGTTTGTTTCATAAATATTATTGTTTTCAGTATTATGTATAACAATTTTTTATGCATCTAAGAACTCAAAATCTTCACAATTTAGTATCTAACCTGAATGGCGCTAGACTCGTATGTACCAAACGGAAGATCGCCAACAAGCAACGGCCTCTTAGCTCCACGAGCAACCGCGCGGCAATGAACAAGCATTTCCTCAAGAGTAATAGGCAAAGTAGTATCATGTCCATGAACAACCATAGAAGCAGAATCTCCAACCAAGCAGATATCAATTCCAGCACTGTCTACATGCACCGCCGATGGATAATCATAAGCCGTCACCATCGTAATCCGTTCTCCCTTCTTATACATCTGCCTCAGGTTTGTCAGCGTCACTCTTTGATTAGGGTTTTGGGATTTCGGTCCGCCGTATACGGTGTTCTCTGGCACGTTGCTCATCCACTTCACACGGCGTAACAGCGACGCCGATGTCGCAATTGCGGATCGGGATTTCGCTAAACGGCTGAACGACATCGTATTCGGTAAATTAGGTGGAGATTGACAGCTGCGGCATCGAAGCGATACTTAACTGCGACTCGAGATTGAGGGAGAGCGGGAACTGCCAGAAATCGGCGGTCCAATTGCAATCAGCTCGGGTTGAATTATAGACTGGGCCGGGGAACGTGAGATATTAAAATGGGCCGTTGCCACGTGTCCATCTTCAGTCCTTATTAGGTTTTCCGGATTTCTTTACATTTACGCAACTAATGTGTTACCTGTTCCTAAACACAGCGTCACGCTTTTGGCGTTACGAACAAAAGAGTTTTGCGAAGCTGACAAGTGTCAGAACCACAGAAACGGACGACTAGGATTTCATTTCAAGGGCTCGGATCTCGAGATACAGTAATCTCTAGAATCCATATTTTAAACCTCTCTCTGCGCGTGAAGTTGCATTTCATCAGTTGAAAGCGATCGTATCATCATGGCGGAGAATTCCGAGAAATCGTCGTTGATGGAGAAGCTATCGGAAAAGCTACATGGAAGCGGCTCCGAGTCTGGGACGAAGGCCGGAGGAAAGCATTCGTCGCCGGTGACGCCTTCGTCGATGAAGTCTAAGTTCAACCGGCTGTTTGGTAGGGAAAAACCTGTCCACAAGTTGCTTGGCGGCGGAAAAGGTGAGAAATTTCTGCTCGGTTTTGATATTCAAGCTTTGAAGTTGGTACAGAGTTTGATTTGGTTTTAGGGTTTGAACAAGGTTGTTGATTAAGGGTTGATGTTTGATTGTGTTGTGTAAATTTGTGTTGTTATTTGAATTGATGAGTTGGACTGAGTTTGGTGATGGATTGTGTGGGGGCAGCTGCGGATGTGTTTATGTGGAGGAACAAGAAGATATCCGCTAGTTTGATTGGTGGGGTGACTGTGGTGTGGGCTCTGTTCGAGTTGATTGAATACCATTTGCTTACACTTGTTTGCCACGTATTGATGGCTGTGCTTTCTATTGTGTTCTTGTGGGCATGTGTCGCGTCTTTAATCAACAAGTAAGTTCCTTGCCTCTATTTGAAACTGTTCGAGTTAGTTTATGATTGTTGGAGATAGGTTCTTCATGGAATTTTGGGTGTAGGCCTCCACCTCCGATTCCCGAATATCAGATTAAAGAGGAGAAATTCCGCGAAATTGTATTTGCGCTGAGGAATGATATGAATAAAGGTTTGGATGTTCTCCATGAAATTGCTTGTGGAAGGGAGTTGAAGAAGTTCCTCGGGGTATGTTTCAATAGTTGATACAGACTTTCGTGTATGTTTGTTCGGCTGATATGGGCTTTGTGTTCAGGTTATTGCTGGGTTGTGGGTGCTGTCATTAGCTGGGAGTTGCTGCAATTTTCTAACTTTGTTTTACATAAGTAAGCGATTAGAACTTCCATATCTATTCGAAGGATATTTAATTATTCATATTTTTTGATGACGATTAATTTGTGAGGGATTTTTTCTGGTTATTTGCAACAGCATTTGTTCTTTTGCACACGGTGCCTGTTCTATATGACAAATATGAGGATCAAGTAGATTCCTACGCAGAGAAAGCTTTGATCCAGCTCAAGAATCAGTATGCAGTTTTTGATGCCAAGGTTTTGAGTAAAATTCCTAGAGGTCCACTGAAAGGTAAAAAGAAAGACTAATGCTGAAAATGAAATGTCTAGTGACTGGCAGCCCTGAGCTTCGGAGTATCTTAGCTAACACCATGTTTGTGAAAAATGAAATTGGACTGTTATGGTTGATCTGTGAAGTATCTTAGATTTATTACGAGTATTGCTGTTAGTATATTTGTGCAAGGCTTGCGCTCTTGACGTGTAAAAACTACTGTGATATGTGTATATATGAAAGCGAGCTTGAGCATTTGTTGGCATTCATAAGCATTTTAATCAATGATCACTTGTAATGGAGCCAATTTTCAGTGATCATTCATATAATATCCGGACAGAGCGGAACTGTAGAATCGATTTAGAAAAGAGTATAAGACCATGGAAGATTTGAGTATAAGACCAGAGACTACTCATTTTAGAAAAGAGTACATAGAATCGTTTTTGGACAATGATACCCCTCAGCCTGATAACTTTTGATAAATAAAAGTCTAATTTCGTAAAAACGTACACAGTTTCAGAAATAGCAAGTGTCCCATGACAGCCACTAGTTGCCTCCACGTTATGTTTCACATTCAGACAACGTGGCCTCGTCATGCCGACCTAAATGTATCATGTTTGCTTCGACTCCAAGACTTTTTAACGTTAATAATAACAGATAATTCAATCCAACAAACTAATTACATCTACATATATTTTGTCTCGCAAAACAACATCCAAAGTTTGTAAAAGGACATTTACTCATACTTGTCTGTCGGATATTGACTCAATATAAAATTTGCACCGTATCTGTATGTTGAAATATTCTTTCATTCACAAATTGAGTTTTTTATGTTATATTTTTACACAATAAAGTATTTAAGATAAAGAAATATTCAACGTTAATTTATCATTAATTAAAATATGAGCTGCCATTTCTCATGGCTGTCGATAAGCCAGAAGCATATTCAATTCCCCACTCGCTCCCTCTACCGTCCCGTTCCGTTATCTATAGCGTGTGACACTTTTCTATTCCTCTCCGAAAATATCTTCATCCACCCATCAATCTCAGCCGTCCAATTCAAATTAAACACACCAATCCACCGTCCAAATTCCTTTCCTAAACTATCCAACGAATCAAATACCGCCACGTGTAACATTTTCATAATAGAAAGATGTCTTTCCATAACGGTGTCTCTCTTCTCTGTTCACCGTGTACCGTTTCGTATGCTCAATAACTTAGCTTAGCTGTGTTCCTCCCTCCACCGATTCCCATCCATTAAAAACCAAACCCTCTTCCACAAATCCGAAACAACAACTTCCCCTGTTCGCGAAATCGATTCTTTAGATCCGAATTTTCCGGAAATGGAGGAGGACAAGATGAGCAACAAGAAATACATTACGTCATCAGAGCTTCGAAAACACGACCAGCCAGACGATCTATGGATCTCAATCCAAGGTAAAGTCTATGATGTCACCAAATGGGCTAAAGACCATCCAGGTGGCTCCATCCCATTACAGCATCTTGCCGGTCAAGACGTCACCGATGCATTCATCGCATATCATCCAGGTACAGCTTGGAAATATCTTGACAAGTTTTTCACTGGGTATTACGTTTCAGATATTCAAATCTCTGAGGTTTCTAAAGATTATCGTAAGATGTATTTTGAGTTTGCGAAGATGGGTTTGTTTGAGAAGAAAGGTCATGTGGCTTTCAGATCTGTTGTGACAGTTGCTGTATTGTTGTTTTTGGTTGTTTATGGTGTTTTGGGGTTTGAGAGTATTTGGGTGCATTTAGGGAGTGGTGGATTGTTAGGGATGTTATGGATGCAGAGTGCTTATATGGGTCATGATTCTGGTCATTATCAGATGATGAGTGGAAGAGGTTTCAACACATTGGCACAGATTTTGACCGGAAATTGTTTGACGGGGATTAGTATTGCGTGGTGGAAGTGGACGCATAATGCTCATCATTTGGCGGTGAATAGTCTTGATTATGATCCTGATCTTCAACATATTCCAGTGTTTGCTGTTTCTCCAAAGTTTTTTAATTCGATTACTTCAGTGTTTTATGGGAGAAAGCTTGAGTTTGATGCGTTGTCGAGGTTGTTTATTAGTTATCAGCATTGGAGTTATTACCCGGTTATGATTTTCGCTAGGATTAATCTGTATGTGCAGACTTTTCTACTGTTGTTTTCCAAGAGGAAGATTTCTTATAGATTTGCGAATATAGTGGGGACTTTTGTGTTTTGGACGTGGTTTCCTCTACTTGTTTCGTGTCTTCCAACTTGGACCGAGAGAATAATGTTTGTGCTTGCTAGTTTCACTGTTACATCAATCCAGCATATTCAGTTCACCTTGAACCATTTCTCGGCGAATGTTTACGTGGGAGCACCGAAAGGGGATGATTGGTTTGAGAGGCAGACTGCTGGGACAATTGATATTTCTTGCCCTAAATGGATGGACTGGTTTCACGGTGGTTTGCAGTTTCAGCTCGAGCATCATTTGTTCCCGAGGATGCCAAGATGTCAGCTTAGGAACATCTCACCAGTTGTGAAGAATCTATGCAAGAAGCATAACTTGCCGTATGTTAGTTTGTCCTTCTGGGATGCTAATGTTGCCACGATCAAGACGTTGAGAACTGCAGCACTACAAGCTCGAGACCTCAGTAATGCTCCAAATAACTTACTATGGGAAGCTGTCAACACTTACGGCTGAGGTCTACAGTCTTTAATCTCGTAGATTTATTCAAGTCCTTTCAAAGACAGTTTTCATATATCTTTCTTTGAGGTTTGCCACTCTTGATCTCTAACAGTCCTTTGTTCTATGATGTTCATTTCATTTATGATATCCTAGATCGAAGATCCAATGAATGAGTTTGAATTTTATAACTATTTATTATTAATGACATTAAGTACCTTTTGCACTGCAATCTTTCTGAAAGCCCCACACATTCTCAAATTTTCTACTTTTATCGTTAAGATTTATTCTCGCACTTTGGTATATGACAACAGGTGTTTTTTGTTTCGAAAGGGGGTGGCAGACACGTTACTTGCAAGGTTATCCTATCTGGCATGCCCAATGTTTTTGATACCTTTGAAGCTTCTGTGTTTTGAGAAGCAACAATTATTCTGGTACTGTCAATTTTTCCGTTGGGAAATACTTTTTGTGTTGAGATATGTTCTTACAAACTGTGTATGTGTTTTTGATACTGTCTGGCTGGCTGTCTGCCGCCTGTTTAGGTTTTTTAATGCAACCTATTGCATCATACAGCTGGTGTTAGAATAGATGTCCTTCTGTGCGCTGGATATCAGCTGTTACCGGCTTTCAGCCAGCAGGTAGGCTTCAAATACAATATCTTAGTATTCAAAAAGAACCTGTAAGACATGTGCAACTTTATTAGATTTAGTTTTGTTAGTTGCAATTCTGTTAACTTGAGGCCAGTTTGCCGAGATCTGTTATCTGTGCTGTATTCACTATTCAGTTGACAGTAACTTTGAAGTAAAATTCGGTCTCTTAAATGCCCCTAATATCCATTACGTTGTTCAAAATTGCGTTTGCCTGAAGTCGAAATTAACCTCATCATGAATAAGAGGAGCAATCAAATATATTTTTATCCTTAAATTATATTCATTAGGTCGCATCTCAACCGTCCATCTCGACCATTAGTTCATCAAACATTTGGGTTAGTGAATGATACTAAATACAAGAGGATTAGTAATTGTCACGTTTCACTAAATTAATAAAATAATGAATGAGATGAACGATTCGAATATGATCTTACTAGTAAAAATTAAAATATAAATGTTCTTTAGTGATCTTCCATAAACAACTTTACGTGAATATACTTTTTAGAAATTTAAAAGTGTAAACAAACACTAAGAAGCCCTAAGCCCTGAATAACGCAATTGGGCTGCGACAAAGTGGGCCTAGCGACGAATCTTTCCGCTTCGGATCTGTACTCAACTGAAGTGAAGTGATGGCGGCACATTGAAACCCTATAAAATCTCATCTCCGACTCCGACCAATCGCCGTCGCAAATGGAGAACAAACCTTGGTGCGAAGGGATCGGTAACGAAGCGCGCATTCTAATCGCCCATCAATCAACCTCCGGAACCGGACGATTCATCACCCTCCGCCATCCCAAATCCGGCAACAACACATGCTACATATTAACAGACGAGTCCCTCCAGGAGCTAAACTGGTTCAAGCAGACCTACGGTTCTTGGTTCTTAGGAGACTACGTTTTAGAAAACGGTAGTATGTATTTTCTAACTCCTGTTGATTTGGTTTTCATACTGTTGCCTTTGCTGGAGGAGGCTCGGATGAAGCGTGGTGTTGAGAGTGCCGGAAATTTCCGGTTGTTGGAGGATATTCTGTTTGTTGAAAATTACAGCGATTATCATTTGTTGTTGCCGATTGCGGAGAGATTAGTTTCAGTTGTTTGTGATGTTAAGGAGATTGGATCAGAGAAGTTTTTTAGGTTGGATGATGCGAGGGTTTTGTCTTGGATGGTTTGTAAGGTTAATCAGTTGAAAGCGGCGCTGCCAAAGCTGGATGGACATTATGCGGGAAGAGATGAGAAGGATACGGTTGCTGATGCGGTTTTGATTATGGGAGAGTATTTGGAGGAGAAGTGGGTTAAGGTTTTGTGTGAGCATTTGAAATTGGGATTTGAAGAGTTAACTGCAGTTAAGCCTGTTTCTGTTGGAGAGGCTGGTGAGAATGGACAGGGGGCTGCATCAAATGTCTTTCAGGCTAAGACTGTAACTGAAAAGAGGAGTAACAAGCTTGGGAAGCAAGCTAAGAAAGCGAAACTTGAGACTAACTCGCAGAATATTGGAGATATGTTCCGCAGAGTTACAAGGCGTGGGTAATTTTGTTGGTGCGCTGATATCTATCAAGTGAAGAACTACCGAATAGAGTGTTTACTTGGCAGTTTTTTTACAACATGGCTGGTTACCTAGCGAGAATGATCATTTCACTGTAAATTCTTGTTTTGAGTATCTGGAAGAAGAATTGATATAATTCCAATGGTAGGCTATCATTTTCTCCGCTTCTAGCTTGGTTGGTAATTTAATGAAGCTGTTTTGATTTGTACTTTTCTTGTGCAATGTAATTAGTGTCTGTATGCATCTGACATTTTGGTTGCTGAGGTTTGGCTAGCAAATTCGGAGAATTTTTGTTACCACTTTTTTAAAACTGCATTGTGGATGCTGTCATCTAATATGAGCAGACCTATTTAGATGTTTAGTTTTCTTGTGACTTGTTTGTGTCTTTTCTTAATCTGATTTTGAGGCTGAACTTCTGCTCGCACTATGTTGGAGGTTTTATTGTCATAAATTTGAAATTTTGAAGATGTAATATGGAATTTTATGATCTGAATTCTGATACTGGCTGTAGCCAAGGATTGTGGTTGGGCTGGATTTCAGTTATGGGATGTGTAAAAACTTAGAAGTACAAACAGAAGCTTTGATTAGCAATAGGCAAATTCCTTTTATTCAAGCTTCCACTGAAGTGAGCATGTATTGGTTGTGTTTGGATTTCAGATTTTAAAGAAGATTTATTGTGCCGGTGGTCTCTCAAATGGTGTCTCATTAAGTTGTCTTTTGTCTTACAGTTTCTACATTTTTTGCATGATTTTGCTCAGTATGTTGACGTGGAAATCTTTGTTTGTTTAGGGAGGGAGATGCTTTCCCTGCCTGCCAGTTTTATTTATTTTGTTTTGGGAATTTCAAAGCTGAAATTCTGTAGCAAATGGGTGAAATGTCTGTTTTATTATTTGGATTTTCATTTGTAGGCTAACTATTGTCTGAACTGTTCTCTTTTAGAAGTTTCCAACATAAAGCAAAGACTTTCATGGGACACTGCTGCAGCTTCAAGTAATATATAAAGAGACCGGTGAGGAAACAGCTACTAAAGAAATTACAGTTACATATGAGGATCAATGGTGGTTTTGCTTCTCTTGCTATCAGGCTGACATAGGAATCTGTGTTCCGCAAGGGGACTTCCATGTTTACTGTGTTACTCAGTTCCAGCAATCTTCTTCTTCAAAGACTCAATATCTGTGGCCAGTTCCTTCCTGCTTGACTGCAACAACATACAGAGACAATGCTGTCTGATCAGACTTGGCAGTTCTAAGGCTGGACTTGAGTTTGATAACTCAGTACCTTGAAGAGTAGGTATCTGTAAACAAACCATCCTGTGTATCCAAGGCCAACCAGCTCCATTATCTTGGGAAGCTACAGGCATCAAAAACGCCAATTCAAGTTCATGGATAAACAGGAAACAACAGGAGCTGGAAGCATTCACCTGTCCCTTACCAGAGGCACGGAGTTAATGGCACTGACGATTATGGAAGAAACCCAGACAGCAACTATTGCTCCTCCACCGTATATAAGCACCGTTGACTTGTTCTCCACTGCATCCCACTGCATTGAAGTGTCAAATGCTACTTTAAGAAAGCCAAATAATTCAATTTGGCCAAGTCTGCCACTGTTACTTTGTTGGTGAGCTAACCTTTTCCTTCAGGTCCTCAAAAATTTCATTAGCGTCAATGGATGTCTCTTCTGATGAAGATGCTCTGGTTTTCTGGAGCTGTGTGAACTGGCGTGACTCTGCAATTTTGTTGTGGTTCAAGATAAGATGCATTAATGGATAAGCGTCAGTCGAATCAAATATGTAAAATTGGGGGAAGCAATACTATAAATACCTGTATTTTTCACAGTTGTGATAGCTGGGCTGGCATTGCGTGACCGCTGCGGAAAGAGGGGTATAATGGAGCAGCGAGTAGAGGAAGCTACGTGAGGGAGGCAGCGCATCATGGCGGCCATGGTAGAGGACGACGCAGCAAATGCCATGGTGGCTACCTAGACTGTTTTTCAGGCTTGTCCTGTTCCGAATTACTAACTTGCGGCAGAGGGTATTGATGTTAGAATCGTGCATATGTGATTGGGTTGTTTGACACGTGGAGCCGCAAACAGCTCTGATTGGTCAGCGTCCTATCTTGATAACCCCTCTCCAGATTCCATAGGGCCTCAAACTGAAGAAATGCTTTAAGCCTCTGTTTTATCAAGTCC
The DNA here is from genome assembly GCA_006409495.1 of Sedum album. NCBI lineage: Eukaryota > Viridiplantae > Streptophyta > Magnoliopsida > Saxifragales > Crassulaceae > Sedum > Sedum album. The sequence goes on along the minus strand of QZGG01000058.1, from coordinate 108,123 downwards.
GCTTCTAAGGCTGTAGATGATCTGAACTCAAACGACTAGTGATATCACGTTCAGTTCTGGTTCTGGGCTCTATCAAAATCGGCAAGCCCAGTGTTACGTAATCCCGTTCGCAGTCCCATTGCCCAACGGCCCAGCAATTAGTTAATTCATCTTGTACTCATACCGTCATACGTCCATGAGGGGTAGTATAGTCCACTGTAGTGGGGTCCATCCAACCTGGAGTGACAACATGAGCGACACGTCGTCAATATTTACTGTACAACTCAATTATCTTTGCCGACATGCAGGACAACGTGGTAGGGACCACTACGATACCTTTTATGTCTATGTTGACGAAGCTCGATACACTCCACGTAATGCATCCACCACTATCGTGGTTAATGCGTAGGCCGTCCGATTAGATCATTATTGATCGTTGAATTTAGTATTAGTAACATTTGGAATACACGTGGGTGTCTTGATGGAGCGACTTGGAAGAAAGGCGTGAGATTTGGATCCGAATACCGATGGACGGTTAGGATCTCACGTCCGCTGGTTGCTGGGCCCTACTAATGTGGTAGTGCGTACCGCGTCGAACGGAAAGGTACCTTCTTAAATCACATTTTCCAAATTTGTTACAAATGAAAAACTGACTATTACTTCTAAATTTTAATAAAACGAGATTTAATAAAGTGAATTCATAAATCCTATATAAAATACTCCCTCCGTCCCAATTTGAGTGACCCATTTGTGAATTTTCACGGTTTTTAAGAAAATTGAAAAATGTGAGATAAAAAGTAAGAAAGAGAATGAGTGGGATAAAAAGTATGAAAGAGAGTGTAAATGTATATGTAAAAAAGTTTCTATTTTAGGAAATGGAAAGATCATTTTGGGACATCCAAAAAGGAAATGGGACACTCATAATGGGACGGAGGGAGTAGTATTTTAATATATATTTTTTACTTTTTATTTTAAGCGTGTATGTTGAGATTTTATTTGTACATTTAAATGACGAAAAAGAATAGTTATCTCCCTAGTTTTTTCAGGGACGTGGTGGTGGTGCGTAGCGAGTAGGAGCTGGCGACGCGTCATCTAATCCAAAATCGACACATATACAGATGAGGTTGTCAGACAGGACAGCTCAAGTGTTTTGTTGGTCCACCTCAACAACTACCGGTTAGACCTACAATAAATTACGTAACACTTATTTACCTCAATAATAAATAAATAATTAATAAATACACGTATGTAGATGGGATCGACACGTGTAGTGACCACGTGGACGTTGTCTGGCGATTCTCTCTCCGTCTAGTCCTCCGCAGAATCTGAACCTCTTTCCCTCCTCTCTTACTGCTTACAACACCGAGAGAGAGAGAGTGAGAGAAAGCTGCTTTGTTGGTTGGTCGTGTTTTGCTGTCAGCTGATTGTGCTTCGTCTCTGGTTCTTTTTTCAGCTTTGAGGGCTTGAGGTATGTATGTTCGTTTTTGTTTTATAATTTGATTCATTGTTGTGTTGTTTTTCATTAATCTTGAGTGATCCGAAAATGACTTGCTGGAAATTGTGTTTGTTTGATGATGTTTAGGTTTGAGTTAGTTATTTTTTGAATTTTGGTAGATTATTGTAACAGAATTTAGTTGTTAAGGATTAATAGAGTTCAATTGTATGTCAGAGCAGCCAAAATATGTTTGCTTGTATGATTTTAATGTGGCAAATCCATTGGAGCTGACCTTCTCCTTTGCTGAAGTGAATCTAAGGCTCAAAAAGGGCGAGGCGAGAGTGGACTGAATTGGCTTTGAATTGATAGGATGGGAAACGTGGAGGAAGTGAAAGGCTCCAAATCTGATAAATCAACCTCGCCTGTTGCACAGGTGAGTTATACACATCATTACATCAAGATCATCCTGAAGGAACATCTTCCGTTTGCAAACCAGATAATTTGATATACTCAGACATTTTGTGTGAATAAGTATTTCAATGTATTAAGCTCTATTTTTTGACATCTTGTGTCTGATTTTGATCAATATTTCAGCAGGAACTGAATGGAATGCAAGTATATCCTCCTCCGGATTGGGCTTCTATGCAAGTAAATAGTTGATTTCACTTTAATTGTTTCGGTGAATACAACTTATGTTGTTGCAGTGCCGTTTTGCTAACTCCATCTATTTGCAGGCATTTTATGGCCCCCGGATGCCTATTCCTCAATACTACAACTCAGGGTACCCACCTGGCCATCCTCTGCCGCATCACCCTTATATGTGGGGGCCACCTCAGGTATTATGCTATACTGTATTGAACATGACGGCTACTCAAAATTTTGTATAAATTACTGACTGAATTTAGATTTCTGCCTTCTTCTACTTAATAAGAAAGTTAATAGGATGTATCTACTGCTGCAGGCTATGATGCCATCATTTGCAGCTCCTTATGCTGCTCTTTACTCCCAAGGAGGTGTCTATGCTCATCCAGGACTCCCCATAGTGAGTCTCAATATTACTTACTGAATCACACCTTGAAATTCTAGTTTCAGAACGTGTCGGATTTTTGGTCAATCAGGAAAATGTTTAGACTTTAGAACTTGTTCTGGTGCTTCTTTATTGAATGATGAATCTCAAAGTTAAAGCCTCCTGGCTTAATTAATTACTGATGCCTACTGTTTTAACCATCACTTCTTAAATGGTGTCTACCTACACTCTCTGTATTAGCTGTGTTATTGATAAACAATATTCCTCACTATTGTAGGGGTCAACTAAACCAGGCGGCGTAGTTCTGTCCATGCCCTCTTCCTCCGAGGCTCCGGTACAGAAAATTTGTTTTTCACATTTTACCTTTCAATTAAGTAAATATATAAAAACCAATCCACTATTTGTTCCATTGATGTGAGAGGGATATTGATTAAACATGGTTCACAAGCTGATACTAGGTACTAACCACTTAGAGGTTATGCAGGCCGTTACTGCTTTGTGCATACAGCCTCCAGGAAAAACATCTGGGCACACAACTGGAGGTAGTGCGGATAGTGAAAGGTAATAAAAATGGTGTGACTAGATCAATAATTTTGTAGTAAAAATTCTGAGTTTCTATTCATGTAGTGTTGACACTGGCGGCTCCAGCATGCAAAGTAGGGAAAAAAGATCTGGGGTATGCCACTCCCAGAGAGATATATAATGCTAATGCTGTTTTTCAATCAGTTGGAATGTTTTCCTGTTGATTACATTTGCATTCTGATCTTATGTCAGGGTGAACAATCCCACAGAAAGAGAAAGCGCAATGGAACGTCAGACTTAGGTATAAACCGTCATACAAATAATGCTTATAATTCTGATCTTATGTTCTAACATGATTTTCATGCCTACTGCAAACAGAGAAGACGGTCAAACTTGAAATTAAAGCTAATTCCGCTATCCCCTTGAATACCAATGTATCTTCTAGCATAGTTCCAGGCCTTCCTATTGTTCCTTCTTTCAATGGAAAACTGGAAAGTGTAGCTGAGAAAGACATGATAGCTAATCAAGTAGTTGATTCAAATCAGTGTTTTGATGCTCAGCAAAGTGGTTCGAAATTATCGTCTGAAACAGGTTTTCAGGTGCGGCTCGTTTTATTTCACTTCTTATTTCATATGCATGCGATGCATCTAATATTTTTTATTATTTAATTTTTCATTAGAGCGAGCGCCAGCTAAAGCAAGAGCGGAGAAAACAATCCAACAGGGAATCTGCTAGAAGATCAAGGCTTAGAAAGCAGGTAGAAATCAAACCATTTTTAACTTCTCAAATCGCAATTCCATTGTTTTGTCTCTTGCTGAATGTATCATAAAATAATCACTATTCATATGTTTGTGTTGTTTATAGGCTGAAACTGAAGAACTTGCATCCAAGGTTGATGTCATAATGGCTGAGAATATGGGACTCAAGACCGAAATCAGTCAACTGCTAAAGAATTCGGAGAAATTGAAGCTCGAAAATTTGCAAATGATGGTGACCACTTGGACCATTTTTCTCTGGCTAAAATCAAATATTTCACAAGCTCATAAATATAGGGCTGAAAATATTACCTCAATTTGCAGGAAAAACTGAAAAATGCAAAGCTTGAAGATGCTGAGAAAGTCGGATCAAACACCGCGGACGACAGCAAAAACCAACCCCTGAGCACTGAGAATCTACTCTCAAGAGTGAACAACTCTGGTTCTGTTGTAACTCAAGAAGAGGAAGGTGAAATGTACACCAATAATAATTCCAACCCAACAAAGCTTCGTCAGCTTTTAGACTCTAGCCCTAGAGCTGATGGAGTAGCTGCCAGCTAACCGATCGTATAAGACCTTAAATGATAGGATCGCTTGTTAGCAGTAAAGACTAGGTCTAAGACTTGTTAAGGACTAAGACCAAGTTAGCAGGCACTTGTACCTCAGAAATATAAATGCAGCGGAAATTCGTCTAATGATTACTTTTATTAATCAATAGACTGTACAAGCGTTACAATATCTGTACAATAGTGTCTCCGACTATCAAAAACAGTCACCTTAACCTGAAGGTTGAAAACCAACAATCGTGACTCTTAGGACAAGTTCCTCTGCCCTGTACGTACTCGATGTACGCTCCGTAACTTCTGAAAATCAACTTTCCGATGATCAGAATGTGCTTGCACCTTGCTTGCGACTCTCTCTGCAATTTCTCAGCAGCCGTGTCAATTGCAATACCGATTCTTTGGTTTACCCATACGAGTAACCACCTTGTGTAACCGCCGCTTGACACATCACAATCTGCAACTTCCTTTGCATTGTGATTCTCCCAGGTGTCCAGCAGTTGCTCTAGCAGTTTGTTCGACTTATCTCCTTATACTTTTATCAGCATCATGATTCTGTGCATATCTCAATGTAATCCAGGTTCATGTCCCGCATACAGCCTGTCAGGACCACGTCCTCTGCACACTCAATTCAAATATGAGTAATGTGTTGTCATCATCAAAATTCAACATGGGAACCATGTATCAACAATTTCCCCCTTTTTGATGATGACAAACACGTAGGGACAAATAAACAACAGGTGATAAGACTGTGTCCGACTGAGAACTAAGTGAGACAAGTTCCCCCTAAACCTATGCACAGAAGCATATCATCAGAACAAGAACACACACTTGGTCTTGTTCCCCCTAAATCAGTACCCCCTATACTTCTTCCCCCTTTTGGCATCATCAAACAAGGGTCAAAAATATCAACACATAAACCACAAGTATGAAACAGCCAAAATGCACACAAAATAAATTGCACAATAAACTTCGAAATTAAAAGCATATTGTCTTAAATTGCATGGAAGGGGAAATAAAAAGTTCAACAACAAAGGGATTTATTTGGTAGGGATGGAAGGAAGGGATGAGTTCATGATGGTCAGGTACTGGCATTCACCATATCAGGGCATCAGACTCTGTCCTGAACTGCCTTCAGCACCACTTCTTTGAGTTCCTGGAACTCCTTCTTCAGATCCTTCATCTCTGAGGACATCTTCCTCAACTCATTCTACTGATTATGTTGATATCCAACTCAGTCAACCTTACTGAGTAATCATCAGGTGGAGACTATATCCATCAGAGTCCTCTTCATCATCCTTAGCTTCCACAAATGACTTTTCTTCCATTTTGTCCAAGTCCTTTATCCAGCCTTCATCAGAAACTAAGCCCATTTTTTGAAGTCGCTCGGATTAAATTTCCTCACCACTGGCACTTCGTCCTCATGATTCTTATACACTTCATGGTACTGGAGGATTTTCTTCACTATCCGTGCATAACTTGCTTCATCTGGCTTAAATAACCCATCTGATTGATGATCATCTTTGGAAGATTGATTGGCTCTTTCTTCAGGATCTTGTCCATCAACAGAATGTCTTCCAATGAACTAGACTGGTCTTCGACCCTCGGCAGCAATTTGTGACCATCAATTTGTGAAGGACCTTGACTTTGGCTGACAGATGCTTCGAAGGAACTCTTCCTGGCTTAGCTGTGCCACAAACTCGCTTTTGAACCACATATCTGTCTTCTTCATTTTCGGCCATTGTCCCTTTACCCATTCCCCATATCCTTTATGAGGAATGTTGAGAATAATTGACAGCTCTTTGCTGGACAGGGTCAGATCCTCTCCTCCAATAACAAAGTCCAGATGGACATTGTTTCCCTTTGCTGATACTGATAACTGAGAATAAAACTCAAAAACTGCAGATGGACTTACCATTTCGTCCATATCGAACAAATTCTCCCACCCTTGATACTCCAGCAGGTCCAAGACCTCGTCTAGTTTCTGCTCCTTCAGAAACTACTGAACACTCCATATCTCTAAGATTTCCTTCTTGGTCTTCTGCTTCTTGACAGCAACATCCTCATCGTCTCAGAATCATAGACCACATTGCTCTTCTTCCTTTGATCAGACATGACCTTATCGGCTGGGATCTTGTCCCCATAGGCCTAGTCTTCTTGGACTGCTTAGGAGTCTTGGCAGTTGCTTGACCTCTTGCTGGACTGATGATTACTACCTCCTCATCACTCGGAACTTGGAATGACTTTCCCTTTGCTAAGTCTTTAGCAACCCTTGCTGCTCTTGCAAGGATCTCCTCCTCAGTTTCATCATCATCACTGTTGACTTGGACCGATTTTCCCTTTGCTAAATTCCTAGCAAACTCTGCTGCTTCTTCTATCTCCACAGCAGCACGATCCATATCCTCAGTTTCTCTACTTTCCCATCCCTGCACTTCAACAAACCCATCCACGACCGGGTTTCCTAAACACTTCATCATCAGCGGTGTTCTCCACAACATCCGCATCATCATCAAACAGTACGATTAATCGCAATCAAAATCCTTTGAATAACAGATGCAATATGCTCAGAGTCCTTACCGGAATCCTTCTCGCTTACCACATCGCGTTCACAACCTTTTGCCATTCGCATTCTCCGATCCGTGCATGTTGTCCTCTACAATCACGGACTCCATCTCCGTCGATTGAGGCGGTGGACATACACGACCATCGCTCGCGACAGGTCCTCAACCTCTGAGGCAACAATAGCGGGTGTTGGTGTTGGCGGCCATTGAATTGTTTGCAGAGGATTTCGTCTTCGTCGATTAGGGTTTCTGTAGGTTTGAGAACTGATTTTGCGGTGAGAAGTTATTTTTCCCGAACTGCTCCTCAAAACCCTTTGTTTTCGGTCCAAATTCAAAATTCAAATTCATCATAATTGCGAAAACGATTCGGCTTCCCAAGACCATGTTACACGCATCCACTCCATCTCCCAATCAATTCGTTGACTGCACAAGACTTTGTCTCCTTTTCTGACATGCATTAAACCATGAGACAGATACCTTTAAATCTGCTCAACTACCAAATCTGGTCATTGTCCTGAACAGGTGAATACTGTACCCAGACCTTATCATGAACTCCACAAGGGACATTGTGATGGTTTGGCTTGACCGTAAGGGTCTATAGTACGAACATCACAATTCAAACACTCATACATTCACACAAAACGTACCTTTGAGTATTTGGCTAAGGAGGCTGGTACACTTCCTTCATGAGGCTACTGAGGATCAAGATCCGGAAGGTACTTGGCTAAGAAGCAAATACAATCCAAGCAAAAACAAGACAATTTCACCTTTAATCAAGAAGTAAAGCATGCAACCATTCTATTCACACATAGGCAGATTCACATACTTTAGGATCTATGTATCAATACTTACCCTTATTCTAACCAATCATTGAGGGTTAAGTTTAGAGATACCTCACTAGGTAGAAATCATACCAAGTGCTGTCCTGAACTTCTCGAAATGTTTCCCTGCATAAAGCTTTGGTGAATATGTCCGCGACTTGTTCCTCAGTCCTACAAGTTTCCATAGAAACAAGTCCTTTCTCTACACATCCCTTATAAATGATGCTTAATCTCAATATGTTTCATTCTACTGTGATGTACTGGATTCTTAGCTACACATATAGCACTAGTATTATCACAATAAATAGGGATATGATCAAAGTAGAGATTGAAATCACTTAGCTGATTCCTTAACCAAAGAAGTTGTGCACAACATGCTCCGGCAGCAACATACTCAGCTTCGGTTGTGGAAAGAGCTACCGAATTCTGCTTCTTGGACCCCCATGATACGAGACAAGATCCAAGGTACTGAGCCATCCCGGACGTTGACTTCCTGTCACATCTGTCCCCGGCATAATCAGCATCAGTGTATCCTTCCAGTGTCAAGGACTTATACCTCGGATACCACAGAACAAGGTTCTTGGTCCCCTTCAAGTACCTCAGGATCCTTTTCACAGCTTTCACGTGTGTTTCTCTCGGATCGGACTGGTACCTGGCACAGACACAAACACTGAACATAATGTCAGGTCTACTTGCTGTTAAATACAGTAGTGAACCAATCATTCCTCTATAAAGTGTTGGATCTGCCTTTGGAGAGGTTTCATCCCTGGACAAGGAACTGCTGGTCGAACTTGGAGTAGCAGAGGGCTTTGACTGATCAAGTCCATACTTTTTCACTATCTCGGACAAGTACTTGGCCTGATGTATCTGAGTCCCATTCTCCATCTGCTGAATCTGAAGTCCCAAGAAGTAGGTCAATTCCCCGACCATACTCATCTCAAATTCACTTTCCATAAGCTCAGTGAACTTCTTAACCAATTCATCACTGGTTGACCCGAAAACAATGTCGTCGACATAGACCTGACTATCAACAGATCCTTCTTTGTCCTCAGAAGGAACAATGTCTTGTCCACTGCTCCTCTCTCATATCCATGAGCTATTAGGAAATCTGACAACCTTTCATACCATGCCCTTGGTGCCTGTTTCAACCCATAAAGTGCTTTGTCAAGAACATAAACATGGTCTGGATGGACTGTGTCCTCAAAACCTGGAGTCTGTTTCACATAAACTTCCTCCTTCAGGTTCCCATTCAAGAACGCTGTCTTCACGTCCATTTGATGGAGCTTGAATCCATGTTGAACTGAATAAGCAATGAGAAGTCGGATGGCCTCTAACCTTGCCACCGGTGCGAAGGTCTCATCATAATCGATGCCTTCTTGCTGATTATACCCTTGTACAACCAACCGAGCCTTGTTCCGAACAATGACTCCCTTCTCATCCTTCTTGTTCCTGAACACCCAACGAGTACCAATCACCTTTCTCTTTTCTGGTCTAGGTACAAGTCTCCAAACCTTATTCCTTTCAAACTGATGCAGCTCTTCTTGCATTGCCTGAACCCAATCTGGATCCTTAAGTGCATCTTCTACCTTCTTTGGCTCAATCAGGGACACAAACGCAGTCTGGACTTGTTCCCCCTGAAACGCTGCATAGCAATAGTAATCCCGAAGTCTGACATTTGGTTGTCTCTCTCTAGGGTTTCTTCTCAACGGAACTACATCTCCAATAACTTCCTCTACTGGATTCTGATCGTTGTTACCATCCTCAGCTACCTGATCCTGATCAGTAACCTGGACTTGTTCCACCTGCCGTTCCTCTGGGACAGGTATCTGAACTGGATTCTCATCAACACCACTTGTGCTGGATTCTCGTCGGCAACCTCCTGTACCTCATCAACACCCTCTTGTGTTGGATAACCAATGCTTCCTTCAGCATGGAACACATCTGGTCGAGCTAATACAAAGATTTCCTCTGCTGGTTCCTGTTGGACTTGGTCCTCAGCAGGCTTCCTAGGCATGACATTCTCGTCAAAGACCACATGTACGCTTTCCTCCATTTTCTGAGTTTGCTGATTGTACACCTTGTATGCCTTACTGTGAGCTGAATACCCTACAAATATACCTTCATCACTCTTGGATCTAGCTTTCCTAGCTGATCCTTCCCGTTGTTGTGAATGAAGCACTTACACCCGAAACTTTCAAGTGAGAAATGTTGGGTTTACGTCCTTTCAGCAGCTCATACGGAGTCTTGTTCAGATTGGTCTCAAATAGCTCTGTTCAACATAACAAGCTGTATTCATTGCTTCTCTCCCAAAACCTCTTAGCAGGCCACTTTCCAGCAACATAGTCCTGGTCATATCCTCCAGGGTCCTGTTCTTGCGTTCCACTACCCCATTCTGCTGTGGAGTCCTTGGCGCTGAAAAGTTATGATAAACTCCCTGACTGGCACACCAGCTGATGAAATCTGCATTGTCAAACTCAGTACCATGATCTGATCTGATACTTTTAAGTTTCTGACCCAGCATTGTTTCCACAGCCTTGACCCAAACCTCAAACTGATCAAATACCTCAGTCTTGGAAGAAATGAATATTGTCCATGTATACCTTGAATAATCATCAACCAAAACGAACACATACTTTTACCTCCAATGGTCTGAGTCCTCATAGGTCCACACAAGTCCATATGCACTAACTCCAAAGGTCTGCTGGTACTGACACATTCTTAGGCTGAAATGAGGTCCTGGTCTGCTTGCCTCTAGTACAAGGAACACAAACCTGATCAGGTACATGACTCACTTCTGGTAACCCACGAACCAGTTCCAACCTCTGAAGCTTTTTCATCAACCTGAGATTCACATGACCTAGACGCCTGTGCCATAAACCTGAATCATCTGCCTTTGAAGACAAATAGATACTCGTCTGGGTCAAAGTCCGGATCAGTCATATATACTCCATTTTCCATGATGCCTTTGAGAAGAATCTTTCCTGTTCTTAGAGACTTCACATAGCACTCATTAGAAGTAAAACAACTTTATTATTACTATCTTGACAAGTTGATAAACACTAAGTAAATCAAACTTCAAGTTCCGGACCAAACTAACATTATCTACACTAACTTTCTTATTTAACTTAACCATACCTGTGCCTAGAATTTCACCTTTACTTCTGTTTCCAAAGGTAATTAACCTCCGGAATGTTGTTGTAGAGAAGAGAAGTAGTCCACCTTTCCAGTCATGTGGCTGGAGCATCCACTGTCTACATACCATGGACCTGTTCCTCTCTCTACCTGCACAGAAATGATTAGTTCTTACGTACCCAAATTAGCTTAGCCTTTTTGGGTTTCAAGTCAGCACAAAGTTAACACTAGAAATGTTCTTTGGAGAATTTAAAACATCAGTTTGACAGACTGATTCTGTCCGGTACATGTCCTGCTTTGGAAACTTTCTGCATGACAGCTTTTCCAGAGATGACCTTCCTTTCCACAGTGGTAACAGATTTTCCTCTTTCTGAAATCCACTTTGTTGAACTCAGCAACCTTTTCCTTCTGTTTGTTGAGGTTGATCCCGCTGGTCTTTGTCCTAGAGCGCTTTTTGCCCAAATATGATATCCTTTACCATATATCCTTGCCTCGTCATGAAGATCCACCTTCACCCGTGGAGTCTCCTGGGTTCACCAGCACTTGGACCTCTTTCAGAATAGTCACTTCACCATAACCTAGTCCCGGTTTAGGTTTCTGAACTCTGGAACTGATCCTTCTAGCCATAGGTTCTTGAACCTGCAAAACAGCTTCTCGTTTTCCAACGAGCTCATTCTGAAGTTGCCGTATCTTGGCAGACTTCTTCTCAATGACAACTTCTTGCTTTTCAACAAGGTTAGACAATTCATCATTCTTATCACAAAGCCTTCTAATAAGAAACATTAAAGTAGAATGTGATGTATATTTAGATGAATCAGAAGAAGAAGAATCTACCTCAGATGTAGATGATTCTTCCTTTGCCATTAAGCAGTAATTCCTTCTGGAAGATCTAGACCCAAACAGACTGTCGAGGTCACTGTCCTCATCTGAATCACCCCAAGTTGCTATCATAGCTTTCTTGTCTTTCTGTTTCTCATCCGGTTTGTCATCCTTTGACTTCTCCTTGTCAGATTTATCCTTCTTTTTCTTTCTACAATCCCTAGCAAAGTGTCCCTTTTTCTTGCAATAGAAACACTCATCATCCTTACCGGCGGTGCGTTTGGAAGACGAGTCCTTTGAACCAAGTTTCTTACTTGCGATCTGCAAAGCCTTGGACAACAATGCCATGTCTGACTTATCATCGGATTTCTCATCGGATTCCTTTTCCTTTTCTTTACCTTTTCCTTTGCCCTTTCCGTTCGAGGACTTAGACTTCTCCTTGTCTTTGTCCTTTTCACTGACCAGTGCTATCTGCTTCCCACCTTCTGAGGTTCACGTCCCTCAAACTTACATTTCTCAATAAGCATGTTACTTTCCAGTTTGAGACTAATTCCTCAAGAGTAATCCTCTTAGTATCAGGAAGAGCAGCTAGGGTCCTTGATATGTTATCCCATGCTGGACTAAGTCCTTGCAGAAAGTGGTGAGTAACTTCCCATTGCTCAAGTTCCTTTCCCAATCTGGACAGTGTAGACAAACTTCCCTGGAACTTAGAATGATAGTCATGAAGCGACTCATCCTTTCCTTGACGAAGGGCATTGAACTTCATCTGAGCGGTAATGATCCTGTTCTTCTTCACATCACCAGAACCTTCATAAATCCTCTTGAGAGCATCCCAAACTTCTGCGGGATCTTTATACATCATGACCTTGTCCAGATCACCAGGTTCAAGTGCAGAATGCAGAACTTTCATAGCCTGAGCATTTTTCTGGAGTTTCTTGTAATCTGCAGTGGTGTAAAAAGCCTGGGTTTCTCTTTAGTTGGATCAGTATCATCCTGGATGATTTGACGGCCCTGTTCAATTATCTGCCAAACTTCTCCGTCCAGTGCGAGGACATGTTCCTCAAACCGAATTGCCCATGACGCATATTCTCCTACCTTCAGCTTTGGTGGAGTAGCAAACGAGTCTCCTGACATACCTGCAATGCTCAACAAGATCTAGAACCAGCGGCTCTGATACCAATTGATAGGATCGCTTGTTAGCAGTAAAGACTAGGTCTAAGACTTGTTAAGGACTAAGACCAAGTTAGCAGGCACTTGTACCTCAGAAATATAAATGCAGCGGAAATTCGTCTAATGATTGCTTTTATTAATCAATAGACTGTACAAGCGTTACAATATCTGTACAATAGTGTCTACAACTATCAAAAACACAGTCACCTTAGCCTGAAGGTTAAAACCCACAATCGTGACTCTTAGGACAAGTTCCTCTGCCCTGCACGCACTTGGTGTACGCTCCGTTACTTCTGAAAACCAACTTTCCGATGATCAGAATATGCTTGCACGCTTGCTTGCGACTCTCTCAGCAATTCTCTAGACGTTCTCTGACGAATGCAATGCTGATTCTTTGGTTTACCCACGCGTGTAACCGCCGAGTGTAACCACCATGTAACCACCATTTGACACATCATAATCTGCAACTTCCTTTGCATTGTGATTCCAACAGGTGTTCAGCAGTTGTTCCAGCAGTTGGTACGACTTATCCATTCACACTTTTATCAGCATCATGATTTCATGCATATCTCAGTGTAGTCTTGGTTCATGTCCCGTATGTAGCCTATCAGGACCATGTCCTCTGCACACTCAACTTAAATATGAGTAACGTGTTGTCATCATCAAAACTTAATATGGGAACCATGTATCAACAGTATCATACAGAAACACCCTCACAAGAGTATTTAATATTCTAAAATAAAGTAAAAATATTAAATAAAACAATAAACACACGTTAGCAGTGTTGTGAAAATCGACTTGATGGTCGACGAGGCAAAGTAAGTGGGTTAATGGGTAAATCCGGATCAATCCATGGGTCAATGTCCCGACTTTTATTATTTATATTTGTAAAACATTTTGATATTTCGTAAATAAATGAATTCATAAGGCACACAATTTAATATAAAATCATTTCCTACAAGAATTTAACATTACAATAGTTCATCTGAATCATTACAACTACACAAAAGTTAGATCGTCAAAAAAATCATTTGCTTAAGCATCATTATTTGCATCCTCATATGTTTCATTTGGTCTTTCATGTCGTAAAACCCAGTCGGGTTGATCGGTGTGACCCCGGGTCCATGCAATTTCGGTTCAATAAGTAAATCGACCCGATTAAGTCTCTACAGGTCAACCCGCCGGGTCTAATCGAGTTTAATAACACTGCACGAAAGTTTACGTAAATATTTTTAATTCATTCGATATAAATAGAATTGATATGACGTCTCTATTCTCATTTCATACTCCCTCCGTCCCATTATGAGTGTCCCATTTCCTTTTTGGATGTCCCAAAATGATCTTCTCATTTCCTAAAATAGAAACTTTTTTACCTCTACATTTACACTCTCTTTCATACTTTTTATCCCACTCATTCTCTTTCTTACTTTTTATCTCACATTTTTCAATTTTCTTAAAAACCGTGAAAGTTCCCAAATGGGACACTCAAAATGGGACGGAGAGAGTATACGAGTATAAAGTTATATCTTTTTCTTTTATAACTTAATAATATTAATATTCCACTTTATTCGATTGTATAATTAAAGTAATTAATCCCTGATTAGAGGCCAGAGATGTAATCAACACCCGTCTCTGGAATCCATGAATTGCCGCCAATAAAATTCCCAACAGTAAACTTCTGAGCATCATTTACACCCATCAAATGATATCCCGACCATTTGACCCGGCCGGAAGTCGACGAACCCAGTCCGTTATTCGAATACTCTCCGTAGTACAATGTGCTCAAGTAATTGTTTCCAGACCACTCGAGCCACCCTCTCGACTGGATCACGTCATCAATGTATGTCGCAATCACAACTGACCTCGCGTACTGCTTCCACGGTCGTCCCAAGTATGACTTGTATGAGTGTTTAACCGGAGTCAGTTCCGGCCCGGTTATGATCCGGCTTCTGTGGATTGAAAAACCCGTGTTCTGACCCGGGTCAGTCCGGCCGCTTGCCATAACGGCATTGCTTCCTTTGGGCTTTTGTAACATTATGTTGCAAGATTGCATTACTGCTGCTGCATTTCCGAATAAAAGTCTACTGTGCCGGAAATGTCGCATTCACGATAGAATTGACGGAGGGATTGAGCGTAGAGTGTGTCTTGATGACCTGCAATTTTGCAATGGTATATAACAGCATGATCAGAGGCCACTGCTAGAGCAATGGCTTGCTCGCCTTGTACTCCGGCCGTGTTGCGAAACCCAATGTCCTTAGCTATAAATCCATCACCAGAAACAGCTGCAGCTCACACAGTTAAATAAATCATAATTCAAGAGAAAATGAAGAAGCTATGTTCTGTTTTCATTGCTTAAGTTCTGTTTTTCTATTATCATGAATACTTACCGAAGGTGGCTGATCCGATGAGCGATGATCCTCCGCGCACACTGCTACCATACTCGATGACAGTGGAGTCTTTTCCATCTCCGATCAACATAATCCCGTCTCTACTTGTGTGTATCTTCTCTTTATAAACACCACTTTTCACATGAATTACATACCTACCTTTCCCACCTGAACCAGCAGCTTTGATAGCCTCTCCTACAGTTTTATAATCTCCGGATCCGTCTTTAGCCACCACCGCATCAGCCGTCACGTCCCCAACAATGAGTTTCTTGTCTTTGCGCGATAGCCATTTGGGGAAATCATCTGTTTTCTTTACATTTAGGTTGGGATTATTTGAGATTCTGTTGATGAGGGCAAGAGCATTGCTTGCTAGCTGCGATAAATGGTCCATTCGAGCGGCTATTTGGTAACCGGAAAGACTAGTATAGGTAGCTTCCAAGGTGGCATAGTCCTTGCAGTTGTCTTGGTATGTTAGTACTGCACTGAGCCATGTCTGGAGGTCTTCTTTGTGTTTAGTTTTCGATTTATGAAGAGTGGCTAGTGACTGTTTCAGCTTCTTAGGGACATGTCCATCAACTCATCACAATAGTCTTCATGCATCACACAATGTTCTCAACTCTTGAAACAAAATCATAAACTAAATTTCTATATATATCGACAAGGTTACCTGAAGTAGCGTTGGTGGCGGACGAGGGGCCGAGGCTGGCTGAAAGGTGACTATTGGTGGCAGAGATGGTCTTTTTGATAAGGAGGGATATGATATCAAGTGAAGCACCACTTGGTGAACTTAAAGTAACATTGCTCTCCATGACAGTTTCGATGCACAGAGTTGGGTATCGAGTAAAGCTGCATTCATTTTGTACTTGAGCCACAATATTCATCGGCTTACACGAGCCAGGGGAAATCCATGTAACCAACAGCCAGACAGCCATGATGCAGAATTTGGCCTTTACACTCGGCATGTTTGTTTTTTGTAAGACAATAAGGCCAGTTTGAGAAACTCTTAGCAGACTAAACTCCCAAGGTACACATGCTTATATATACATTGATGTACAAGTGACCTCTGAATGATACTGACAGCTCATTGTTGGACATTAAGTTCTGATAAGAGTTAGATAGTTTTGACAGTTTAACGAACATGGATGTTTGGTGCTAGAGGGTTTTCAATTAGGGTTTACTTGCATTGCATGGAGACTTCATTTATGACATCCATCGACAAATCCTTCGCAAACTCAAAATATTCTGTGGAAAATGAAAGAATACTCTTTATCAAGGTTTCTGCAGGATTCAGTATTTGAACAAGTGTTTTTTCGAGACAAAAGCAGTACCTAAAATACTAGTTACAGCTAAACTGATACAATTTGATGTTGTAACCAAAGCTGAATCTGAAGAGAAGATGATTGGATCATGGGTCAGTATAGTTATTAATGTAAATTCATCATTTTAAAATTGATTTCCATTTCAAAATCAAGCATGAAAGTTAAGGAGTGAAGATCAAATGTCAAGACATGAAGAAACTGATGTCTGAACTATGTTTTCTACACAATCTTACATACACTCTATAATACTTAGGACCAAAGAAAACTTAAAACCAATAATGTAATTGCATGATAAGTACAAGCTGGAAAATGCCAAAGCTAAGTGTACTTGAAAAGCAAATCGAATATTGTTTACGAGACATGAATGGAAACTAAAGGCAAGGATCAATATTCCTATGATTATAAATAAGCCATAAAAGAGATGCATACATGTTGCAATTATAAGTTATTCAAAAAACAAATGGAAGAATACAATTTAGAGCAAATATGGTTATTTATCTTCACCACTTTAAACAAATTCCACCCTTGGCTTCCTTTTGTTTTCATGTAGGTAAGATTCAACTGTCAGGTGCAAGCATCATGTAGTTATTGTATTTAACTGTCAGAATGCGACCATTTTAGGGAATCGAAAGTGATAATGCTGGCCGGGCCGAAACTTCACACGATTTGTTACTTTCAGAGTGTTAAGAGAAACTAATGTTGCGTTCACTTCGTTGAAATGGAATCAATTTTGGAGTAATGGAAAGCTCATTCCTAATGGAATGAAAATATATGTTGTTTGGTTGGGCTAATGGAATGGAATGAGTCATTCCAACTTCATTCCATTCAAAGCCAAAATAAATAAAATTCATTCCTCCCAAAATAGATGGTATAAGTCCATTCCCTTATTTGATTTCTCTTGATCCATTTAAATAACTCCACACAACATCATTTTTTATATATATTTATTCAATTTATTTACTTATTTTGCAAATGAAAAGTGAACAAAAGAGATTCCATTCCTTATCTAATTCCATTCCTTTCTCATTCCATTATTTCGTCGATTCCATTCATGTGAAGTGAACACACCATAAGTCCATTCTACCATTCTCATTCACCAAGGCTTATACTAAATTCTTGAAACCTAACAGAAGGGGCACCTGACAGGGGTAACACAACAACTCAACGGAGTAAACAATATATCGTTTGCCCGATAGCTCGATGGTTCACCTGGTCTCGACCTCAAAGAATTTTCGTTATATATTGAAAATAGTTTTGATGAACCATGTGTTTATGTTTGGCATTTCTGATTAATGATCATGTGATGACAATAAATATCTGAGTGTTCAACAACTTATGCTGATGATCATGTTAAATAAAGCAACTCAGTCGAATTTTTTTTGAATGTGAAGTTGCAGCTATGAAGTCTTAATCAGAAAATGTATATTGGAGTAGCACAGCACCACTACCATGTGTTAAGGTGTGAAACGAAATCTCAACTAGCAAAACATGATAATTGGTGACATCTTTATATCTACCTTTGAGACAAAGAGACATCATCAACATGCAGCATATAACGAAGAGTCTAGATGGAAAATAAGAGCAACATTAAAATGATTTGTGTTTGATTTCTTATGATGTTTGATTTAAGAAAAAACATGTCTAAGTAACATAATTGACATAAAAAAATTATGCACCAAGAAAAATGAGCATAGAGTATTTGAGAACCCTTATCAATATAAAGTGTGATTAAGCTTCGCATTGCATATCCTCATATAACAATGGGTAGGATATTATTTCCAGTGATATATTCCTTCACTTAGTAAAACCTCAGACTCATGGCATAGATGCTTGAACCACCGACCTTCAGACACCGGATGGATGACCGCTAATTTATTGATTTCAATAATAACTTCCACAATAAAACAATGCTATCTTCGACGAAACCTTACATTTATATTACCATATTTTATTTTTCATATCATTAAATTCTCTATTATTCGTAAATTGGATATATCATCCCCTTTTAGCTATATATAATTTGTGGCACATTAGCACTTGGATTCAAAACATTCAACCCCAACAGGCTTACAGGAGTAGCACACACAGAAATAGGAGACAAGGAAAAAGAAACAACTGTTCATGGGAACTTTTACGATTAAGGTGGTGGAAGTAAGAAACCGATCAGCATAATAAAAAACAGCACTAAATAACAGGTTTTTAACTTACTAACTGAACTTTTAAATTAACATAAATTCACAAGTTGACTGCTTAAAAAATATACTGTACTATTACTTATTACACAACCCAACCATGCTCACAATCACAGTTTTAACTTCATTTTTAGGCTGTAGCCTGTAGTTAGTCAACATAGCGATAAGCAGATGCAACATTAGTTCCTTACAAGATTGATATTATGGCAAAACAAATAGGTTCTATGATGATTCGACGTTCCTAAAACTTTTCTAAATAGTACAAGTCTCAATAAGAAAATTCATTCTCCTTACCCACATTCATAAATAATTTCCATCTTCTGCATCGGCAAAATCTATGGCCTTTTGAGCTTTCATTTCTGATCACTATACTATATTTGTTCGCCTATGGCGAATACACATTCCCAGTCACTCAGTATTCTTCTGTAAGACACTCTGTTTAGAAAACAAAGAAACTGTACAGCATAAGACAACATACATATCTCAACTCGTACATTCATAAAATGAATGAGCAAAGTTCAAATCACCAACCTGCATTTCCAAATAACGGACACACTTATGTTACGCAGACATGACAGTAACAGCCAAGAATACCACAAGAGCCATCCCAACACAAACTCCAACAACCACCATATAAGCGACAGCCCTAGACTGAAACTTAAATTTACAACTACACCACGTCAACCCCTTTTCCACAAAAGGAGCAAGGGCAACAGCCCCCGCAGCTCTTGCAACCTTAGTCACTTGACTTCCAGCCCATACCATAGCCATCACTTTAACAAACCTCTTCATCGCAGCAACATATCCGAATCTTCCGGAAGCCGGCGCAATGTAAAACCAAACAACTAAAAAAGTTGTCATGTAGTAAGCAGTGTTGAGAATACCATAAGCCAATATGCCACAGCTGCCGTACCTTTTTAGTTTGATGAATGCTTCTTTTGCGGAAAATGGTTTGTGTTGGGTATTGTTCGAAACGTCGTCGTTTGGAGGAGTATAATCGTCAGAAGTGGAAAATTGAATTGGTGAGCGTCGATGTGGGAGACTGGAGAGATTGATTTGATTTGAGAAAGGGCGTTGTTTGAAAGGGATTGGGAGGATTGGTTCGTGATTTGAGTTTTGGCGATGGGGATTTGGGGGTTTTAGGTGGATAGGAATTTGGGCGGATATCGACATTGAAATTTGATGCGGCGGTGAAGGAAGGTTTCATTGGGTTGGGTTGGATTGTCTCAGCAGCTGCTGCTGCTGTTTGCGGATCTCTAAGATATTAATTTTAGAATTTGATCCTTGAAGTTGTACGTTTTACGAATAGACCCTTAGAAATTTGGAACATGTAATTACGGAGAAAAATGGGATGAATAAGATAGAGTATGGTTTGGTAGAGTGAGGTTTTAGGAGGACCGATAAATATATGTGATACGATGAGATATGATCTCAATCGTTGATTACTAATAATTCAACGGATTAGATTTGATTCAAAAAAGTAACCGTCGCTCTCAACCGCTAGGGTTTTTTGCAAATCAAACCACTCATTATATAAAAACCAACTTTAATCTCAACCGTATATTAATTAAGAATTCAACTGCCCCGTGTTTTTCGTAAATTCAACTGTCAATTTTAATAAAACTAACTTTAATCTCAACTGTTAGGTTAATCAAATCAACAGTTCAGATTTTATCGTTATGTCTCACATAAATTAGATGTCCTCCTAGAACCTAATTTTATGTTAAAATTAATTAAAAAATAGGAATAATTGTAGAAAATCACTATCATAATATTGTGTTTTACAGAAAATCACCATTGTGACAACAAATTATGAAATGACTATATTATAACCACTCCGTTATAAAAAATCATCATTGTCATAACTCCGTTAGAAATTGCAAATCACGCACCATAATACGCGTGGATAAATAATTTTAATATTGACAAATACAGAAAAACACTATTATAATATCCAGCTTTGCAGAAAACCACCATTTTAAAATTTATTTATAAAATGACTATGTTATAATAGTTTTGTTATCAAAAAATCATCATCTGAATATACAAGTAACAATAAAGAATGTTGTTGAGGCTTCGATTGTGGCTATGTTTGAAGAGCAATGCAGAATACATGTTGCTAAAAAATTAGGGTTCACTAATATGTGTTCCACACTGGACATGAAATTTGACAAAAGTATACTTGCGGTAACGAATGTGGTTGAAGTCTTTATCTTTAGTATAACTTTGAACCTTAAAGAAACCGATGAAGTTTTAAAAGTAGCGACATAGCAAATCATATTTCATAAGGATAAGATGGGGAAAACCTTTTATTGTGAATTGGGTAGTCGATAGCCATTACGCAATGATAATAAGCTCTCGAGCATGAATTTTATTTTTAGCATTATTTCTTCATTGACATCCATCAAGATTTAATTAAAGAATCATGTAGCTAGTATATATTTATCAAAAAGTTATTACTATCGGAGCCTCCGATCTAGCACGAACAGGGCATCTGATAGTCATTTCACATTTAGTTATTATTATGATAGTTTTTTTGTAAAATTGAAATTATAATGATGGTTTTCTACGATTAACTTAATTAATAAAATAATATTTAATAACCACACAAATGTGCTTTAACAGTAATTTTAACGGAACAATGACAATGTTGGTTTTTTGATAACAGAGCTATTATAATAGATGCATTTCGTAATTAGTTGTTACAATGATAATTTTCTGCAAAATAGTGTATTATAATAGTGTTTTTCTTTAATTGATCCTAAAAATATGAAAGTATTTTAAATTAATCTGAAAAATGAAAATTATTTATTTATATATATTTCTAGATTTTTGATAAAACGGTTGTGATTAATCTTAAAGTTGTGATTAATCTTATGGTTGAGATTATAATTGTTTTTTAATTAAAGTGGGCGGTTGGATTTGCAAAAAAACACGAGCGGTTGGATTTGACGATTATTTTTGTTTAAATACTGTCCGTTGTATTAGTAGGAACCAATGGATAGGATGATGTCCTACAATTCTACATAAAGTTATGCGTCTCACTTGAACATTTTTCATATTACATTCGACTACCCGTTTAACATTTGTGGTCGCAGAACAACCACATATCACTGTTCTGGCAAATATTCTGTTAAATATATTAACTTTGAGTTAATTACGGATGAACACCTGTATAATAAGCCATATCTCATAAAACCGCATGTATATTACAATATTGCATTTGACCAACTATATAATTATCGTTGTTACCAAACAACCACCTCTAATAACAAAGATGTGGTTAAATGGTATAAGTGATTATAGAGGTGATGAAGTGAAAATTCATTTATTATATTGGTGTTGAATTGTAGTAAAAATATTATTATTATATTAAAAAACGAATTTATTTAACGAAATTTTTAACAGAATAGGGATAAGTGGTTGTTTGGTAACGAAAAACGTTATACAAATGGTCGAATGCAACATTACAATAGAAATGCGATTTCATTTAATATGACCTATTATATAGGTAGTCATTGAAATTAACCCATTAACTTTTTAATATAATAATACTATTTTATACATTACACAATCAATATAATGAATGACTTTCCACTTTACCACCACTGTAATCACTTTCGTTACTATTGAACCACCTCTCTCTATTATTAGAGGTGGTTGTTTGGTAACGACGATAATTATAAAGGTGGTTGAATGCAATATACAATATACAGGTGGTTTTGTGAAATATGATCTTTTATGCAGGTGGTCATTTGTAATTAACCCTAAATTAAATGAATATTAC
The DNA here is from genome assembly GCA_006409495.1 of Sedum album. Classification (NCBI taxonomy): domain Eukaryota; kingdom Viridiplantae; phylum Streptophyta; class Magnoliopsida; order Saxifragales; family Crassulaceae; genus Sedum; species Sedum album. The sequence continues at coordinate 85,657 of QZGG01000058.1, read as the reverse complement.
TGAGAACAGAATTGTGAACAATACGAATAAATAATACCAAACAGCACGAAATGACTGAAAAAGGGAAGAGATTGTGTTGAGGCTTGCTCGGCAATCTCCTTAAAGCCAAATTGCCCCCGTTTGGTGCTTGATGTGGAATGACGATCGACCTCACATGATACAACAACCGTACCTTCTTTCACTGCACCGACATGAAAAAGTCGAAATAAATACTGTCCTTCACTATCACCGGACTCAAACACAAATCAAAACTCACTCACATAGGAACGCAGTGGGAGATTGACTCAACTAATTCTATACAATCGATTAACTCAAAAGATTAACCTTCTTTTGACTCAAAAGATTAACTCAAAAGATTAACTCACTCACATAGGAACGCAGTGGGAGATTGACTCAAAAGATTAACCTTCTTTTGAGAGTACCACTTTCTCATTAAAATCGTTGTTATCATATCAAGAACCACCTACCTCTTATGGTTACAAAATGCCGGGGCAATCGTTTGAATTGCATCATTGAGCGAAATGTCTGCCATGTTCGCTTTTATTGTGTTGGTGTAATCTATTGCCGTGTTTATAGTGGCGAATTCTGGAATTTTGTGTGTTGAGGGCAACATAAAAATTTTTGTATTTTTTTTCCGAATTTGTTGACTGTTGTTATTAATGATATTTCCAATTTATATCAAATGTTTCATTAGATACATAATGCATCATTTTAAAGATATTCAATTTATCTATAATATAAACCTTTTATATTATATACGGAAATGTCAAAGTTTTACGACACAAACATGTCTTTTGTAGTGGGTTAGGTTCAATAGAAATATTTATTTTTAGAGATGAAATTTTTTATATCAATTGCTTATTTTGAGTAATCTAACATTTGAAATTAAAATTTAATCTTCAGAATAACATAAAATAAAGCATCAATAGTATGTGTGATTAAGATTGATAACCCATCAATATCAAAAGTTAAATAAAAATATTAACGATAAAGATATTGTTATTAACGATAAACTAATATAACATCGTGGAACATATAAAACTGACAATTAACTGTTTTTAAATTAAAACTGAATGAGAAATTAATAAAATCTAAAATCTATACTGATGATATCTAATTTAGCTTCTATCAAGTAAAAATATTATTACCATTTTAAGATTATAATTTAATTTTATAAATACTCATATTTCATTTGTATATAACATATAAAATTTTGATAAAAAAACAAATAAAATTCATCGGGGGCTCAGGCCCCGCCCCCATATAAATACATTCATTATTTTTAGACAACGCTTATAATAAAAGCGCTGTCGTATAGTATTCACAGCGCTTCAAAGGTATAAGCGCTGTTGAAAGTCTTAATTTAAACAGCGCTTATAATAAAAGCGCTGTCGTATACTATTTACAACGCTTTTCATGTAAGCGCTGTCCAAATTAAGACTTTCAACAGCTCTTATACCTTTAAACGCTTTTAAAAGTAGACCTTTAGACAACGCTTATATGAATAAGCACTGTAGTAAACTTTTGACAGCGCTTCTTCATAAAACGCTGTGTTTATTTACCTTACAACAGCGCTTATTAATTTAAGCGCTGTTTTAAGTGTGTTTTTTACAGCACTTATTTACAAACACTGTTAAATAACTATTCTGTACTAGTGGAGCGAGATGTCTGCACTGTTAGCTTTTATTGTTTGTTGCGTTGGTGTAATCTTTTGTATTGCTTTTCCAAAATTATTACCATTCTTATGTACCTTTAGATTTTCACGTTAACCAAACTTGATATATAATTGAACTTAATGATTGTTGTCAGGAAATCAACTTATGACAAGTAGAATTATGTATAGTCCTTCCATAAAAGTTCTTAATTTACGAAAAATAGTTGGTCTTCATAAAATTAATTTTCAATACATAATACACTTGAACTCTAATAAAATGGTCATTACAAACTTAATAAAGTGTTATATAACCATTCATTTTTGTAATAAGTTGTCAATTGATTAATGTATAGAATTGTCATCCAAGGATTCTTCATCACTCGTAGCGACAATAATTCGCAAAAAATTAATCAAACTCTCAATAGATTTCTTTATACCCCGTGGCAATCTAAAAGAGCATTTATGTTGTAATTCAACAATGCTTTCTGATGCAATATCTTTGACTTGATTAACAATTAAGTCGTTCCATAAATATTTTGCTAAAAACATTTTTTCCTCAACATCTCCACATGCAATTTTGCATTTTTTGGAATAATATTTAGCAAATGGAGAATCAAAATTTTTGTTCTTTCTCGAATGAAATTAACATTTGCAGTTGCATTTTTTTGCGAGGTCTATAATTATATTACCAATTTCGACAATATTTGCCTCTGCAATCTGCGTATTGGAGTACATAGTTTTTCTACAAAAGTAAAGAATTACAGTTCTATCACAAATTTTTTTGATAAGTAAGTTTTGTGGGACACAAATTATATTAAAGTAGGCAGTTGTAAGGATGTAAGTTGTAAAAAGAAATTTTTTGAAGATTGACACAAAATAAGAAGACATGACTCTATTTTCAAAATATAAAATTTTGAAATGTATTGAACAATCTACAAGTTTATAGGGAGACCTGAAGATCGTATATAAGGGTGCACTCAAACACATTTTTTGCATGTTATTCGTGAACTAGTTTGATCAAATGTTATTTGCATCACATGCATTTTATGAACTTAGTAACATTTTGTTTAAAATGAATATTTAAATAATATTTTCATGTGTTGTAATTAAATAAATAACTAATACATTTTTCTTGCTTTATGTGTTTCTTGAGATGGTTATGGATCCGGATCCCATACAGCCTACAGCCAAATGCAGCATTTATTCAAATTTTAAATTTCAAAATTTACTCATAAAACGACATAGTTTTGGTCTGAATTATATCAAAACGACGCTGTTTTACTAAAACCCAAATTTAAAATTGTTGAACCCTTTAGAAAACTACGTAGTTTTGATATTATTAATTCAAAACGACGTCATTTAACTTTCGACTGTAAAGTACAGTACGCTGCACTGGATCTCAATCCGATGGTTGTATGTACTAACTTTAATAAATTATTCATTCTCAGTAACAAGTGTCGAAACAAAATTAACAAGAAATCACCTTACAAAAGAAAAATAAAAATAGGAAATGTGAATAGTTATATAAATGAAAAATTATTTAGAAAATAAAAAAATTGAAAATTTATTCTAACATACAAAAGTTGATGAATACTGTGTAGTTTAAATGAAATCTGGTTCATACACACAATGAATTTTCAATTTATTCTTTTCATTTTGTAAGCGTTTTATGTGAATCAAGTAAATAAGTATTTAAATTATTTTTATTCTTTATGTATTCATGGTGATGAGAATGGTTGAAGAATGGCAAACATATATTTGTAAGACCATGAGACACGCCTCGATCGTTTGGCTTTTAATAATCTTAAACTGAACCGTCGAACTAATATAATTAACGATTAAGATTCAATCCTTCCGTATCACAAATATTTACCCCTCTAGAAATTATTGGTGGCAATTCATATTTATTGTTTACCACAAAAAATCATACAAATACTTATTTTAACATATCACGTGTCCAAACCGAAAAAGAGAAAACCACCTTAAAAGCGATAACAATTTTCCATAAACTTTGAAAAACTATTATATGTTTAAACACCAGATATTAGAGACAGTCAAAGTTTAATTCGCAACGACCGCATAGTGATTTTTAAGGGTGCCAAATCCATTCTTTTACATGTCATTCTAAGGTCGAAATAGCCAAATATATATTGATCTAATCTACGGTCTGTTTTTTTCGAAGTTCATGATTGACGAATAAGACCTGAACATAATTTTTTAAACTATACTTAAAATAATGGACTGCCATTTTGTAAGTTCGATCGAATTCAAAGTCCTCATATACGAAAAATCAAATTTCATCTACCCAATCTTGCTACGGACCATTTTAAGGATAATATATACTTTCCTTATATACCAATAATATTAGTAGTTTGGTGCACAAAAACTTATTCATCATATAAATTATAAGCATTCGACTACATCTCTATATTTAAATTATATTTGTAAGGTCACATTTGAAGCGTCTATTTCATCCATGTGTTTATCAATTGAATGACACATGTCTACATGTTAGATTGTCTTTATATAACTTTTATTTTATTAATTAAAGAAATATATATAATCAAAATAAATGTGATATGATAATTATGATATGGTAATTATAGGAAATTGTAGGGGTAATTTTGGAAGCTAAAACGTGGCTTTAAAAATAAATGACAATAGAGGATCTTCCTTTAAAAATAGGAAAATTAAAAAGATTGCACTTTGATTTAACTGCAAAATTTTAATAATTTTTTTATGAAAGTAATATGTGCATGGATTAAGAAGATGTTAGACATAGTATATTTGTATAAATGAAGGAAAAAATCTAGAATATTTATTTTGATCGATTAATAGTTGAGAATAGAATGACTTTAAATTAGATTAGGTAGTTAGATTTGAAAGAAAAAACATGGAGGGCGGAATTTGATAATTATTTTAATTTAAATCTCATCTATCGATCCATTTTGTATTTTCCTGTCTACACAAACTTATCTGTCCTCCTAAAATTTATTATATATGTAAATAGAGTTAGTTCATTTACAACCGATGAAGCGTTTTGTGAACTCTGCGACCCCCTATCGCGACCTCTAGTTCAATTTGATCCAAAAGTCCACTAATCACCTTTTTGGGAATCTGATCACTTTTTATTCAAAATGCACAAATACACATTAACATGTGTAGGAAAGGGTTCTAGAAAGACAACTAAAGTTTTGTAAGACGGAGGGACAACATCTCAACCATTCATTTCTATCAATCCAACGGAAAAGATTAAATGTAAAAAACCTCCAAATCCAACCCCCCCGTATTTTTCGTAAATCCAACCGCCAACTTTAATAAAAACTAACATTAATCTCAACCGTCGGATTAATCAAATCAATGGTTGAGATTTCGTCCAACCGTCTCACAAATACTTAATGTCCTCCTTGAACTTAACTCAACATGTGTAATCTATTAATTCAAAAGTGCAAATAGTTGAATCTCCAAAATCTACATGTGCAAAGGGGTCGCACAGAAACTGCACTCTTTAAAATATTCAAAAATAATAAGAGAATAATGATAAAAATGGATTATTTGAGACTATTTCAAATTAATTGGAATTTTTTAATGGAGTTTTGGTAACAGATTCAACATTTAAGTATGTGTCTTAGGAGCATGAACAATGTTATGATCTCTACGATCCCCTTAAGGCACTGTTGGATCTAATTGATCAAACGGTATATAAATTGCACTTTTTCAATTTTGTCTTTTGTGCAAAAATTCAGAGTGAACAAATGCACATATGAACGTGCATGTACTTGATTCAAAAGTGCAAATAGTTCAAATCACAAAATGCACAAATGAACAAATGCACGGTGGTCGCAGAGGAACTGCACTCTGTTTCTTAGAACTTGTCCAATTTGTTATGACAAGTATTAAGAAAATGTGTTACTTGTGCTTTCACTGTTTCAAATGCATATAAATACTATAAATAAATACGTGAAAAAGAAATATTTGATAACCAATTCGAGAAAGTGCGTATATAATGTGGGGTTATCCAACCTCAACAAGCACCAATCCCCTAATAACGGTCAGAAATGATGTACAAACTTGCAAAACTTGCTATCAAGACCTTTAACTACCAACTCATGTAGATGTACATTGAGCTCCTCTCGATATATAGACCTCTTAGATTTAAATTTGTAGCGGAAAATTCTAAGAACTATACGTCTACAACAAATCCAAAAGCAGTATAATAACAAAACGGTAAACAAGTATACTTGAATCCATATTAGCATTTGTATTTTTTTCTCGGCGGAGGTTGATATTCCAATCTATCCGTATGATTAACAGTGCGTCGTTATACACTGCAAATCTAAATTTATATTCCTACTCATAACTAGTGTAGCTGTATGTAGGGTCGAACCCAAGGGAAAGTTATCTAGTGTAAGAGTTATACTGCTAATTAATCCTACTCCTAAAAGGGGGTTTTAGGATTGTTTGTAACTACAACTTAAGGTTCTAATAAAAGAAAAACACAGTCCTGAGAATCTCATTGCAACCAGTAATCATAGACCAGAGATGCATTAATCCAGTAAATTATAATTGTTCTAATTAGATAGTTCCGCTGGGGATTTTACCTAATTGTAGTTCTATCTTTTATTACCTGCTAGAGTCTCAAGAAGATGTAACAATTACCTAATCAAATCACCACAATAGTTCCACCGCTAGGCTTTGCTACTATGACAATTCAATTAGGTATAATGTATTTGATAAAAATCTAATTTCACCGCTAGGCAAGGTCAAGCAAATAAAACATCATGCAATACATAAATAAACAAATTTCACTAAATTAAAACATGCTATTTAATGGTCTCATAAAACGTTGCAACTAAACTCCCTAAACTGTAGGGAAATTTAGCTACTCCTAAAAACATTAATCTAAAACTGAGTTTGGAGAGGAAACACTTGGTTGGTGGCCGTTTAGGCTCTCCTCTCAATTAGGGTTAAAATCCTAATTTTAATGCTATTGAAATTTTTGAACGATAGATCTGCGGATCTTAAAGGGTTTTAGAAAATACTTTACCGTCCGCGGAAATATTCCAGGACCGTCCGCGGGTGGCGTCAGCATAACGTCATCCAGCTCTATCGTGCTTAATTCCTTCGTCTTCGTGATCCGAATTCGCCTAAAATGCTACATTAGGGTGTAAAAGCTCGTTTGCAGTCTAAATATACTTTAAATATAAAATACCACGAAAAGGTAATATTTCACAAATAAAGCATATCAAAACGATGGAAATAAGATGATAACGGATCGTATAAATATGCTCCATCAACGATCCTTGCCAAATACTTTTGAGAGAGTGAGTATTATATGTATATAGATTCGATACGTTAGATTGGGGACCTCACCCATATTTATACAAAAAGAATAGTGTGTGAAAAGTCATGACCCCTTCAATCCAGCGGTACATGCTTATTCAAAGGTATCTACACCTAATATGTCTCACTCCCATGGATTCATATGTTTATACCTAAGTCCATTAACATTAGTGCATTTACTAAGTGACCTTAATATTAGAATGTTATTCAACAATCTCCCACTGGGTCACATACGTAAATCAAATGAACGCGCATAACCAAATGAACGCTCAAAATTGCTATCATATATATAGGGTAATCCTTAACCAATCTCAATCATTAGCTCTATTAACAAATGATCAAGACAATTTTTGTAACATTAATCGTTACTAAAACAACAATGGTCACATATGTTAACAAAACAAACAATAAGATCATCATGGATGTGTAGCATGAAAATTACATGAAATTGTGATCAAAACATGTCTATTTCCAATAGGTCCACCTCAATATTGGAGATCGATAACAGAGTGCATTATATATAATTTAACAAACTTAAGTGTGCACCAATACAAAATAAAAGAGCAATATATGTCTTCAATACAAATTCTCACTATATGAAAGTATCATCAAATAAGACTGCACCCATATTAGCAGTATGCTCATGAAAGACCTTGAGTGGTAATTCTTTTGAAAGCGGATCCGCTATCATGGAATTTGTTCTAATGTGCTCTATTGGTATCTGTCCACTCTGTATCTTAACTAAGAACTTAATATCAATATGTTTTGACTTTGCACAGCTCTTGTTGTTGTTGAAATATAGCACTGCCGAATTATTTTCATCACATCAAATTGAAACAAATTCCAACTTACATATTTAAATATAAAAGTAAAGAACTGAAAAATGAAGAAAACACGCAAATTTTTTAATCCATCCAAGTGGTATTCTATCCTACATTTTTGTCATGTATACTTGATTAAGTAACATTTAATACATTGAACCCACGTGAGGTTGAGCACAAGACATTAAAACATTGGCTATTGTTGATCGCTTGGCTAGAATTCTTGTCTAAGTTCTGGTTCAAAGAAGCTTGAGAAGGAAGTAATTTCAAACTCGGCAAGCGCTAGATTAAAACGCAGTGTTTGTATGAGTAGCTACCAACGTCATCGGTTCAGCGGTCCAATTGAACTCAGTCCAATTGCACTCTCAGGTCACCATTCACCTTCATCTTCTGAAAAAGCATCCGAGTGCAATATTCGTCATAAAGAAATCTTGCTTGAGTTGTTCAAGTCTTCTTCTTCAATCGGTGTAAAATCATAGTAGCTGTTCTGAGAGAATATTTAGAGTGTGAAGCCGGATGTTAAAGCTAGATTGAGTGTAGCTAGATAGGGCAAGTAGTGATTCCTGCGGTTGAGAGTTGTGAGGGTGTAACTGACAACACGTCGTCGTGTGCTGCAAATTAATTCCTTCACTTCTCCATAATATAGTAGAGCAAGTAAGAGGTCGATTCTAAACGGTGTGAAGTAGTCTCCTTCTATAAAAGCAATGATGGATTAGGGTTTTAGTTAGCCAAGAAAACTAGAAAATTGGAAGTAAAACGAGAGCAAGAAGCAATTGTGCGTGAATGACTGATGGAGCGTATTTATACATCCATCATTGTCTTATTTCCTTTATTCTTATATGTTTTATTTGTGAAATATTACCTTGTTGTAGTGTTTTGCGTTTCAGGCATATTTGAAGTGGAAAAGAGATTTCACACGCTTATGGATCGATTCTAGATGAATTCGGATCAAGAAGATGAAGAAAAGAGTGATTTCAAGCTGGATGACATCATGCTGACGTCAGACATGGACGCTGAAGAGTTTATTTACGCGGACGCTGAAGGATTAATTAAATTCTTAAGGGTCCGCGGATTTTATTCCTTAAGGGTCCGCGGATCTGTCTGGCCCAGCCCAATTCGACATCTTCAGCTACATTATAAATAGGGTGTTAACCCTAATTCAAAAGAGAGCTGGACGGCCACAAGCAAAGTTTCCTCTTCAAACTCAATTTTAGATTAATGTTTTGTAGTAGTAGCTAATTCCCAGTTTGGGGAATTTAGTTGCAACTTTGTATGAGACCATTGAATAGCATGTTTTAATTTAGTGAATTCTGTTCTTGTTATGTATTGCATGCTTTGTTATTTGCTTGACTAGCCTAGCGGTGAAATTAGGTTTATATCAATTGCATGATATTTAATTGGATTGTCATAGTAGCAAAGCCTAGCGGTGGAGCTATTGTGGTAGTTTGATTAGGTAATTGTTACATCTTCTTGAGACTCTAGCGGGTAATAGAAGATAGAACTAGAATTAGGTAACAACCCTAGCGGGACTATCTAATTAGAACAATTATAATTTACTAGATTGATGCATGTCTGGTCTATGATTACTGGTTGTAACGAGATTCCCTGAACTGTGTTTTTCTTTTATTAGTAGTTTTAGTTTTCAAACCTTCCAAAACCCCCTGATAGGAGTAGGATTAGATAGTAGCATAACTCTTAGACTAGATTACTTTCCCTTGGGTTCGACCCTGCTTATTGCTATACTAGTATTGAGTAGGTTTACAAATTTAGATTTGCAGTGCACAACGACGCGCTGTCACTGACGCACTGAATATAAGTTGTTTAACAATTATTGCAGATGATATCAGCTTAGACTTATTCTTATGAACTCATGCTTATCCTCGGTTGCTAATGATTTATGACTAATAGTTTAAGTGAATTAAGGTCCGATCAAGGCTTAATAACCCACATATATATTCTGATCAAAGTCTATATGATGTTAATACTCAACCTAGTCTAAACAATTACGAATCCGATCAAGGTAGTAATTATCTAACCTAGCCGTTACTCCTAATCATTCATCGTCAAGCTATCTGATTAGTTTAATAGTAGATAGTAAATTCTATAACTATGTCTGCAGTTCAAGGCTTTGCTTATAATCTAGCTATCACGCAATGAGCTCCGAGCATTAACACTAAACAAGTCAAGCATTAAGAACAAAACCTCAAAACATAAAATTTATAGTTCAAAGTCTAAATTGATATAACAAGTCTAGCTAGACATACTGCATGTAAACATCTCAAATTTGTATAATAAACAACAATTGAAACAGTGAAACAAGAGGAGAAGTTTGGCGTGAAAGTCTAGATTGGCGCGTCACTGCTCCTCTTGCGCGTCACTCGTCTGGTCGCTCCTAGCAACTTGCGCGTTCCTTCTTGTGATAGATGATTTTCTGTCCTCTTTGTGTCTCTTCAAGCTTTGTATTTATATTGAAGGTTGGCTTGATTTACCCGCATCTCCTAGGGTTATCAAATTCAAAATAGGAAAGAGATAACTCTAGAAAATATATCAATGAGTCGACATTGCGGATCGATTTAATAGAGCAGGGGACTTCAGCCTGTGGCAGTAATGGATATTTGCTATTCTTGTCCAGTTGAAGGTGGCTAAGGCTTTGAAAGGAGGAGACAAACTACCAAATACAATGAGTGTTGAGCAGAAAGCAGAGCTAATGGAACTAGCTTATTTTGCGATCGTTTTGCACCATGGAGAAAAAGTGATGAGGCAAGTCAAGAAGCTTAAGGCTGCTGGTGATGTCTACTGAAGTTGGAAAGTTTGTATATGACCAAGACTCTAACAAACAAAGTTTCTATCAAAGCTACGCTTATGAATTTCAAAATTCTTGATGATAAACCACTTGATGAATACCTTCTTGATTTTGCTAAGTTAATCATTGAGCAAGAAGATATTGATGTGCTTATTGATGATGAAGATCAGGCTTTGATTATTTTGAATGCGGTGCCGACTTCTTATGCACATTTTGTTGAAACAATGAGATACTGTAGACATTCTTTAAACTTAGATGATGTATTTTCTGTTTTGAGATCTAAGATGATAGAGTCTGACGCTAAGGAGTCTGTAGGTGAGAGTTTAATAGTTAAGAAGGGTAAAAGAAAGGAAAGAAACCTAAAGATAATCAGAAAAATGCTCCTAAAGGTAAACCACAACCTGTGCATGCTCAAAATAATGAACCTAAAAGGTTTAAATGCTTCCATTGTCATAAAGAAGTACATTTTCGCAAGGATTGCCCTGAGCGTAAGAATAGAGATAAGAAACCAAAGAATGAGGAAGCAGCTTTGGTTGAGGATGATTATGGCTCAATTGAGTTATTAACTATATCTGATAGAGATACTGATATCTCTTAGGTGTTTGACAGTCCAACCAAAACCAGTTTGGTCATGCATAGTTAAGGTTTAGTGTGTAACATTAATTGCATGTGTGGAGCTTTAATGCTTTAGTGTACTTGATATTCAGTGTTGAGTTTAACATTTAGTGTGATGAAAAATTCACTTTAACTTTGTTTTCTTGGCTGTATTTTTCATGCTTCCCCTCTCACTAGTACAAATTGATTATTTAACAGCGCCTAATATAAAGCGTTTTTTAAATTTATACCTATTACAGCGCTTAATCGTATAAGCGCTGTTGTAAACCCACATTCAACAGTGTTTTGGAAAAAAAATGCTGTTAAATACACATAACATCGCTTATTTACTTAAGCGCTGTTGTAAGTATATGATACATATAAAAGCGCTGTGAAAAATAATTTTAAAATAAATAAATAAATACAAATATATAACTATGCTTATTTGGAAAAGCGCTGTTAAAAGTGTGACTTTTAACAGCGTTTTTCCATAAACGCGCTGTTAAATGTCATTATTTAACAGCGCTTTTTAAATAAGCACTGTTAAATGATTGGAAAATTAATTCTACCCCAAAACTCTTTTTGAATCGCATCATTCGGATATCGTATGACAAACTTATGCCCATTTGAAGTTTTGAAAAACAAAATATTTGCGATGCACATAACTTTTTCATTTGTTGTCCAAATGATGAGATTAAAGATAGGATTTGGGGTAGAATCAAATTTTCAATCATTTAACAGCGCTTATTTAAAAAAATCGCAATTAAATAATACTATTTTGTAGCGCTTTTATAAAAACGCTGTTATATATTAAAAATTTATTTTTTAACAGCGTTTTTATCATTAAATGCTGTTAAAAAAATAAATTTGTTTACAACGCTTTTATATTTAAAGCGTTGTTGTAAGTCTTCCGCGACATGATTGGTTAAATTCAATGCACACAGATTAATATCTCAACCGTTGTTCTTATTGAATCCAACAATCCTCGTTCGTTGAAAATGTTCTGAAATTTTTGTTTTCTCAATATCAAGCCTCCTATATAATCCAGATTCATCATAACTAACGACCGTCTTCTCCTCTTCTTCACTTCTCCACAACCTCCCACTCCGATTAATCTCCCAACTCTAACTTCTTTCATTCAAATTCAAATTTGAATTTGAATATTTTATTTTATCTATTATTTTCGGATGCTTGAAACATGACATGAAGGGGCATGAGTCGAGGATTAAAGACGCCGACATCATGAAGTTTAGGGTTTAACCATGAAGTTAAAGACGCCGACATCATGAAGTTTAGGGTTTAGCCATGAAGTTAAAGACGCCGACATCATGAAGTTTAGGGTTTACCCCATACAATAGAGATTAGAAGTCTTGTACGAAAATATTATTATAAATATTTAGTTGCGTTTGTTTGTGATTTGATAATAAAAATCTTCATCAATGGTGTTGTTTTTTTAATTTTATTTTTATAAAAAATAAGAACACATAATAGCAATTCAAAAAACAGCGAAGTGGTAAAGCGATGTTAATATATATGACTTTTAACAAAAACACATATTCTGAAAAGTTTTGTTAAATGTATGACTTTTAACAGCGCTTAGTTTGGAAAAGGGCTGTTAAAATACTTTTTTGTAGTAGTGTCTCATTCTTTCTTTCATCAACTTTTTATACCCACACCATTTAATCAACTTCATATACCTTCAAAACCCAAAAAATACTTCATCCTCTTCTTTAGTAACCCATTTCAGTCTCACCCAAAAGCACTCATTTTGTAAATAATCTCTTCAAGTTTATGGATTTTGGTGATGATGACGAGAGATGGGTAAACTCTCACTCCAAACATAAAATGCAAACAGAAAAATGTAAACGGATAACGCAAATAAAAAATGTATGTTGTGTGGAGCACTTAATCCTAATACGCTAATCGGCGACGATGAGCGCAACTTAGCGAAGTTCAAGTAGCATCTATGGCTGAACACGTAAGAAACTGATAAAATATTAAATGCAAAGACTAAATGAAAACTCTTCAAACATAAAATGAAAATATAAAATGCAAAATAAAATGCAAACATAAAATGCAAATATACAATGCAAAACTCAACAATCTAACTCAACAATCAAATCCAAACTTTTAATTGTTGTTTGAAGTAGTAATTGATGGCAGAGTGTGAGTTTTAAAATGAGTAGGAGTGAGAATGAAAAGAAACTGATGACAGAGAAATTGGTAGGTACGAGTAATAATGATAATCGAAGAGAGAGAAATGAGTTTTAGGGAGAATGATGAGAGAGAAATTTAATGAGAGAAATGAGTAGAAGTGAAAATGATGTAAGCGAATAAAATTTATGTGAGAGAGTAAAATTGATGAGAGATAAAATGAGTAAGAGTGAGAATAATGAAAGAGTTTGAAATCGATAATGAATCAAATGACGTTTATATCTTCATTATCACACACTAAGCTAATTATCCTCCAATAGCAATGAAACTAAAAGTACACATTATCTTATGTGTCACTCTCTCACCTATTCTACCTCAGAGATGAGTGGTAGATCCGTGGGATACACCCTCTATATTTTTTCAACCATAATCTCCTTTATAACTGTCTTAGCACCTGATTCTACCGGTTCTGACAAACTATCAATAAACCTATCCTTGAGCAACACACTTTTTTCTATTTTTGAATTTACTTGCTTAACTACTTCTCAAATTATGTTATCTTATTTCGCAATTCTTTTCTATGGGTCAATAAGTAATTTCGAGTCAAGATTAGGGTTTACCTTATATTGGGGCTATTTTGAGGTGTTTTGAGTGGTCTCTGTAAGTCAGCCTTCTTGGTAACCCTCTTGGTACGTAACAATCATCTTGATCTTTTTAGTGGTTCATGCATTTCATCTGCTATTCCTAACACTATCGGCATAGTGCGTTATCCAGATGTAGCTTTGCGAGTTTGTGTTGATATCGCTTCAGGCCTTGAACTGCATTATTCAGCAAGATGCCTGCACTGTTTGCTTTTGTTTTTTTTTTGTTGGTTAATCTGTTATAGTATTTTGCCAAAATTATTGCCTTGCATATCATTGTACCTTTAGATTCTCACGTTAATTAAACTTGATATATAATTGAACTTGATGATTATTGTCAAGAAATTAACTTATGACGAGTGGAATTTTATATAGTCCTTCTATAAAAAGTTCTTAATTTACGATAATAGTTGGTCTCCATAAAATTAATTTTCAATACATTTGATCTCTAATGAAATGGTCATTACAAACTTAACAAAGTATTATATAACCATTCATTTTTGTAATAAGTTGTCAATAAATTAATGTATACAATCGGCATCCAAGGATTCATCATCACACGTAGCCACAATAATTCGCAAAAAGTTAATCAAACTCTCAATAGATTTCTTTATATCACGTGGCAACATAAAAGAGCATTTATGTTGCAATTCAACAATGCTTTCTGATGCAATATCTTTGACTTCATTAACAATTAAGTCGTCCCATAAAAATTTTGCCACAAACATTTTGTCCTCGACATATCCACATGCAATTTTGCATTTCTTGGAATAGGCTTTACCGAATCCAGACGTATAATGTTTTGTTTTTTCTTGAATGAAATTGACATTTGCAGTTGCATTTTTTTTTGTGAGGTATATAATTGTATTACCAATTTCGACAATATTTGCCTCTGCAATCTGCGTATTGGAGTACAAAGTTTTTCTACAAAAATAAGGAATTACAGTTCTATCACAAATTTTTTTGATAAGTAAGTTTTGTGGACACAAATTGTATTTAAGTAGGCAGCTGTAAGGATATAAGTTGTAAAAAAATATTTTTTGAAGATTGACACAAAATAAGAAGACATGACTCTATTTTCAAAATATACAATTTTGAAATGTATTGAATAATCTTCAAGTTTATAGGAGACTTTGAATATCATATATAAGGTTGCACTCAAACACGTTTTTCGCTAGTTATTCGTGAACGAGTTCGGTCAAAGTTATTTGCATCACATGCATTTTATGAACTTAGTACATTTTGTTTAAAATGAATAATTAAATAATATTTTAATGTGCTGTAATTAAATCAGAACTAACATATATTTCATGCTTTATGTGTACTAATTTTGATAAAACATTAATTCTCAGTAACAAGTGTCGAAACAAAATTAACAAGAAACCACCTTACAAAAGCAAAACAAAAAATAGAAAATGTGAATAGTTATATAAATGAAAAAATATTTACAAAATAAAAAAACAGAAAATTTATTCGAACATACAAAAGTTGATGAATACTGTGTAGTTTAAATGAAATCTGGTTCATATACACAATGAATTTTCGATACATTTTTTCCATTCAAATAACTTTTGTAAGCATTTTTTGTGAATCAAGATTAAATAAATAGTTAAATTATTTTTATTCTTTATGTATTTATGGTAATGAGGAGTTGGGTTTTAAAGACATGTAAATTTTGTGAGACATAAGGACATAATCTTGGTTGTTGATTTGATTAATCGACGATTGAGATTAAATTTGGTTTTTAATTAATTGGACGGTTGGATTTGCAAAAAACACAGACGGTTGGTGATTGACGGTTACCAATATCAATCGTTGGATTGATAAAAATCAACGGCTAATATGTTCTTCCGTCTTAATAAAAGATACATGCCATCCTAGAACCCTTCACTGGTAATGAGAATGGTTGAATGACAAGCATATATTTATAAGACCGTGAGACACGATCTCGATCGTTTGGCTCCTAATAATCTTAATTACAACCGTCGGCCTAATATAATCAACGATTGAGTTTTAGTCCTTCCGTATCACGAATATTTACCATCCCTCTAGAACTTATGGGTGATAATTCATATTTATTTATTACAACATAAAATTCATATAAATACTTATTTTAACAAAATCACGTGTCCACACTGAAAAAGAGAAACCACCTTAAAATGCGATAACAATTTTCCATGAACTATGAAAAACTAGTACTCCCTCCGTCCCACCGAATGCTTCCTATTTAGCATTTCCAATTTGAAATAAGAAACCAATATTTAAGGAATAAAAAATTCTAATGAAAATCTGATTAAGACTAAATTTTCCCACCAAAATTTTGAGACCAAAATTAATTTACCAAAAGTAAACTTTCCCACCAAAATTTTGAGACCAAAATTTTGAAACTAATATATAGGGTTGTTGGGGGTGATTTTTCAATTTTGGTAGTTGGTTTAATTCAATTATAATAATTAATTAGTTAGTATAATTAATAATGTTTAACTAGTAAATGTAATTAGAGTGTTATATTTTAATATTTATTTCTTGCCAAAAAAGGAAATAGGAAGCATTCGGTGGGACACCCAAAATGGCAAAAAGAGAAGCATTCGGGTGGGACGGAGGGAGTATATGTTTAAACACCAACTATTAGATAGTCAAAGTTAAATTCGCGACAACAACATATTGATTTTCAAGGATGCCAAAATCTATTCTTTTACTTGCATTCCAAGGTCGAAATAGCCAAATATATACTAATCTAATCTACGGTCTGCTTTTTTCGAAGAATTCACAGTCCTCATAGGCTCATATACAAAAATCAAAATTCATCTTTCCAATTTTGATACGGACCATTTCCCAAGTGATTTCCTCTATCGTGTAGGATACAACATGGGCTAAGGATAAGAATTTCCTTAGATACTAATAATATTAGTAGTTTGGTGCACAAAAAGTTATGCATTATATATATGATAAACGCTCAACTACATCTCTATCCTTAAATTATATTCGTAAGGTCACATATGAAGCATCCATCTTATCCAGATGTTTATCAATTAGATGACACGTGTTACCTGTTGGATTGTTGATGTGTAACTTTATATTATTAATAAACAAATAAATAAATAAATATATATATATATATATATAGATTTACTCTGGTGGATCCACTACTATTTGGTGGATCCATGAGTCCTAATCTCACCCCTTGATTGAATTAAGGAGATGAAGCCACGTGCCCCACTCACTCCCCACTTATTCCAACTTTCTTCACCCAACTAGAGGTACTTTAGGCATAGTTAGGTTATTGTACCAATTAGTTGCATTAATTGTATTGATTGTAAGTGTTGATGTTGCATTAAATGCATTGTACTTTCCTCACATTCTCTCATATTCTCTCTCCTTAACCCCTTCCCTCCCAAATGTTATCATTTTCACCATTTTCTTCATCTTAAGTTCTTAACCATTTTTGAACTTAAACCAAATCATTTCGACCATTTTTTTATTCCAACCAAATTATCACCTTCAACCATTGTACTACTCATCCGTTTTCCACCGATTCTACTTCCCAACTATTAAAACTCGTACCCATTTTAAGCATACAATGGATAATGAAGAAAATGCTTCTCAAGGGCTTTAAGGTTTTGCAAGGTATCATACAAGAGATGGGTTGCCCGCAAATCATGGTTTGGGTCGGAATGAATGTGAAACTGTATTGGGATCGCCCCCAGATGACCGTTCAGAGCAATGTGCTGATTGTTAGCCCTGCTGAATGAAATTCAGTTTGTTTGACATCGCATTTCACTGTCGCACTTCACATGTGCATTTCTGTCTTGAATGTGCATTTAGTTGTTGCACCTTACATGTGCATTTTGTGTCTTGCATTTTGTAGTTGCATTTTGTAGTTGCATTTTGTAGTTGCATTTAGTAGTTGCATTTAGTAGTTGCATCGTTCACTTGCATTAACCTTCAAGCATGAACAAATTTTTCAGTCAATTGAGGCGGAGTTCTATTTCTACCGAACCTATACAGCAGGGGGATTCCCATTTGTGTTAGGGTTTAGGGTTTAAAGTTTATTGTTTAGTGTTTAGAGCTTTAGGGTTTAAGGTTTAGGGTTTATGATTTAAGGTTTAGGATTTAGGATTTAAGGTTTAGGGTTTTTGGGTTTAAGGTTAGATGGCTGGTGCACGTTTGGAGCAATGTGCTGATTGTATGCCCTGTTGAATGAAATTCAGTTTGTTTAGTTATCGCTTTTCATTGTTGCATTTTTACTTGTGCATTTCACACATGCATTTTGATCTTGCATTTTGCAGTTGCATTTTAGAGTTGCATTAATTGATGCAAATTGAAAATGCAACTATAAAATGCAAATTACAAATGCAAAATCAAAATGCATCAGCATGATCTAACATGTTGCTTTCACCCGGCTTCGCAGTAATGTTTTCAGTATGATCTAACAAATGCAATTACAAATTACAAATTGATTTCCTTGTACCAGGCTTCGCAGTAATCAAATTACAAATTATGATCTAACAAATGCAATCAAAATGCATCAATCAAAAACAAAGTACAAATTAATTTCACGCTACACCAGATCCGGAACCTAAAACATATGACAAGTGTACAAGACCTATTAAAATGCATGAATGAATGAGCCATATTGATCGACCATTACATGTATCTTTCCAAACTCAGCTCGTCCCGCATTCCTGCCACCTATATGGACACAAATAAATTATAAAATCTCATTAACCAACCAAGATATAAGAAGGAAAAAATGAGTTCTATGTTTACGATACAAAGATGCATAAAAGTTACCAGAAGCAACAGAAGGCCCAGCGAAGCTCATACTCCTCAAATAGTAAACACTGAATGCAACAAAATGCAATTATATACACAATTTCATACAAATAGATAACCATGAATGCAACACCAAAATGCAACACAAATCAGAACACACTCAATAATCAAATTTCTAACTCAAATTCAGCACTACAGAAATCAAATGACTGAACAAACACAATTCGTAAAACATCCATTTCACTCAAATTCGATCAGTTGTCAGCATACCTGAATCAAATTGCAGCATCCTTCGTCTCTTTGCTTGAGAAGATTTCCATTCATCAGAGTCTTTCTTCAATATCAGGGCTTATATCAATAACAACCTCGGGCTTTGGCTTAACAGTGACTTTTTTTATGCAGCCACCACAGGCACATTATTAGCAGCAATAACATTCAAGAGCTTCTGCAAATTAAGAAAATGCCCAAAATGAGAAAATGTCAAAAACATCCTTTCTTTGTTCGAATTTCCCATATTTCAAAGTACTCACCTTTTTCTCAGCAGCAGCTTTAGCTTCAGCCTTTGCAATAAGCTGTGCACAAAAACCCCTGCAGAAAACCAATAACAACCAATTTAGCAATTATAATCCATAACTCATAAATTTGGGGATTGATTCCTCTGGCGGCCATCGCAATGGACTAGGGTTTGTAATTGGGTACCTCTAATTTGGGGATTGATTCCTCTGGCGGCCATCGCAACGGATCGGGACTAGCCAAAAGGCGAATCTCTGTTAAACAAACTTTGATCCGGGAGACAGAGATCCACCGTAGCCAAGCTTCTTAACGCGATCTTCTTGAATCAGAAAGCATTGTCGAAATCCATCTGGTTGTTCCAAAAATCGCAGCAGACGAACAGTCAAAATCGCAGATCCCGATCTCCATCT
Organism: Sedum album; assembly: GCA_006409495.1. Taxonomy (NCBI): domain Eukaryota; kingdom Viridiplantae; phylum Streptophyta; class Magnoliopsida; order Saxifragales; family Crassulaceae; genus Sedum; species Sedum album. Next base: position 65,948 of record QZGG01000058.1, on the reverse strand, counting down.
ACATCATCTACCGTCTCGAGTGGATTCAGATTCAGATCCCGATCTCCATCCAGACCCACGACGGTCGCCTCTTCGTCGCCTCTGGTTTCGATTTCCTCTCTCCCCGCTGCGTCTCGAGATGGTTTGAACGTGAGTTGATTTCGAATTAGATGGGGGTGAGAGACTGACAAAGGGGAGCGGGTGAGGGGGTGAGAAGTACCAGAGGAGCGTATAACCTAAAAGACACATCTACCCTCACAACAGTAACACCAATGAAACCCCAATTCATTATTAACCAAACTAATTTTTAACACCTCTGACATGTGTCACAATACCATTCAGCTGATCTATCAAATGTGTGGTCCAGATCTGGACTCATGGATCCACCAAATAGTAATGGATCCACCAGAGACGCCCTCTATATATATATAATTAGAGTGAGGAAAAGGTTCAAGGAGGACCGATACATTTATGTGAGACGGAAGAACATCATCTCAGCCGTCGATTTCCATCAATCCAACGGTTAATATTGATAGTTGTCACTCCAACCGCCCCATATTTTTGCTTACTCATTATAAATTTAATTAAAAATCAATTTAATCTCAACCGCTAGATTAATCTAAACCAACGGTTGAGATAAATTCTTTATGTCTCACAAAAATTTAATATCCTTCTAGAACTCAACCCATCATAGTGATATGATAATTATGGGGAAAAGATCTAGTAGGACACACAACTATTTTTGAGACAGCAGGACATAATCTCAACCATTGATATTTAATAATTCAACGGATGAGATTAAAAGTAAAAAAACTCCAGATCCAACCGCCCCGTGTTTTTCGTAAATCTAACCGCCAACTTTAACAAACTAACTTTAATCTCAACCGTTAGATTAATCAAATCAACGGTTCAGATTTTGTCCTTATGTCTCACCTAAATTAAATGTCCTCCTAAAGCCTAACTCAATAATTATGATATGGTAATTATAGGGAATTGGGTAATTCAGGAAGCTGAAATGTAGCTTCAAAAATAACTGACAATAGAGGGTCTTGCGCTTTATTAATAGTAAAATTAAAAAGATTACACTTTGATTTAACTGCAAAATTTTAATAATTTTTTGTTAAAATAAATATATGTATGGGCTAGGAAGATGTTAGACATAGTATATTTGTATAAGTTTTGGACAAAATCTAGAATATTTATTTTGATAGATTAATAGTTGTAATTAGAATGACTTTAAATTAGATTAGGTAGTTGGATTTGAAGAAAAAATACGGAGGGTTGAATTTGATAATTATTTTGATTTTAAATCTCATTCGGTGTATTATAATTAATTATCGATCCATGTTGTAGTTTCCTGTCTACCGAAACTTATCGGTCCTCCTAAACTTTGTTATATATGTAAAGAGAGTTAGTTCATTTACATCCCATGAACCGTTTTATGAACTCTGTGACCCCCTATCGCGACCGTTAGATCAATTTGATCCAAAAGTTCATTAATCACCTTTTGGAAGTCTGATCACTTTTTTATCCAAAATACACAAATACACATTAAAATGTGGATTCAAAAGTGCAAACAGTTGAATCTCCAAAATGCACATGTACAAAGGGGTCGCACAGGAACTGCACTCTATATAAATATATCAAAATGATAAGCGAATAATGATAAAAATGGATTATTTGGTACTATTTCAAATTACTTGGAATCTTTTTATTGAAAGAGTTTTGGTAACAAATTCAACATTTATGTGTCTTAGGAGATCGGTTAATTTGAGACTCATAAACAGTGTTACAACTGATCCAACGGTACACAAATTGTACTTTCAAATTTTGTCTTTTTAAAGCAAAAAGTCAAAATGAGCAAATGCACATTTGAACGTGCATGTACTTGATTCAAAAATGTAAATAGTTTAAATCTCAAAATGCACAAATGCAAGAGGGTTACAGAGGAAATGCACTCTGTTTCTTAGAACTTGTCCAAGTTGTTATGACAACTATTAAGGAAACATGTTACTTGTGCTTTGATTGTTTAAAATGCATATAAATATCTAAAATAAATACGTGAAAGAGATAGATAACCACTTCGGGGAAGTGCGTAAATAATGTGGAGGTTATCACAACCTCAACAAGGATCAGTCCACTAGTAACAGTCAGAAAAGATGTACAAACTTACAAGACTCTCTATTTAAGATCTTTTACTACCAACTCATCTCGATGTGCATTGAGCTCCCTTCAATATATAATTCCTCTCTATGGCTTGTCCCAGCAACCTCTGTTCTCCCAAAAGCTAATGCGTTCACTGCAATGTTCTTCCGCATCACTGGTCTCCAACTAAATGATTTGGACAGATCTGTGTATTGATCATGTTTTGTAAAACTCTTCCTTCAACAAGTACTCTTATTTGGTGTATCTAATTGTAACTTAACTCCGATCTCCAATGGTGTACTCAGCCACATAAGAGTGTGTTCCCTCTTAGATATTGCTATCAAGCAAGAGAGTTTTATATAAAATCAATGTTTTCTCCGACCTATTTCATTGAACGAACTATCATTCAATGATAAGTTATGTTCTGAACTATCCAAAATGATAACAAGGGGCAAGTTTCATCAAAAAATTAATTGTTATCCACGATAATGTAATAAATCGTTCTATATTCTTAATTCTAGCACATAACCTCATTTCGTAATATCTTTTCATAACTATTCACGTGATTGTATAACCCTAGATTTATATAACCCTAGATTTACAAAAATGATGATTATACTTAAAACTCCCCCTAACTGTCATGATTCTTTTTATATTTTTTCCTAAAAAATAATATTACACCAAGATTTGAGGTCATTTGTTCTTTATGATGAAATATCATGAAGCTTATTTAAAAAGAAATTTTCAGGATTTTAAAATGCATTTGCTTAGAGTCTATTACTAACAATTTATTTTATAGCTGGCCAGCTGGGCAGTTTGCCAAATATATAGCAGCATTATTAGTCTACCAGTTTGACTAAAAATAGTTAATAAAATCAAACTGTAATTTCATGATTCAAATTTGGTGCAACAATAATTTGTTGCAAGTTAAAATGACGTTGTATATGTGTGAGGGTTTTGTGAGTACCACAATATGCACCACAATATTCAATGGAACGAATGACAATGATTTTGACAAAACAAACTGCAATTGACACAACAAACACAAATATCACGAATATTTCGCTCCATAATGATGTTCAATGCCTGAAGCAATTTCATCTAAAGCAAAATTCTGAACATAAGCAAATGACAAGACATACTTAGGATCCCTAAGTTAGAATTGTCTTATATATAGCATGCGATATACTTGTTAAAGATAAAGAGGAGTATTTAATTGTGATATCGAAAATAGAGTAAAATTCAAGAAGAACGTATAAATAAATGTGACATTAATTCTATATGAAATTGTCAAATTCAACTGCTATGATTTGTTTGCAAATTCTACCGTACATTTAGTAAATACCAACGTTAATCTAAACTGTCAAATTATCAAATATCCTTTCGTATTACAAGAACTTATCATTTCTCTTAAACTTAAACCTAACCCTCAAAGAATAAAATGAAAAAACGGAATGCACCTTTAAAAAGAACTGTCAGTAGCCACCCTTATAGATTACAAGGGTTGATTTCTAGAGAAACAAATAAGTTTTTGTGAGACGAGATAACTTAATCTTAACCGGTGACTTGGATTAATTTAGCGGTTGAGATTAAATTGATTTTTAATTTTAATTAAATGAATTAACAAAAACACTGGCGGTTAGGGATTACCGGATAACCGTTGAATTAATATAAATCGACGATCGAGATGATGTCCTTCCATTTTACAAAGCATGAATTGTCATCCTCTAACCGTTTTCTAAGTTACATTATTATACATATCTCATTTATTGTTCTAATGATTTTCTCAACTCAACAAATATTATATTATCATTGATAAAAATAAGAATCAAAGAGATTATTATACAATTATATTTGCAACTTATTTGAAAGGAATGTAATCAACAAATTATAAAACATGACCAATGAACACATCCAAATTAAGAAAACCCCAAGATAGAAATAAAAATAAATAATAAAGTTCTAAATAAATGTAAACCGCTGACGTGGACTAAGAACAAGAAGCGACTGAGCGAAGCCCAGTCCAGTTGGTTACACGCAAAAAGAAAGCACACGCGTATCAATCGTCTGCGATAACGTCCTTCTTAAACAATTAATCAGTCGTTAATATTCAGCCACGTCATCATTAGTCTTAAATTAACGGCTGAGATTATCTTGTTTCAGTCGCAACTTAAACGTTGTCGTAGTGTATAATTCCTCGTGCTCTTCTTCTTCCGTTTCTGAAATCAGTCTTCGGAAATTTTCTCCGGCTTCGAAATTTGTTTTCATCATTTTCGATACCTGATCGGAAACGACGAAAAAAGGAATCGTTTCATATTCGATCGAGCTCGGTTGACTAGGCGTTGACTCGGAAGATCTGAGTAAACGCCGTCGTAATGGGGCAGTGTTGCATCAAGCCTCTACAAACCCGACGGCGGAGTCGCAGATGCCGATTACCATCCGCAATCTCCGCTTCCAACTTACGCCGTGAAAAATACGCAAACGCCGCCGGTTAGGTCATCGGCGAGCAGTCCGTGGCCGAGTCCGTATCCTCAAGGAGTGACGAATAGTCCTCTTCCGTCTCCGGGGAGGTCGACGCCGAGGAGGTTATTTAAATGGCCACTACCGCCGCCGTCTCCGGCGAAGCATATAAAGGCGTCTTTGATTAAGCGATTTGGTCCGGCTAAGCCGAAGGAAGGTCCGATCCCGGAGGAGAGTACGTTTGTAGAGCAATTGTTGGATAAGAGGTTTGGATATGGTAGGGATTTTGATGAGAAGTATGAATTGGGAAAGGAGGTTGGGCGAGGGCATTTTGGTCATACTTGTATGGCTAAAGCCCGGAAAGGAGATCTCAAAGGTCGACCTGTTGCTGTTAAGATCATTTCCAAAGCTAAGGTTAGTACTTAGTTTCTTCATTTTCATTGCTGCTGCTTAGATGACAATCAATGACTTGAATATGTTAGGCATTGTGCTATCCCATAGTTTGTTTGTTCAAGTTGAAACTTTTGTCTTCCTTCTGTACTTTGATCAGGGTTTATGGAACTAAACTTTAGTCATCAGTGGTTAAAGTCTTTGGTAATAATATAATTCACTAGTGACACGGAACTGTTTCAAAGCGTAACTTTGTTTTTAGAAATCTTTGTATCCGTGTTTCAGATGACAACAGCTATATCAATTGAAGATGTTCGCAGAGAGGTGAAAATACTGAAAGCTCTCGCCGGCCATAAGAATTTGGTTCGGTTTTACGATTCATGTGAAGATGACAACAGTGTGTACATAATTATGGAGTAAGTATTCACTTTCTTAGTCCTTTGTTTCATTCAGGTTTTTTTGTTGTATCGTCTTTTGCGCAATTAGCAAGAAGCTGAGCCTAATCAAGTTAATAATTAGTAATGAATGCAACTTCAGAAAGCTCAATTACTCATGTAACCCTCAAACCTCAATTATTCTTAGTTGAAAATTATTTTCAATAAACTTGAAAATGAAGCTTAAGTTTAAAATAAATTATTTTAAGTATGAGGGAATGCCCCATTTTATCAAAGTTAGGTTTGTGTTACTTGTTTAGCTTTTTGGAGAATGGTAATTAAAATTAATCACGTATTTCTTTCAGATTGTGTGAAGGCGGGGAGTTATTGGACAGGATTTTATCAAGGTAACTCTATTTCCTTGTTTTAAATTGATTATTACCGGCTTCCATTGACTAAATAAGCTTTAAACATCACGTTACAGAGGCGGAAAATATTCAGAGGAGGATGCTAAAGCTATTGTTGTACAGATTTTAAATGTCGTTTCATTTTGCCATCTACAAGGAGTTGTGCACCGTGATTTAAAGCCTGAGGTTTGTCCTGTACTCTGGTGGAGAAATTAAATTGGTTCTCTCTCTTCACAAGGTTTTGGCCTTGGGTTCTGATATTCAGATTTCCTTTTTGATTGGAAACAGAATTTTCTATTTGAGTCCAAAAGTGAAGATGCTGATATGAAGCTTATAGACTTTGGCCTATCAGATTTTGCCAGACCAGGTACTGATTTGTAGTTCTTGTTGTACGGAAATCAGTTTTAGGATGTCAGCTTATATAATGTTGCTTTCTTATTGATTTTTGTATAGATCTTGTATAATTACATATCATTATCATGTGGGTCATGGTAATGGTCTATTGAGATTTAACAATGTAAGAGCGGACCTGTTTTTTTTTTTTTTTTTTTTTTTTTAATTATTTTTTTTATAAAAATTGGTCAAGGAATGGACAAGCCCCATTCTCAAGCCAATTAAATTATTCCCCTCTACCCTACCCCGCAGAACCCCTGTCCTGCCCCCATCAGGAATCGAACCCGGGTTGGCTCCAGTGGTGGCCCATTTGGCTCCGGCTCTTACCAACTGAGCTAACCCCTGATGGGTTTTGCGGACCTGTTTGAAATAGGGTTTCTATTTTGATTTTCTATCTTAGGGAGTTCCTAGATTTGGAATTTCTTTCAAAGATGCGCGTTTGCACACTTTATATTTCTACATGAGTTGTAAATGACAGCAATAATTATGACTTGTAAACTATACATTCTCTAGATTTGTGTTAAAACTGTTTTGTTACAAAGGACAGCCATGGTAGGCACAAATTGAACAATAGTTTAAAATGAAGTTGCCTCACTTTTTTGATTTTGTGGTTAGGGCAACTATGTATTCCAGTTCGGTCTCATTTGTGGCTTAATTTGCATGTTTTCAGATGAAAGACTAAATGATATTGTCGGAAGTGCATACTATGTTGCTCCTGAAGTTCTTCATAGGTCCTATAGTATGGAAGCAGACATTTGGAGCAAAGGTGTCATAACCTACATCTTGCTTTGTGGAAGTCGGCCATTTTGGGCGCGGACAGAGTCAGGGATTTTCCGTGCCGTACTAAGAGCTGATTTAAACTTTGATGATACTCCGTGGCCATCAATTTCAACAGAGGCGAAAGATTTTGTGAAAAGGCTCTTAAACAAAGATTACAGGAAAAGAATGACAGCTGTCCAGGCTCTGAGTAAGCAATAAGTTCCTTCCTAAGACCATTTTTTATCAATAAATTGTTGTCATTTCAGGTGTTATTCTTCCCCTAGTTAAAGTGCCATAATCTGTTTAAGCATTCTTTGTTGCGATCAAAATATTTTGTATATAGGATATGGATGTTTAATTTTGTTTCTTAATATTCCCTATATATCGACAGGCCACCCATGGCTGCGCGATGAAAGTCATGCACTACCTTTGGATATACTGATTTTGAAATTAGTAAAATCATATCTCCATGCCACCCCCCTTAAACGTGCAGCTTATAAGGTAAGCTTGTTGTCCTGCAACTGCATCTCCTTTTATTGATAAATTAAAATCATCAACTGATGATACAACGCTTCAGCCCAAAACTGAAAACACTGTTGGTAACTGCATCTTATTAGATCGAATTAAATAAAAATGACTTTGATGTCTCAGGCAGTAGTACTTTGTGGTTTTGACTCATTTGGCATGATTTTTGTCTTTGTCCATTCTGACAATGTATGTGCATTTTAGGGACATCAACCATGCATAGTTTGTGTGCCTTAATGGACTTAACATTACACTGATTTTGTCAACATGTGCTTTTTGGGTTTACTGAATCTGTTTGTTACACGAATACAGGCACTCTCGAAAGCGTTAACCGAGGATGAGTTGTTTTACCTTAGAGCTCAATTTGATTTGCTGAAACCAAATAAAGACGGGCAGATTTCACTTGCTAATTTTCGAATGGTCAGCTACAGAAAATTCTCCACTACTTTAACTTCTTTCAGAGAACGTATATTTGAAACCCGTTGGTTTGCCATCTTAAATAATCTTCATTTATATTCTGTAATACTTTTGATGAAATTACACTAGGTGCTACTTTCACCCATCGTTCATATCCACCTTAATTTTCTTGATCTCGTTGGAACATTAAATCAAAGCTGTTTAATTTTCCAGGCTCTCTCTGAAAATGCCACAGACGCTATGAAAGAATCAAGAGTTCCAGATATTCTTTCCATGGTAAGATATGTAGCAAAATGATACTTGGTTGATATAAATAAAGTTTTAATATTAAAAGTGTTACACACTTAACTGACCGTGTATGTATCTATGCCGCAGATGGAAACTCTGTCTCACCGGACAATGGATTTTGAAGAATTTTGTGCAGCTTCAATCAGCACGCATCAACTCGAAGCTGTCAAAGGCTGGGAACTGATATCATCAACTGCATTTCAGCACTTTGAAGAGGAGGGAAACAAAGTCATTTCAGTTGAAGAATTGGCTCGGGTAAATCTACCCTTCTAATATCAAGTTCATAAAAAATAGTCTACTAACAACAAGATCTATTCTTGCCAAACTGTAATTTACCTTACCCTTGTGTCTGCAGGAGCTTAGTTTGAGTTCTACATCGTATTCCACACTGAAAGAGTGGATTAGACCCTCGGATGGGAAGCTAAACTTACTTGGGTTCACAAAATTTTTGCACGGTGTCACAGCTCGCATGTCTAAAACAAGAATCCATTAGATATTTTCTACCTTTATATTATCCTCTAGCAAGGATACTTTTTTTAGCTAACGTTAGCTGCAATAAAATAGCATATCAGAACCACCCTTCCGGTGATTGTAGTTTAGCTGCATGGGGAGCGGTAGGTTATAAAGAAATTTAATACAAATGAAGCATTTTTCAAGGCAGTTCTCGATAGGCTGGATTTTCCACGATACAACTAACAAGTAATAACAAATGCAGGCAAGCTTTTTATGTTACAAACTTACAGTAACCTGTGCAACTATATTAATAACACGAGTTTAACCTAAGATGTCTTCTCCTTTTGTTTACCTTTACCTTTGCTCCTGGTGAAAATCTTGAGGATCTCATCAATGATGATGACTGGTGCGGAAAACATGAAGACGAGAAGCCATTCATTCAGACTCAATGGTACCACGCCAAATATATTTGCAAGGAATGGCACGTACAATATCATACAGTGTAGGCTGAAAGACAAGGACATGGCCACCAGAAGCCAAGGGTTTTTCCAAGGAGGCATTGTCACCAAACTATTGTCTTCTGAAAGTGCGTTAAGGGAATTAAACATCTCGATTGCAACCAGTACAGAGAGTGACAATGTCGCTGCCTTTACTTTACCAGCTAAGAAGTAGTCACAGGGATTTGAGAAGCTGAGAAGCTCACCACCGGCATGAAATGGTGATATGTGAAGTTCTGCCATGATGGGCAGTCACCCCAATTTCGAAGCTGAGAAAATTCAATTATGGTGTGTCCATCGTCAACAAGACTAATTCCTAGAAAAGAGGCTTGAGTGTACCAAAGAATGAATATGCCCACAGTTGCAATTCCCACATAGGTACCAATCACCTTTCAAAAAGGAAAATATTATGATGTCAGGAACAGGAACGCGAGTTAACATAAAGCAAAAGTTATCGGCGTAAGGCTTTAAAATGAGAGCTCACATGTCGGAAAATCATATTAAAATTTATGACTATTGATATCATTTGAAAAAAGACTTTTAAGTTATGAACCACCAAATTCTAGTTCTGTTCAAGTTCCGGTTCATTTGAGCTCAAAAGAATGCATCCTTACCAAATATCGAAATAGAACCCAGGAGCTGATGAGAGCATCATCACTTCTTCTTGGAGGTTTTTGCATTATATCAATATCTGCAGGGTTGAAACCAAGGGCAGTAGCTGGTGGACCATCAGTCACCAAATTGATCCATAATAGTTGAACAGGTACCAAGCATTCAGGTATTCCCAATGCGGCCGTAATAAATATTGAGAAAACCTCCCCAATATTAGATGATATCATATACCTATACTTTGACAGAGCAGTTTCAAATAAATGTTACTAGCTGCTTATTCGAAAAACTGAACCTTTACTTTATGACACTTGAATAAATTATAATCAGCAGAACTGAAATGTAATTGTATACCTAATGAAGGCTTTCATGTTATTGTAGATTGCGCGACCCTCGGCCACAGCTGAGACTATAGTGCTGAAGTTATCGTCAGCAAGAACCATGTCCGATGCTTCCTTTGCAACCTGTAACATAAAACAATAATAATATAAAGCGATTAGATTTTAGGTGAATGGAACTAAAATGTGTCATGCTTGTGAGGTAAATATTCAGCACCTCAGTCCCCGCGATGCCCATTGCGATCCCGATGTCAGCTAGTTTCAAAGCAGGCGCGTCATTTACTCCATCTCCAGTCATTGCAACAATTTCCCCCATTTCTTTCAGCCTTCTTACAATTTCTTGTTTGTGTCTTGGCTCAGCGCGAGAAAACAATTTTCCTCCGGGCTTCTTGAGAAGTTCCTGTTGTTGTGATGAAGAAAGTGCCACAAATTCTCTACCTGTAAAACTTTTCTTCTAACATTCTCACCCTCTGAGAACAAACCAATTTCTCTACAGATAGACTCTGCGGTGGATTTATTGTCACCAGTAATAACCATCACTCGGATTCCAGCTTGTTTACAGTCATTGATTGCATTGTGCACCTCTTCGCGCGGAGGATCCTGTAATTCATTAAGACATTTCCAGTTTAATCACTGAGCGCACAAAAACAATCAATATAACAACATAAAAACAGCCAGTCAAGTACTCACCCTTAAACCAATCATGCCTACAAAAATGAGATCGCTTTCGATTGATGAATAGTTAGATGGTTCAAGTAGTTTCTTATGGGCGGGGTGACTTTCGGAATAGTAGTCTGAAAACTCTCCAAGATTGTCCTTATATGCCATTCCTAAGCAACGAAGTCCTTTTGAACTCATCTCAATATGTTTCAACATCAACATTTCTCTACACTCATCATTTATCTCAGCAATCGACCCATCAGTAAGTAGTACATATTGAGACCGCTCTATCAGACTCTCTACGGCGCCCTGCAAATACCCGTTAACATTAGTCAATACATAATATGTGATTTTATTTGCGCCATGGTATAAGTGTTGACTTCACATTAGTCGATTACCTTGACTAAAAGCCGATTGTTTCCACTTGATTCTCGAACAATGACACTCATTGACTTTCGAACACGATCAAATTCCAAAGTAGCTACCCTTTTCGATCTTGTTGTCCACCACTCGCAACAACCTATACCAAAGCTGTAAGAACTACTGGTGATGTACAAAAATAGTGTAAAAACTAAATGTATTTCTCAGTCACCTAATCTGGCAGTGTTGTGATCAATCAAGTAATTTCCAATCAGTAGCGAATCACGAATTTTATTCCTCGCCTTCCCATCAGGAACACCCATTTTTTCAACCAAAACTTTAAGTGCTGCCTCAGTAGGCAGACCTGTTGCTTGAAATAAACGACCATTGCAATAAACTCCAGCATCATTACAAATCGCTGATATTTGAGCTAAGACTTTTAATGATTCATCCATCGTACTAATATTCCAATCAACGATGCCACCATCTTTTGGATCATAAGTAGTTCCATCCACATGAAAAATCCTCGACGTAGTAGTTTCGGCTCCCAATGTGACAAACTCGCTAACGGACATCTGATTAGTAGTCAATGTACCAGTCTTGTCGGAACATATCACCGTTGTGCATCCCAAGGTCTCCACGCTAGGAAGCTTTCGAACTATTGCATTTTTCTGTGCCATTTTTCTTGTTCCTAAAGCTAAGCAAGTCGTGATCACCGCAGGAAGGCCTTCAGGGATCGCAGCAACTGCAAGAGCCACAGCTATTTTGAAATAGTAAGTGCATTTTTCAAAAGAAAACTTAACATCAACTGGCCAACCATTCTGATATTCCCACGAAAGGAAATATTTGTAGTTGATAACCCAAACAGTAATGCAGATAAAACCGATTATTTTCGTTAGTCTGTTTCCAAACTCATCCAACTTTTTCTTCAAAGGCGTGCTACTTTCTTCTAAAGAGGCTTCGTGTATCTGTGCTTGGATTTTCCCAATCTCAGTGTTCATTGCGGTCCTTACAACCAAACAAATGCAGTTTCCATTGACAACAGTGGTGCCTGCAAATACCATATTATCCTTAGATTGCAGCTCACAATCTTCCTTTAAAACGGGACTTGTACATTTCAAAACAGGCATTGCCTCTCCAGTTAACGAGCTTTGTTCAACTCTAAAAGTTGATGTTTTCAAAACCGCAACTCTCATATCAGCTGGAACTTTATCACCAACGCGTAACTCAACTATATCCCCCGGCACAAGTTCCCTTGCGGGTAAATCAGGCACCAAATATCCATCCCTTAAAACCTTACAAGACTCAGACTGAAGCTCTTTCAACGCTTCAAGCGCCTTTTCAGCATTACTCTCTTGCCAAACTCCAACAATTGCATTTAAAATCAGTATCAACAAAATGACAAAAGGTTCAACATAAGCCTCAAATCCGACAAGTCCACCACTCTCCCTACCATGCAAGTAGGCTATAACAAATGATATAAACGCAGCTACAAGGAGAATTTTCACAAGAACATCATCAAATTGTTGCAATAAGGAAAGCCACAAAGGCTTCCCCTTTTCTTTCCTTAACTCATTCCAACCATACTTGTCTTGGCGCTTTTCGACATCATATGTCGAAAGACCCTTGTCCAATTTAACATTGTAATGCTTGAGACATTGATCTACTGAGCAACACCACTCTGATAAGAAACTACTACTCATTTCATCCATTACTTGTTGTAACTAGCAACTTGAAAAAAGTCAAACTAACCCTTCTTCAACATATCCTACAAAAAGACAGTGACATGAAAACTAAGCATATCATGATCTGTGTGTTGTCTTGTAATTCATGTGTAGCAAAGTATTTATGTTCAACAATAAATTGAAGGGTTTGAGACTTACATTTGGTTGGAATTGATGGAAAGAGAGAGCAGCTTGAGGGTTTGAATCTGCAGAGGAAAATTGGGGAGTTGAGAATTTTGAGGGTGAGTTTGGTTCGGTGTGGAATGCTGTTGTGTTTATTTATGTTTGGGAAGAGGTTGTGGAGCAGTTGACTTGGGTTTGTGTTTTTTGTGGGAAAGACGTGCCTTTTTTACTTGTAATATTTTCAAATAATTAGGATCCTAATTGTATTCATGCCCATCTTTTGACACATTTTGGAGATTACTTTTTTAAATATATTAGTATTAAATAAATTAAATTTATTTCTGGGAACAATATATTTGTATTCCTAGTGGTTAGGCACCCACTACCTGAGCCACCAGGTCTCGGATTCGAGTCAGGGGTAGGAGTGAATTCCTATAATCCCTTTTAAAAAAAAATATATATATATATATATATATATATATATTTGTATTCATGCATATGGTTGGAGAAATGGTATATCAAGTTTTACGAACCATAAAATATTATTTCATAAATCACATAGATGATATTGAATGTTTGTTTGTTTACTCATTCAATATTTCTCATTTTCACTTCACAATTGATGGAAGTATGAAATAGAATTTCTTATAATTAAGCTGTCACGTTGGTTGCACCACCCACACTATCAATAATACACAACCATCATCATATGAATTCATGTTAGCTGTCTCATAGAATTAATGGCAATAGAGTCGTCACAGTTATAAATTTTATATTTGTTATGAGTTACACTTTTTAAGAATGATTAAGAAACCTTTCATTAAATAGCTCATACCAATATACCATACCTTGTTTAGTTGTTTATTTTATGGGTTGGATGGCAGAGTTATGGACATACTGATCAATGACAAATATGGTGTTTTCTTCTTCAACGATACTTCAAGAATTCACTAGCCATGTATGAGAACACTTCATTTTGTTTGAACAACGATCTCTACGAATAGAAACCGAATGACTGATTGATAAACAACTGCTCCTTATGCGCTATCAACAAAGTTAACTGTTACAAATCTGACATGTTTAAAATTCTCATTAAGGATCTGCTTAAGAAAGCAAAGCCATATGAGTCTATGACATAAGATTTCTAGTTGATCAGCATGGAAATCATTTATTGTTTGGGGATTTTATTAGATTGGACTTCCAATTCGAATATCCTTGGTTACAAATAATCGTTTTAAACGGAAAAACTTTGGCATCTGAAAATCTGTTCACTCAAAGTTGCATTTCTAAAACCGTTAAGTTTTTAGAATAAGGAATGAGATCACATACAACCTAAAACAATAATCAAGAGTTTTTATACCCTGTTTTGTGATACAAATAAATTTTGTGAGAGGATAGGACTTAATCTCAATCGTTGATTTTGATTAATCAAGTGGTTGAAATTAAAATAATTTTTGATTTAAATTTGAAATGAATTAGCAAAAAACACGGGACGACTATGTATCGAAGATTATAACTATAAGCAGTTGAATTGATAGAAATTAACTGTGGATATAATATTCTCATGTCTTACATAAATTGTTTTGTCCTCTTAGAAGCATTTCCTAAACCTATTAAAACTATCTAATTGAAAATGTCAAAAATTAATTAAATAAATAAATGAAGAGTTTACCAAATCCAAATGAATCACATCTTCCATTTCATTTCCGCCCTTTTAGATTCTCTAGAGACGGCACCTCGTGAGAAGCGTCGTCGGGTTGCCGATGGCCCAATCCGACGAATCTCTTCCTCCCTTTTGTTGATTCCAATCCGACATCAATTGTTTTTTTGGCGATCATTCAATTTGAGGTTTTTTCATTTGCATCACTTTTCCCATGTAATTTATTGTATGTTTTTTTGTTGCTTTTATTAACATTTTACCTGTCAGCAGTTTATTGGTGTTTCAATCCTCCTGAATGCAATTAGTTTATAAGTTGTTGCTGGTAAATTCAACATGTCGAATTACATTGATGGATTTCCCGGCATGTTGTTGATTCCTGAAGCTGATGAGGTCGAGAAAGATCCAACCAATAGATACATTCGGGTACATTCATATGATATCTTCCGATCAGTTACGATAATAATATATTATATCTACTTTTGACATTGTTGTTTACATGTTTGAAATTTAGTCCAACGAGGTTCTTGGGAGAGGGGCATTCAAGACTGTGTAAGGCCAAACTACATTTTTTTTTATTGTGTGCTTGGGACGTTGAGTTTTTAATGTATTTATTTGCTTATTTAGGTATAAGGGCTTTGATGAAGTTGATGGAATTGAAGTTGCGTGGAACCAAATTAAAATAGATGACATGCTACGTTCACCTGAGGACTTGGAGAAGTTGTATTCAGAAGTTCACTTGCTGCGATCTTTGAACCATGAGAATATTATCAAGTTATTACTACTCGTGGATTGATGATAAGAACAAGACCATTAACATGATTACTGAGCTCTTGACATCCGGTAGTCTGAGGCAGTAAGTCCGATTTCTTTACATAACAAATATTATATTTTGACCAGAAGGAAAAAAAGCTTCATGTTTCTAAAGGTAATGTGTTTTGTGAAATAGATATCGCCAAAAGCATAGAAAGGTTGACTTGAAGGCAATTAAGAACTGGGCAAGACAAGTTCTTAATGGACTGGCGTATTTGCATAGTCATAAACCGCCTATTATTCATAGAGATTTAAAATGTGACAACGTTTTCATTAATGGAAACCACGGAGAAATAAAAATTGGGGACCTTGGATTGGCCATTGTGATGCAACAGCCGGCTGCACGAAGTGTTATAGGCAAGAAGCATTGTGAATATCTCGTTCAGTTAGGTAATTTAGTGTCAGTTGATTAACCCTGCTTTTGATTCATTTTCAAATTTAGGAACTCCGGAGTTTATGGCTCCTGAACTCTATGAAGAAGAATACAATGAACTAGTCGATATTTATTCTTTTGGTATGTGTATTTTGGAAATGGTCACTTTTGAATACCCGTACAGTGAGTGCAGAAATCCTGCTCAGATTTATAAGAAAGTTTCAACTGTGAGTTTTTCAGTCTGTAAAACACTACCGCTGTGTCTGGATCCTTGCATTTTGTGGCTTTTTAAATAATTATAACTCATCTGATTCTCAGGGCATTAAACCTGCTTCCCTAGGCAAGGTTAGTGATCCACAGACCAAAGACTTCATTGAAAAGTGCTTAGCTCCTGTTTCAGAAAGACTTTCAGCCAAGGACCTTTTAAAGGACTCATTTCTCAGAAATGATAATCCTAACCAGCATGTTCCTTCACTGTTACCGCAGCAAAGTTTTAAAGCAGTGAATACGCCTTCCTCGGGGCCTTATTCTATGGACGTAGATGCAGACTACAAGCAAGTTTCAGTGAGCTCTTGTGGAAGTCCAACGTCTCCAGTTTTGGAATATCAAAGGAGGAGCAAGAATAACGAATTTAGATTGAGGGGGAAGAAGAATGATGACACATCGGTATCGCTGACACTGCGCATTGCTGACTCTTCTGGTACATACGCCTATCAATTTCATTTGTCTTTTTTCAGTATTATTCTTTGATTAATGACCCATTCGTGTGAGCTCTCAAATTTACTTGCAGGTCGGGTGAGAAATATACACTTTCTATTTTACCTTGATACTGACACTGCACTCTCAGTCGCTGCTGAAATGGTTGAACAATTGGAATTAGCTGATCAAGATGTGTCATTTATTGCTGAGTTCATCGACTTTTTGATAATGAAAATATTGCCTGGATGGAAACCTTCATCATCATGTGGAGGGACTATTAATGGCATTTTACCAGTTCTCGGCAGTGACAAAAACTCATCCGTGTTTCCATGGGAATCAGTGCTGAACAGCGTAATGCCTGCCAATTTAGTTGTGGAGCAGGAAGAGAACTCTAAACTCAAAATGAGCATTCCAAGCCGACAACAGCAAGGCGGTGTTAGCAATAGTTCGGATTCTCCTATGTCAGAAGTCGATCAAGTTCCTTCTCCAAGTTTGGTCATTACTGAGAGAACGTCACAAAAAAGTGATTCCAGTATTGAAGATTATAACTTACCGAATGTATTTCAGGATGCCCCTGAACTTTCATGTGTCGGCATTACTGGAGCCTCTAACATTTTGCCAAGAGAAAGCTGCCAGTTACAATCCTTAAGTGTAGATGCAGAACTACAAATGGAACTTGACGCTATTGAATCCCAATATAAACAATTGTTTAACGAGCTAGCCAGAATGCGAGAGGAGGCATTAGAGGCCACAAAACAGAGATGTAACATGAAAAGAAAATGAATGTTCACTGAGGTTACAAAATCAGAGTTGTTGGGTTTTTTGTCCATCCAGTCTGAGGTAGGTTTCTCATCATATCTTGTTGAAACTCTTATCTGGCCGCTCTTATAGTAAGTACTATTCAGATTCAACGGTAAAGTGGTGCAGTCGATGCTATGTATTATTAATTAAGCATTGCTTGAAGCACTCGATACTAACTGAACTTTCAGATTGCGACATATGGCGACTAGTTTGTGTATGAGTGACACAAATAGGAATCTTTTGATAATTTCATTGAATTTATGAAAATATTTCTGAGTATGTCATATATGCAATGGATAGAAAACATGAGCATTTTAGTCTTCTGACGGGTGCATCAAATATTTCTCTTACTAACTATTACATGCAAATGTGTCAAGTAGGTGCTAGAATACCAGATCGAAGAGAGTGGAGTCTACTAACAATTTATTGCACTTTTCTGTTCATTTTTAGAGTATCTTTTGGCACTTGGAAAAGCCATCAAAAGGGTCTTTTATTTACTTTTTTGTTTATTTAGTCTCCATCCAAAGGAAAATAATGTTTTAATTTTTACACATTTTCACAATAATTAATGAATTGAAAAGCAGAAGAGTTGTTAGATATACTTTTCATAAATTTGGAATTTAGAGCTTCAACTCCCCAAAACTGAATCTTTTCAGATTCTGATCTTATCTAGACTGTTTAACTAAAAATCATCGGACAGAAGTAACATCAACTCTAATTTGAGCACCTTTTGATTTCTGATCTCTTCAGCCAGAAGCATGCGGACTGAGTTTAAATAATGTACCTCCACAATCAATAAGCATGCTTTTGTATAACATTATTACCAATAAAAACAAAACAGTTACAATACCTTTTTAAACAATTCTAATATTTAAAGCAGTATGTGGGTGTATGGGATATGTAAAGCAGATGATGCTGTAAAACAGATTTGATCAATACTTAGCTGGAGCTCGATGAAACATTTCTCTTAATCCATCTGAACCATTTTTTCTTGCTTTTTTGTCCATGCCATAATTAGCTGCTTCAGCCCACCACAAAATTTCTCCTACATTACACAAACAACAAAAAACCATTGGCCTGCTCGTAAAAGTCTTAACTCTTAAATAACCATGAAAGTGTAAATACAAGCGGAAAGTGAAAAGTGCCAAGATATAGGTTTACCCAAAAGTTTTTTTCAGATAAAGAAACTAAGCTTCTTCCTCTCTTTATCTTGTTGATTGGCATATTGGAGGTACTGCAGTCAGGATTGCTGAAACTGAAACTCAGGGATCTCCTCCTACTAATGCTATGGCCCCTGCCTGAAGACCCGAAGATTGATCTACCTTTACACTCTTGATCATCAGGACTAGCTCCAGTAATGAGCCTAAATGATGCAGCTTCTTGGGCGCTATAGTTAGTTATGTATGGAGTCTGTAGAACAGTATCTGGAGAAGGCATCAGCTTGATATCTTTGGAGCTAGAATTTCCAGCAGCACTAATAAATCTAAACAGCCTTGGAGGCAGATCTAGAGACTTTGATATGACAAGTTCATTGTGGTTGACATCACCGACAACAATTGCCTTGCCTGGTCTTTCCTCCCACCTGAATGGAACTGAAGCCATACTCTGCAGAGGAGGTGTCAGTCTTCCTGGATTCTCAGGTGACAACCGGAGCTCAGGGAAGAACATGAGCTTGGGTGTCGAATGTCTCGTTTCTTGATCCATGTGTCCTAGTCTTAAATGCAACTTCCAAAGCACAAAATGGAAGAGAATGGGAAAAGAAGCCTCTTAAAAGGAAAATGCCTTGTGCCTAAAGCATTTAGGTAATATACAATGACCAACATGTCTCTGAATCTGTTTTGTCCCATTTGCATCCGGCTACATTTCGAAAAGTTCTGCATTAACAAGCAATAATTATCGGGGTTATTAGTATGACTTTTGACCCATTGATTTCATCAATCAATTACAGCAAAGAAAAGCAGTAGTAGGTTTTCTTATTATAAAGTTGTAATGATGTGCTGCTTGCTTTATGACTGTCTTGTAATCAAATGCATATGCTAAAAGTCAATTACAGAATGTTAACACACAAAGTAATGACTAATGAGAGATAGAATAATCACAAATAGGCACAATTATTTGGTGTGCAAGTTAGTTAAAGAAAATTAATCACCATTTGCTCAAGGCATAATAATATCCCACTTCTGTCAGAGTATTTCTTAGCCAGCTAGTTAGCAGCCACAAACTATAAATCTCTCAATTCCATCTAATATATTTGTATTGTAACCAACATCAAAAAAACATATAAACAGGCCTGCTGTAATATACCGTTGGGGTGTCAAGAAGATGTAGATTTAAGGTTAAACTATCAAAGGATTTAAAGAATGCATTCACTTGGTCGGAAATGAAGCCCCAATATTAAGGTAAAATTAGACAGCTACTTTTGAGGTTGTATCAGTAGTAAGAGTTGACAACCAGCCTTAATAAAACTTCAGACAATTATATGGGATTCCAACTACATCCAATTTAGTTGGCAACCGAGAAACTAAACAAAAATGATGCTTACCCAAGATGTCGGAATTAGCTGGCGAAATAAATAGCCGAACCCCACTCAATTCTTTTTATCCCTAGCAGGTGGGATATGGAGGAAAACTCAAAACGAAACCACTGACATCACATCTCCCCTGAACAAACAAAAACTAAGATGTGAAAAACATGAATTCATGGAACTCAGGGTATATAAAAAGATTGGTGCAACCACTGACTAATTGGGATTATCGGCAGAGTCCAAAGTTTCCCGGTAATTATTCAGCCACTTCTAAGAAAGCGTTACGGTACTCCGTACTCATAGACCTAAGACCATACAGTGCAATTCTATATACAGTTAGAAGGGCATGCTAAATGCTAAGTTGCATCAGCATTGCAAAGGTTGCCGAATGTCACTTGTTATAAAGATAAGCGATAACTACGCAAGTTACATTACTACCTACAAGATTTACAGTGTAGTGACTGAGTAAACAATCCATACACCGTGAACAAACGGTTCATAACCCATTTAGAGGACCAAAAGGACTACTGGAATACTTTATCAAAATACTTGACTGACCATTATTACTCAATCTTATTGACACAGGTCTGCTTCGGGACTTTCATGCCGAATCCATGCTTGGCTTTCTCAACTCTGCATTAATCAAATTAAAAGATGACAGTAAGCCACTAACTGGTTTCAATTTATTTTCCCATCCTTTCGACAGCAAAGAATGTAATTTAGGGACTCACGTTTTGGCTAGTCTGCCGAGGCTGACTAGTTCTTTTCCAGTGTCTGAATCCAATACCCAGCCAGAAATCTCGATAATATAAGATCTGTTCCTGGTAGTGGGGAGTCCTCTACCTGACAAAAGTTGTAAATCACTTTCATGGAGTTCCCTTCCATTGACGAAGACACCGGTCATTCCTCCTGAACAATCTTCTGCTAACGGATAATTGAGCTCTTCGATAAATGGCTGCAAAAAATCAACTCATTCATGCAAATGAATAACGCAAAGTATTTCCTTCATGCAAATGAATAATGCATAGTATTTCGTTCATGCAAAATTGGACCAGAAACAAATTCAACATACAGGGATTATTCCGAGACAAGGGCCGCCCATCACACCCCAAAATCCAGCTCGAATATCATACCTAGACAGAGAGGAGGAAAACATAAGTTGGATAAAGAATTGCAGCTCTAAATCATTTTACCATGATAAGTGATAATGTACAACCGTAGCACCACTGGTCGACAAGGAAATTTAGGAAAACCCAATACTTTTACAAAGAACAGAAATAACAAACTCATGAAAAATTCACTGTAATCATTATGAACTATGTTAGAATGAGAAATTAAAAAGAAGCCGTTCATATATATTACCGGTTTATCATTTGATATGTTCGTATGACAAATCAACATGACTCACCAATAAAGGCAAGCTTCAAAGAAAACGGCATGTAAGACATGTTAAGAAGACATCAAAAGAATTCCTTAATATACAAAATGATATTAATTTAAACTGTTACCAATAATTTCCAGGCCGAATTCGACCAGCACGCCTTGAAGCTTTCTTGATCGTTTGATCTGATATCAGGTGACCATTTATGGTCACACAAGATTTGTCTCCCACGTTACCCTGATCTAGTTTTATAATTTCTTTGAAACTCTTCTTTATGATACCAGCAAAGCCATCTTTTCGGTTTACTTGTGGATGCTGATCCTCGGGTTCATTTCCAGAATCTTGAGAGATACCCGAATTTGAACACCCATTAAATGATACTTCAATCTCTGTAGCCATGGATACCTCTTTCAATGAATTCTGGCCTGTATTAACAACAGCTTTTGGATTTACCTTTTCATGATCAGATCGTCTGCCCAAATTTTCCTTTCCATCTTGATTAATTATATAATTGTTAGAAGAAGACTCAAAATGTTCATGGAGAGGCGACCCAGGAGGTGGCGGGATGGAATTTTGCAAATTTCTTCGGGCACTCAGGTTGAACTGAGAATGTTCTTCATCAGTGCTGGAAGGAAACGAAGAGTTGATAGAAATAAAATTAGTCTGGCGTGTCTTATTGTTTTTCACGTTTTGGCATGTGTCTCTCAGAGTATGCTGCTCTTCAGGTAACTTGAAATCATTTCCCAAACTATCAAAATCATCTGAGTTGAACTTAGCATCATTTTGATTTACAGGGCCAGGAATCTTATAAATTCCTTGATCCATTACTTCACTGGCCTCACTCTCATTCTTCCAATCCCTATCTTCAGATATAAGCAATTTATCATTTCGAAAAAAATAGTGTATTGAAGTAGAGCAAGCCCCACATTGCAGCTTTTGTTCAGCGTCTTCTGACTTTCTTAACTTGATAGGTAGCTGAAGCAATTCGAAACAGTTTGGACACGTAATGAATGGTGCACCGCCTAGGAGAGGAAGACATTGACGACCACTTTTACATTGAATAACTCGACGTGTTGGGAGACTTTTATCATAACCAACTCGAGAATTGAAATCACCAGCCCCTCTCATGCATGTTGTCGTATCGTGCAATGAAGATGAACCTCCTGTAACTCTTGAATCATAATTATAAACCATAGGTTTTCTTGGCATGTCTAAATAGGTACCATCCAGAAAATTACTACGTGGGACAGATGACAATGAATTCTGATGTATGTTGTAACATTGCAAGCAAGAGCACGCAGGATGATGAGATAAGGCATTGTGTTGATACGGCTTGAATGAATCTGGATCAGCATCTACATACTGTCCAGGATAGTATAGATGAAAATTCGGGTGATGAGAATATTGGCTGGACACCGATGTTGCAGGTCTCCTTGGCATTTGGGGTCCAAAACTCATTCCATATCTCAGCGTGTCATCATGATTATGCGGATGATGGTACAAACTTTGGCTACACGACCCATGCCGATTAGTATGTGTATCAGGATATGTATCAGGATAATCCGTTTAATAAGGAGGTCTACCAAGTTTATTATCCTCCAATTTTTTTTGCTTTGTAGTCTTACTCATGCCCGCACGTTCATTAGGGATCCAGGCATCAGCAATACCATAAGGTTCATTATGAGCCATGTCACGGCCTATAACACCTTTAGCTTCTGTCGTGTCAAAGATACAACCTGACCACCCCAGTTGATCATTCAAATCCTCAAGCTTCCTTAATAGTTCAAGCCTTTCACGTTCAAGATGCTCAACTCTCTTAGATCCTTTGAAATATATGTTCCGCATTCCTGCACCTACATGACTCGTGCGATCAGGATTGTGCACATATTCCGAGTTTGAGGGACCTTCATCTAAACTATTCGAAGACGTGAGCATCATCAGACCATCAATTCTGCTATCACGCATTTTCTCTTTATCCTCAAAGCAACTCGATCCATTTCCACCTATTACAGCATCACAGTTAATCTCAACATTTCGACCTTTACCAACCTCGTTAAAACCAAGTGACAAAAATCTAACAAAACCTTGACCTCCCACCACATCAATCTCCGAGTCGCCACTCAAACGGTTATTTGAATTTGAAAACACAGCTCCTACCATCACCTTGGTATCTATTCTAGGAGCTGCAAAAAGCACAGATAGATATATAAAGAGAGTTTAGAGTGTTGAATTGACCGGCGTTGAAACAGCATTGACTTGACCCTAATTAAAAACCCTAAAATTTGACCTAGTGAATAAGCAGATACTTACGGTACCAAGTCAAGGAGCAAGTCAACATAGCATGAGAAGAAATTATGGAGCGAAAATGGGAAGATGGATTACCTGTGAGAAGGGAACGGCAGCCACCGCACTGGAAAACAGAGTGAGGAGGGAGGGGATTTTTACAGGTTGGACAGCGGAGATGTGACATTTCCAGGGAGAAGAATCGAAGCTGAGGGAGATTTGTAAAGGTAGTTTTTGAACTGTGCGATACGAGGACTGAGCAAGGCAAGGGTTATAGTTTTTTTAATTTTAAAACCCACCCCGCCCCACTGCTTTAGCACCCACTAGGAATCGAAATAATGACGTGCGACTTATAATACAACCTCTATTGTTACTAGGCTAGCCTTTGGTGGGCAAGGCAAGGGTAATAGTGTAGGATATAAGTTTGCTTTTATTATAAGTGTAGTTTGTTATTTGGATAAGTTTAAGTAGGTTGTGGTTGGTTTGTATATCAGTTACTGAGTCTTATCTTGTATTTTGGATTGTTTATAAATAAATAAATAAATAAAAGAAACAGAGAGTCTGCGTTGTTCCCAGCAAACTTTGTTTCTACCCTACTCAGGTTTTCACTTCTTTATTTTCTAACAATTTGCCCCAGAGCCGGGTTAGTATGTCAGAAGTGTCGAAGCCTCCGTCATCTCCACTGAAAACACCTTCGACTCCGCTGCGTCCGAACTCACGCACCGATGGAGTTGAAACTAGCAGTGTGCGAACTAGTATTGGTGTTGGAGATTTAGTAGTGCAGAAAAGTGTCAAAGAAGTTGCCTCCTCCATTCGCTATCCAATGCTGACACGAAGCAATTATGGAGATTGGGCTTTGCTGATGCGCGTAAATTTGCAAGCTCATGGATTGTGGGATGCTATTGAATTTGGAACGACCGATTATCGAGAGGATCGGATGGCTCTTGCAGCAATTCTTCAAGCCGTGCCCTCCGAGATTCTTGCTACACTTGCACTAAAATCAACTGCAAAAGATGCATGGGATGCGATCAAAATAATGAGAATGGGAGTTGAACGTGTTCGTGAAGCATAAGTACAAACTCTGAGAAGTGAATTTGAGGCGATGAAATTCACGACGGTGAAACGGTTGATGACTTTGCGATGAGGCTTATAAGTCTTGTTAATAATTTACAGTTACTTGGAGGTCAGATTGATGACGAGACCGTGGTAAAGAAATTATTGCGCGTTGTACCATCTCGTTTTGCACAGATTGCTATCTCCATTGAAACTCTTATGGACCTCAAGACACTAACAATAGAAAAACTCATTAGAAGACTTAAAGCGGTTGAAGAAAGGTTTGATAAAATTGATGATGAAGCAAGTGAACGTCTCTTGCTTGTTGATGATGAAAAGCTGTCAAAATCAAGAAATAAGAATAGAAGAGATTGTAAAGATAAGGAAGGCCGACATCAAGGGCGAGACAACAATTTTAAAGATGGAGGAAGTGATGATATGGTTCAACAACATGAACATGGCCAGCAGGTGATGGGGCGAGATTTGTCAGGTGTGAGGTGTTTTAATTGTAACAAATATGGACATTACTCGAGAGATTGTAAAAGGCCACGTCGAGGGAATCATGATGAAGCAAATATTGCGGAGGTTGACGATGTTGAACCGGCCTTGCTCTAAGCTGAGATATGAGATTTGCATGGTTAACTGACCGGCTTGTCGTACAGTGAATAAACATTTCGACACGCAATTCAAAAGAATTTATAGAACTAGGGGTGACCTAGTGTCGAACCCAAGGGAACAGTGGAGTCAAGTTATATTTCAAACTCGATTACTAGCTTTTAATTCTCTACACTCGATTACTAGCTTTCAATTTAGTTCTTAAGTGTTTTATTTATTTCAAAGGCAATATTATTTATTCAAAAGGCAATATTTAAAGAAAATGTTTTGTTATCAAATATTAAAAACTATGATAAGGATGAGAATCCTCCACTAATACTTATGGTTTCACTCAAACAAGATATATAAATCCTCACTTTCGAATGTTGGATTTATATTATAGTTATGAATTTCCTTCTTGATGACAATTTAATCTAGAACGTATAGTTATATGATAATATAAATCCTCACTTCCGAATGTTGGATTTATATTATAGAATTTAGACTGAGTAGCATTAGCATACGAATCCTCACTTCCGAATGTTGGATTCGCACGTAAACATCTACTCGACTAGCTTCATTCCTCCCGGTGTTTTCACTAATCTGTCCAAATACGCTTATTAATACATTCATGCACCAAATATACTCGCTGCTCCCGCTTTGCTAATATACTCGATCTAATGGTTGTATTGATTCCAAAATAGTCTAAGTTCACCTTCCGGTCCTTCCCTAGAAAATACTACTCGACCTACTCTTCTAGATGTTTTGTCAGGACACCTAATTTATAAAGATAAAGCTCGGGTATGATTCAACACACACAATAGTCATACAAGAATTGATTCATATAAATTAATAATCATGTTCTAGTTATTCATAAGCATTAGAGATTCATCAAATCCCTATCATAAGGAAACTACTCACTCATCTCGAGTGATAATGCAAACATGTTCAAACGATTGTAAGTAAAACGATTGTAAATAAAACAAGAGTAAAGTTTAGAAATTCTCAGTGATTGATGATCCACGGTCGAGCTCCAAGCTGCTGCAATCTCCTCGTTATCTCGAGTACAAAATCTGGTTGTATAATTCAAACTATCTTCCGAGCTCTCTCGGCTCTTCTTCTTCTTCACTTGGTTTACTCGACTTCAATCAATCACTTTACTAGGGTTTTCGGCCCCCTAGGCAGCTCGGGCAGCAGCAGCCAACCTTCTTTGAGTCTCTTGTGATGTTTATATAGTGAAGATCAATCAAAGGGTCGAGTGCATGAAAGGTCTTGCCTTAACTCCTAATCATAAATGGCCGAGTAAATGGGAAGTCTTCCTTATCCACTTGTATTAAATCTTCGAGTAAGTGGAAGGTCTTCCTTATCTTCTTGTATTAAATCACTCGAGTTAATGGAGATAATCCATACGAAGGGTCTTGGTCACGTGACAACTTGCTCGAGCAGTGTGTTTACTCGGTCGAGTAACATGAGTCTTTAGCTTGCTTTAGCTCGAGTAAGGTACTTTAGTGCACTCGGTCTAAGAATTGCAGAAATGCTCCAAATTATGTCTGATTTAGGCCGAATTCACGTGTTTTTCCTCATATTTCCATTTATGCTCCTTCGTAAGGCTGGAATCGTATTTTTGACCTGAAACATCAATCAAAGTATCAAAAGTAATATATTTTACGTTATAATCATATGAAATAAGCATGAAAGTAGGGACTTAAAATAGACATTTCTAACACTGATCATTAACATAAAGCAAACTTAAGGGCGAGAATGTAGGATATAAGTTTGTTTATTATATTTTTTTTTATTATATATTTTGTTTATTATATATTTTAGTGTAGTTTGTTATTTGGATAAGTTTAAGTAGGTCGTGGTTGGTTTGTATATCAGTTATTGAGTCTTATCTTGTATTTAGGATTGTTTATAAATAAATAAAAGAAACAGAGGGTCTGCGTTGTTCCCAGCAAACTATGTTTCTACCCTACTTCACTTCTTTATTTTCCAACAAATAGAAGCAAATGTTTGGATGCTTTTGCTTCTTTATTTTGTCTTTGGTTTCTGAATTTGTCCTCTAATGTACACTCAAGAGGCATTCATTCATATAGTTTAACACAAATAATTACAATTGACGATACGTACGAAAAATAATGATGAGTTAGACATAAACTAGTTGTAGTTGTTTCGTAATTGAAAATCGTTCCCCAAAACTTTTTGTGAGATCATAGATAAATTTTGTATGAAGATAGAGAGAGATTCAAGATACTTCATACCTTTGTTCTCGTCCCACCTTGCAGCCACTGCCTTGATTAGCTGTTTCGCTCTCCCTTCAAAACCTCCTAAAAAATTCATGATGAAAGTGTAGGCACACAAATTTTAAAGTGCTGAAAATAAATCTATTAGTTCAATTTAATTATTTCGGGTCGGTCCAATAAAGTAAACGGACCGTTGGCCCATTGGGCCGGAAACTAAGCCCACAAAACGAGCCCAGCCCAGTAGGGAAAACCCCAAAAAAATTTGAGAAAACTCCACATTCATTTGAGAAAACCCCAAAAAAATTTGAAGAGGAATTCTTTCTGAAGAAACCCTAGCTCTACGCAAACCCTATTGTAACCCTGCACATGTTGTACAAGCTCGAGAAATCGTGAATACGTCGTGCCCTGTGCGGTACTTGAGAGCTACACGATACGCCGCTGGATTCATACGAAGCCCAAAGAAAGACGTGGGTATCGCTGATGTCCAAATACCACTCCCAAAGCAGAAACTACATTCACTAGAATGTTAGTTCGGGTTCCTCCTCTAACTTTGATCTCTTCCTTGATGACTTCTGCAGCCAAATCGGTTAGCCACTGTTGTGGCTTACCCTTCGACCTAAGTTCCTCTAATTTAACTGTAGAATTGGACGAAAGCTCAAATTGTACTCATCAAGTAAATCCCTGCATTCACGTCAAAATGATGAATGTAAACAGATTTAACACTTATGGATAGTTCGTTTATCCGTTTATCATTCGTTTATATTCTGTCTATAATATTTGTTTATCGAGAAAGGATTATTTACTATCCCCATGTGGTGTACGATCCTGTAACCCCATCTGGACTATTGGATCAAGTCTACAATTTGCACTTTTTACTAATATATTTCAATTTAAATGATAATTTTTTTAAATCTGATTGAGAATTGAACCGTACATTCTTTCATGATCGAATGACCAATATTATGTTATATCTTATATGTTAGTTTCACCAGATCCGTTCTCTAATTAATAAATATTATCTATATTTGAAACTGAGATCGAATCTTAATCGTCCAATTGTTTGAATTAGACGGTTCAAATTGTGTTTTATTCTTCATCCTACAGTTACGTTTCACTTGATATCTACTCTATATTAATTGTAGCCACATAAAAAACAAAATAATATACATATAAAAGTAGCATGTAAATAAATGTAGGAACTTGACGAAATCTCGATCGTTGTTTATTAGTAATCCAACAAATGAAATTTAGTTTCGAAATAAAACCAAACTCAACTGCTAAGCTTAACATTATCA
This sequence comes from Sedum album, assembly GCA_006409495.1. Classification (NCBI taxonomy): domain Eukaryota; kingdom Viridiplantae; phylum Streptophyta; class Magnoliopsida; order Saxifragales; family Crassulaceae; genus Sedum; species Sedum album. The sequence goes on along the minus strand of QZGG01000058.1, from coordinate 37,331 downwards.
AAATCAACTATTAACAATAAGTTTTTCATTTGCCCAAAAAACTTAACGTCTCCTACGCTAACCTTATAAAAACTAGTACTTGCCGCACAGTCAAGCCTGTGCATTTTGATTCATATTCATTTAATTTGAAATGAGTTGAAGAAATTTAATGAATAAAACTATTACATCTCAATTTGTGATTGAAAGATGAATTTTCTATACATAACATCAAATGAATGAATTCCGTATAACATAAAATAGATTGGAAGTTCGTAGTTTTCACAATGCCTTTTTCTTCTATTTTCATCCTGCAAAGAGTAGTGAAGAATTCAATCAAATAAACACTTTATATGCAATTTTATATATAAGAATTGTTCATTTCACAGTAAAATGCAGTTATGCACAGGTTAATTTTATAGATAAGATTGTTGTTCAACTTAGGTTGATTAGTAAACTCATATAGATAAGAATTCAATTTTATGCAGTTATGCACCGTATAAAGTGTTCATTAGTGTTATTTTAATATTCAACAAATTGCTGAAAGTGTAAAACTGTTATTAGTGTGCAACAATAAAAGTACTTTATAGTGTGAGAAAATTGCAATTTTAAAAGAGGCATTTTAAAATTGAATGTAGTTATGCACATGTTAATTTTATAGATAAGATTGAATTCTTATCTATATGCAGTTATAGATAAGATTGTTGTTCAACTCATTTAATATCTGTGCCTAAAATCCCGGTAACTGTTAAATAGTGATAGGAAGATATTATAAATACCTAATTATTTTGACCATCTGTAACAAAATACATGCCCCAAACGGTGTCGTGTCAAAGCCAGGGCACAAAAAGCCTCTGTTTCATTCCTGAGGCGAATGCGAGGACGCATTCACCGCATCCAAATTAGGGTTTAATTTGATCCTTGCTTGGGATTCCGTCCCTTGTTATCAGATGCAAACTCAACTGCATGTTTCCACAAATATGCTCTTCAAGGTATTTTTCTTCACCATCTTTTCATCTTCCAATTTATGCTTAATGCTGTTATTTGCAAACTGTCTTTCATTATTAGAATCGTAATGCTTATACGTCCCTTTTAGTTTTCTAAGTTTGTGAAGTCACTTGTTCTACAGGCTTCGAGGTTTTCAGAGGAGTATCAGTACTCATTTATATTTACCCAAATGGGTGAAGCCAGAGGAGAGGAATTTGAAAGGGGGTTTATGCTATCTGTTGGAACAGTTTTTGAGTGTGACACAGCTACGTCAAGTTCATGCTCAAATAATGTTGACGGGTTTACACCAGGATGACACATTGGTATCTTACGTAGTGACTTGTATGATAAAATCTGGTAAACCGGATGTAGCGTTTGCTGTTTTTAATCAGGTTGAGCAACCACAGAGTTTTTTGTGGACTTCTATGATTAGAGGGTACTCTTGTAATGGTCATTTGCTGGAGGCTCTTGAGTTTTATGGTCGGATGCGAACTCAGATGTTTAAGCCCAACAATTTTAATATCCCTTTTGCTCTTAAAGCTTGTGGAAGTTTGAAATTTGTGTTTCAAGGTGAACAGATCCATGCTGATCTGATGAAACTTGGATTTATTTCTGATGTTTATGTTCAGACGTCACTTTTAGATATGTATGTGAAATGCAGCAGAGTGGAAACGGCAAGAAAAGTGTTTGATAACATGTTGGAGAAAACTGTAGTATCCTGGACGGCAATGCTTGCTGGTTATTGCAACATAGGCCTTTTGAATCAGGCTGAGGATTTGTTTCGAGAAATGCCGACAAAAAATATAGTCACATGGAATGTCATGATTGATGGGCTGTGTAATAGTGGGAATGTGGTTGAGGCTAGACGCTACTTTGATATGATGCCTGTAAAGAATGTAGTGTCATTCACGACTATGATTGGCGGATACTCAAGGACGCAGGATGTCATAAAAGCAAGGCTGTTGTTTGATCAAATGGTTGAGAAAGAGGTTGTGGCATGGACAGCAATGATTTCTTGCTATATTGAGAATGGGGATCCTGATAAGGCTATAGATATATTTCGTGAGATGCAAGATGCTGGTGTAAAAGCAGATGAAGTTACCTTGTTGGTTGTTATCTCCGCCGCAGCTGAGACTGGGAGTTCTGATACATGTGAATGGATACAAAATTGTATTAAAGCTACTCGTTATGGTTCCAAGCTGAAAATAAATAATGGTCTTCTGAATATGCATGCTAGTGTCGGGAGTATCACCCGAGCTCTTGAACTATTTCACGAAATGTCTGAGAGAGATATTGTATCATACAACTCTATCATTACAGGGTGTGCCTGCAATGGGTTTGCTGGTCAAGCACTATCCTTGTTTTCCATGATGCTCAATGACGGAATCCGACCAAGCAGTATCACCTTCACTGCAGTTTTGACTGCTTGTGCGCATGGTGGACTTGTGGAAGAAGGTCGAAAGAACTTCGCTTTGATGCACAAGCTAGGGTTCATTGAGCTGAAAACAAAACATTATTCTTGCATGGTTGACCTTCTAGGACGTGCTGGCTTTATTAACGAGGCTTTTGATCTTATAACAAGTATGCCAATAGAGCCAGAAGCCAGCATATGGGGAGCTCTTCTCGGTGCCTGTAAAATTCATGGAAATGTTGAAGTGGGTGAGATTGCTGCTAATAAATTGTTTGAACTTGAATCACGTAACCCTGGCAATTTCTGTCTGCTAGCTAATATTTATTCAGATAACAAAATGTGGGTTGAAGCTGATAATATGAGGGGGATGATGATGCACAATGGGGTATATAAAAATCCAGGAAGAAGTCTAGTTGAGGCACAAAAGTGAACTCGAGTTATTTTGGAGGATCGCAATGTTTGTGGACGACATCATATAAATTTTCTGACGCTTCTCAAAAAATTATACATCAGCAATATGCAGTAATACTGATTGTAAAAAATGAGTGCTGCAACTGTGGTATGTAAAATGCATCTAATTCAGTGCTACCAGTTTTACTCACAGCTGAAATTGTTTATTGGTATCTTCAACATCTGAACTGGATCATGTCTAAACTGGTGCCCTCTGAGTATATATGTGAATGTGGCTCAGCAGTTATCTTAGTCAGCTTTCCTTCTAAACTATTAACCTGATACATGAACGTAAGGTTATGCCTAGACCCATGTATAAACACCCTATGAAAGTGCCTTCTTCTCGTAAGTTATATTAAGGCATTATCCATCAGTCTTCAAGTTCGAAGATCTGATTTTCCAAGCAGTAAGGATCTTAATTTATGTTGGCAGAAGTGTGTATTATCAGAAAGGTGTGCAGAGTTGACGATAATTGCAGCTACACAGTTCTTGAAGGAAGCTTGGATATTTATCAGGTGTACATTTATTTATCTTTGGTCTCCTGACTCTGACAGTTTCACTTCGTATTGTTGTCAGCCTTCTCCAGCAGTTATGTATCTAGTTAAGTATATGCCAACTTTGGTTTACTGGATAATGAACAAGGTATCTACGTTGTTTGATACCGCTCATACTATCTGATTATAATTTCCTTCAGCGACATCAAACTGATCTTAGTAAAACATGTCAGGTGGGTGAAAGGCGGATTCAAGCTGCTGCACGAGAGCGAATAGCATACTGATCTGTTGCTCTTTGGGAAAAGAAGACAGCATGATAAGGCAGTCAAGTTGATTATCTCATGGATTCAACACTAAGGCTATGCACAGGTCACGATAATACTTTAAAAAAATTATTTGCTGTTGTCTTACATTCTCATCTGTTCTATCAGTTCTAAAATAGCATCGAAACATAAGCTGTACACATCTTTTCCGAAAGGAACATGTAAAATTGGCTGCTATCGTTTATAATGGGCATGGAACTTTGTATTAAGTTACTCTTATTCATCCCCAGACACTTAGAAAAACAGAAATCAGAAGTAACAAAAACAAGTGATAAATAACATGGTACTTTATGGATGACTGTGTAGTTGGTTTTGAGAATATATCTAGAAGACATCGGAGAGGGTTGGCAGCTTGATCTCACCCTTGCTAGAGAAAGGGATGGTAAAGTTTCCAATGACAGGGAGGTCAATAACAAGGCCAAGTTGGAGCTCGTAGTCGATATCCCAATCCGCACCAACATCCCTAGCCAGACTCACCAGAACATTGTGTGGCACTTTCACAGGCACAACAAGATCCGTCTGGCCACTAGCCTTCAATGATCCCGGATCAGGTATCGTCCCAGATGCCACATCTCTGCATATATCATACAACAATATTTACGTGACGAAGAAGAAAACAATATTGATAAAAAGCGAGATTCTGGACCTTCCGGCACTTTTGAAAAGGAATGTGATCTCGCATATGGGGATGGAATGTGAGTAGGGATTCTGGACGACAACCTGAGCCTCGTACGTGATCCCATCGCGGGCCACTCCTTTCAGGTCAACGTCCTTAACGCTGGCCTCCGGTTTGGGAATGTCAGCTACCTTTTCGGCAACGTAGTTCTTGGCTTTCTCGATCAAGTTGGCCATATTTTGTTTCTGATGAAATGGTGGTGGGATGCCTCAACTTCATTAAATACATGAGAGTTTTTCGCATATTTACATCTTACATTACTGGTCGACATTTTTTTGATGAAGTAAATGCAGATTAGGATCACATATAGCCAACAGCTTTTTACAGCCAAAATTAAAGTGTAATTTTGATTTAATGAATTAAAACTACGCCGTTTTACAAGGGTTCATTTAAATTTGAAATAGGGTTTTAGTAAAACTACGTCATTTAATTTTAATTCCTATCAAAACTACGCAGTTTTGAAAATTAATTTTTGTAATTTAAATTTAAATATTTGGCTGCATATGGCTGTATGCGCACCGGATACGAGTCTATAAATGCTGCTTGTATATGAATTCAATTTATAAAAAAATTGACTATTTTTATATTTACTGTGCTTCGATTTTATACATTAAAGCATAAATTGGTATTTTGTAGAAAATAAAAATAGGCAATGAGAACAATTGAGAATGTGAGGAGGTTGAATTAATAAAAATACATATCATGAATTCATACATAATTGATATCTCATCTCAAGACAACTATAAAAAGTACGATCATTATCCTCATTTGTAATGGCTTACATTTACAATGGAAATGTGACAATGATACGAACTCGTATCGTGATAGAAGAAATTAAAATTTTGAAGATGAGAAGAGTAGATTATAGAATAGAGAAGATGAAGTTTTGGATGAGAAGAGTAGATTATAGAATAGAGAAGATGAGAAGAGTAGATTATAGAATAGAGAAGAAATTAGATTATAAAATTGTTATTCATCCATTGTCCGTTCTTACACAGACATGTACAACTGAACAAGTTTCGGATGCTTTCAATCTCACTTGGAGCAGCTGCATATTAGGAGAAAAAGCTTTGAATCTTGATTTTATTTGAATGCTTGTGGGCATATTTTTTTCACTTCATCTTGAAGCAGCGACATTGAAATATAGTCATAAAACATGTGTTAGCTTTTTCCTTCTAAGACTATCTAAATATATTGTCGAGATTTATGTGATACATTGTTATGCTTAACTTTGAGTTGCTAAGTTCTTCGCTTCTCTGGTATATTGTTTTCGTTGGGGGCGACCTAGAAAGGGGTGGACAATGTTACAATCCCACATTGGCTAGATGGGCAACCATCTAGTGAGATATAAGATCAAGAGGTTCCCTTGTAAAATAGACTAGTCTATTGTGGCGAGTTATTCCCTTAAGTTTGTGTCCCTAGCATCCTCTAGTGAGCTTCATCTGCCTTCATTGGTGAATGCACAATTTCTTACTCCATTTTCATGTTTTCATTATATCTGCTGTCAGATACTCTTGATTTTTCAGGATGTTCCAGACATTTATTTGTCAACGAATGACATGGGCATATACGTTTTCCAACAACTTGAATAGCAGTTGGGAGTAGATTTTTGAAGAAACAGGGCAAATCATGTATTAGTGAAATGTGTCTTTAACAAGAGTGCTAATAATATTGCAGAAGTTTATAAAGACAAACCAAGCTTCATGCATGGGACGTAGGAATAAGGGAAATAAGAATTCATTAACCCTCTAGAAAACTTTTCTTTTGAATTAGACAAATGACCCAGCAGGGTCATCACTTGGGATAGCCTTGGGGAGGATACCCCTGGGGCGGATACCCTTGAGGTGGAGGATATCCTTGTTGAGGATAACCAACTGGCGGGTACCCTTGTGCCTGTGGGGGTGGATATCCATACGACTGGCCATGTGCAGATTGTGGATACCCCACTGATGCTGGGAATGGCTGGTCGATACGGGACATCTGCTGAACTGGAGGCACTGACATTGGTTGGGGTCCAAACTTACCATCTCTCTTGTCCATCTCTATCTTGTGCTGAGTCTGCCATTGTATCAAAATTAATATAAGAAGAAAAGCAGCATTACAATGCTGTTTTCAACATATAAACAGAAAAATCATACTGGATTTTATGAAAAGAATTCGGAATTCTGTTAAAGTAAAACCGAAAAATATTAATGCAGTTTAATTTGGTAACTGAATGCTAACCTGCATGCAGGCACAGACCCTGAAAGAAAAGTGATCCAGTGTCATATGAAGGAAACTTATAAACAACAAAAGATGTTACAAGCAGTAGTTTGAGGTCTTACGAGCAGAAAACACGTCAGACAAACAGTTAAGTATCTGTGAGGCCTCAGAAAGTTCATCACTCCCAACTATCATGGCAACTATGGAGAATATACAAGCAACTTGTTGAAGACAGACCATGAATCCCTACAAATAGATAAGTTACATAAGAAGCAAAGTAGATTTAAAACTGTGGAGGATACATTTAGTGCAGTAAAGAAAATGAAGGAGAGGCTTACAATGATGCAATTATCGCACTTAGTTGTCTGTATATTGAATTCATCTTGCAAAAGGAAACGGGTGGAGGCCACCGAATTTCCGAAGCAAAGGCAAACCTATGCAGTAGGCAACACAAAACATTAGAGGATGCAGATTTTTAAGTTTACTAGATGTTCAATCCTAGGGCCAAGACATAATCATACTCATAGGCGAGAATACCAAAATTTCCTATAATATTATGCCTTACCTCTGTAGCAAGACAAAACTCAGGGCAGCGACTTTCTCCACACCGACCACTACAAGGCATATAACCAGCACAACATGTATACCTGCAGCAGATAATAACATAAGCCAACAGATTACACTAAAAGTTTGTTCAGTAATTGACGCAGTGGATAATTTTATGTCTATCACCTTGTCATGTCATTGTATAAAGCTCGCTTGCGAAGCAAGTATGACACACATGGACCACTGTATCAGCAGTAAGAAATAAAATGTTAGCACATATAAACAAAAGGAACCAAGTCTAAATCATCATGCCAAGAAGCTCATTTAATATGTATCCCACTCTCTAGCACCAAAAATAACCAATGCACATTCATAAGCTATTATTGAAACCAAGTTACATCGAGTAAATCAGATATTCACTACTTTGCATGACAAAATAACTAACTAGATGTCCTCATATAACAGGGGATGGTTGGTTACTGGGAACTTGGAAGTGAACAAACCAAATTCAACATTCAAATTCCAACAATGGCTGCTGGCAGGTAACCACATAATAGAAACTTTGCAAATAGAGTGCCGCAAATGTTAAATTATATCAGACATCACTACTTTCAAGCCAAATAATCAATTATCGAGTTTCTAGCAGCGATGATAAAATGAGTCAACTAATCCAAATCAAAACCAGCTGAAGCCTGAAAGCAGTCAATCAACCCTTAATTTGTAGCAATGTCAAAAAGTTCACAAATGTAGAGGATGACAACAAAGACACATACCACCAGAGCGCAATACAGCAATCTGCAAGTCAACAACAAAACGAAATCAAAGATCAGAAATCAGAATATCAATCAATAAACTCTACAGATCCAAAGTATCCAACAAATGAAACTCAATTAGATTATTTGATTAACCAAAAGCTGAATGAGAGGACTACAAAATGAAGTATACATGGAGTGTCGGCCTGAATGGTGCTGAGCAGATCGGTGTGCCATAAGTTGCGATACTCCTTTCGTTCAATAGCTTTGTCGAGGTATGCCTGGGAAGCCATGACTCTCTTGACTCCGATCGCTCCTCGGTCTCCTCTTTCAATCTCTAAGATGGGGAATTTAAGCTGCTTGCTACACTGATGTTCGGTGGCTACCGATTAATTTGTACAAGTTAGCTCTCTTTTGAATTGAAAGTTGGGATCTAATATTAAGGGATTGTATTTCGTGTAATCATCTTTTTTATTGGATTCGTAAATTCTCATATGTTGATTGTATTTTGTAGATACGTTAGACTGTGTCAACTCATGTGAGTTGCACGTATTTTGCACGTAACATACACATGACAAATGCAATGTGACAAATGCAATGACGTGATGTAATCTGGCACATTTATGTTTCGAAAGACCTTATAGAAAATCATTTCAATTTTGATCCTAAATAATTTATTAGTTACGATTAAATTATTATTACAAGGGTAAAGTTCAAGAGAAATAAAGAGTTTAGGTGAGACTGAAGAACTTAATATCGACCGTTAGATTAGAATAATCTGGGGTTGAGATTAAAGTTGGTTTTTATATAATGGGTGGTTGGACTCATCATTATAATTTAAATTAATAGTTGAATTCTTAAACAATACGGTATGATGATTGAATTTATAAAAATTAATAAGTTCATAAATTTGAGTTATGTTGATTGCTTTTGAAAATTGTTTTCCTTTTTATGGCCTATGGGTCAATAAAAAAGTTACAATTTGGTTGGTGATGTTGTTCTTATCAATTTTATAGTAAAGAGAAAATAGTTTTACTAAAATAATTCAACGCGTTTTCGAAGGGCATTGACAGCTTTTTAAGGAAGCTTGGTAGCATGTCACATCAGACGTGCCGCAATGTCATACTCCGATTATAAACTCTCAAACTGATGGCGTTTCATGAGAGTTCCTGTCACCATTTATGACTGACTATTTATAAGACACTAGTTCACAAAAAGTGCAATTTGATTTTCAAAATTAAATGATGTATTTAATGATTAAATAATACTTTCCTGTCCTATAATTTATGTATCATTTGATTCTTTGCATGATTTTTAAGGATTAAAAGAAAAAATAAGTAAAATAAATAGTTGTGTGGTGAGAAAAGAGAAAAAAATTGATAGATAATAAATGATGAAAAATGAAGAGAAAAGAAAAATATGTGGTGGAAAACTAAAAAATACATGTTCATTTATGATAAGACTTAGAAATGAAAAGATAATTTTAGGATACCCTTAAAGGAAACAGGATATAAATAATGGGACAGAGGGAGGGAAAACAATTACATATGAGACCATAAATCAAAAAATAATGATGGACATTTGAATATCTTGTTGTACTCAAATTCGTAGTAGAAATCAGTTCGCCAAAGCCTTCTGTGAGACAAATAATAACTTTTGCCTCAAAATAGAGAAAGCTGCAGAAAACTTCATACCTTTGATCTCCGCTCATCTTGCCGATACCGTCTTAATCAGCTGATCCGTTCGCGCACTAAAACCTCCTAATGACTCCATGATGAAAGGTAAATAAATAAGTTCATTTGCTGAACAACTAGTACCATACCTAGCAATCTTTCTGCCTTCCGCTCTCCTGGCTGCCTCCTCTGTACCTAGCCCTGCATCTCCCACGAAATGAGATACAATAGATACATCTACACAAAGATTCCTACCAGTATCCCACACACGTATCAAAATATCTGTTGGCTTCTCTCCTCTATCTAGAAGGTCTGCTACCTCTAGTCTAGGCATCATATTAGCCCTCTGAAAAAGTGAATAATGCCTTCTGATCCTCCTTCCACCACCAGGTCAACGAGAATCATGATCACCGGCTGTGTCGGAAGTATGCAACCCTGCACATACAGTACAAGCTTGAGAATTTGCGAACACATCGTGTTCGGTACGGTACTTGAGAGCTAGACGATACACCGCCGAGTTCATACGAAGCCCATAGAATGGCGCAGGTATCGCCGTTGTCCAAATACTACTCCCCAAAGTTGAAATTGCATTCACTAGGATATTCATTCGGCCTCCTCCCTGAACTTTGATATCTTCCCTGATGACTTCCGCAGCCAAATCGGCGAGCCACTGTTGTGGCTTAGCCCTCGACCTCAGCTCCTCCAATCCAACTGAAGAAGTAGGACGAAATTTCAAATTCAATTCATCAATTAAGACACTGCATCTTGATGAAGAGAATGAATCATTTGTAAGCATCTCCCATAAAGTTTCCGCTTGCACAAGAGATGCCACAGTCGCCAAGAGAGCCACATCGTTCCCCACTGGGATTCCTAACCCACCCAATTTTAAGGCAGCCCCACCAATCTTCTTTGCTCCATCGTAAAATCTGCGTTCCAGAGATGAACCAAACTCTGATGCAACGCACATCAAATGAATGAATAGACTCCTTTATCGAATAGGGTGGTGAACTCCTTAAATTATACATCATCTTCGACATGCCTACGCAAACAAGTATAAGGGCATTTCACAAAAAGGTATAATTAGTTTCATTACCACACTTCTTTCCAATGTGTGTCCAAATAAATACAAATTGCAATGATTATTATAATACTAGTGTTCTCACTTCTCTAATATTTTAGAATAGAGATCATGCATTAATTAGTTTTTAAATCTCAACCATTATAAATATTATTTCAATCATCATTGATATATGTTAATTAAGGAAAGGTATATTTTGTCTCATATTTCACGAATATTTAAGTTATAGAATAATATAAGCGATTTTGTGTGTGGCATGAAACTTAATGTGTACAACCAATAATATCAGTTAAGTTTTAAGAAATAATTTTTAAAGTTCATAAACATTAACATACTGCTTTATAAACCAATAATAATTTATCAATGGAGAGAGTTTTGTTGGATTTAAGATATGGACGATCGTCAAAAATATCATATAATTCAAAACAAATTATATAAAAATATGATTCCAAATTGGGGGTTGATGGATGATTGGGATTCGTGCAACGCAACTATTTATTGCAAGCATCAAAGCGACGTCACATTGAGGTTATTTACTAAAACCCTATTAGCTTTGGGTCGCTGCAAATTGATGTTGCAACACTGGATCTGAATCCGTTGATGAGTAGCTAAAAATTATGTTGATATATTTGCTCAAAATTACAAATGTGTTTTAAATAAACATATAGTACGGTCCATATATTATTTAGATATAAACATTCGTCTGGTGATGGTTCACGAATTTACAAATGATGGTTCCTGAACCATGCTTGATTGATTTCTGAACCATAAATCTAATGAAATTAATTAGATGATGTATGGTTCGTAAATCTACAAGGCATGTTTCATGAATCATGCTTCATTGGTTTATGAACCATAAATTTAATGAAATTCGTTGAATAATATATGGTTCATAAATTTTCATTGGACGATTCATGAACCATGCGTCGTTAATTTTTTAGAAATATAAATATAATGAAATTCGTTAGATTATGTATTGTTCATAAATTTACGAAGGATGGTTCATGAAAGATGCTTCATTGATTTCTGAACTAGACATCTAACAACAACAAAACTACCTGAACAATTAATTACTCGAAAGCACGACACACAAACTTGATTGTCCATTGATAGTGTGCTCGATAATTCAAGAGAACATGCATTATTCCGGTACCACGATTTAAGGGGTATATGAAAATCTACTGAAAAAATATTTGATGTGCGAAGCTCCGAAATATGTTGGAAAATATTTGATGTGAGAACTTTTGAGTATGCATATTTATAGATAAACTTTATCCTGGAAAAATCATGGTATTTTAGTGACATTTATGGTGGTAGCCTAGCTTATCTAGCCAACACACGCACAATTCCTACCCAATGTGGGACACGGATATATTATTACAATATAAAAGGAGAAGGGTTGAATTACGATTACAAATCTAAAGACACATTTCAACTACTAGCTCAGGCATGCATGTCCATTTTTGGTGTACTAGTAGGGTGTCCTTTATTATATACGCACAAATTTCGTCAGGTATAAAGTCTGGGTTGACAAGATATCTTGTTGTCCTAAATTGTCTTTAGTATCACCTTTTATGTGTTTATATATATCAACAGACAATCATTAGTGTTGAACTTTACATAGTTTGTACCATCTGGAAATAGTTGTAATATACACAGTAGATTATATTGTATCTTATCCACCAGACTAACTTTTTTTGTTGTTGATAAAAGCATACATGCATTTCATTCATATTTGGGTAATCATTGGTACGCATATAACCAATGTATATGCCTTATACATCAAATGCTAGCCCAACCCAAGTGGTGTCAAAAGACAACCACAATCCTCTGATCTTCAGCAAAACATGCCTACTTCGCAGGAGGATACTCGAAAAAACAGAAAATACTACCGTCATAGCGGCAGAATACTACTTCCTCCCATGAGGAAGAACATACACAAACTATTGGCTCAGAGGCCTTATTCGTGGCTCACAGTCCTTATTTAACCTAAAAATGAAACTATACAACACGCTACACATATGCAGAGATACTGAACAACAAATCGAAATAGACCGTCGCATTTTGAAGCCGAACAACGAGGTCAGAAGCCATCCCTCCGCCTATCCGACAACCAACATCTCTTGCATTACCTCAAACGCGATCTTAGTATAGTATAGTATAGTATAGTATAGTATAGTATAGTATAGTATAGTATAGTATAGTATAGTATAGTATAGTATAGTATAGTATATTATAGTATAGTATAGTATAGTATAGTATAGTATAGTATAGTATAGTATAGTATAGTATAGTATAGTATAGTATAGTATAGTATAGTATAGTATAGTATAGTATAGTATAGTATCATGTTCAACCAAGATCTTAGTATAACGTTGATTTTCTATTACACTTACAAATCGTATATGAATGCCAATAAATCATTCAAATATTAAGATATCTGTCAAAGAATGAGTTTTGACCTAGAAGGTGCCATAAGAAGATAACTAATGGAATGTAATGGAAATATGAGGAGTTCCCAATCTTCAGAGCAAACAGATTCGATTCGATAACCAAATATTCCCAGAATAATCATACTTTTCAATCAATAAGAAACATTCAATTTGTTTCAAATTCACCAAACTCGTGCTCAAATTTGTTACTAGCTAGTAACTAGCCTAAGAGCATCTCTAATGCAAGACTCAACAATGTAAATTAGCCTACATGGCAGTCCATTACGTGACCATCTACATTTTATCCTCTCCAACGTTGTTACCAAATTATGTAAAAATATACGGTTTAGGTTTCTCAATCTGCAACTTTGTTATCCATCTTCTCAATCTATAGGTACGGTCAACCATCATTCATGTATTTAACACTTCTTTTTTGGGGTTATGTGCGGGAAGAACTGAACCATTGCTTTCACTCCGGTGACTTGTCCCACTCATCTCAAAGTTGTTACGTGTTGTCAAATTGAGTGGTTCAACATTATCGTAACCAGGTGCGATTCATTAGGTACTGTATCTGTGAAATTTATCATATGTAAATATGTAATGGATGATCACCAATATGAATACCGAACAAACGTTTGAATGTAATTGTATCTGTAATTCATTAGTAATTGTAAGAGCTAGATACTTTAATTAAATGTCGTTTGTTTGGACCTGAAGCTCCAACACACGAAATGTAATCCAGTTAACTTTGGGTGCGTGTTCACACAAACGTTTGAATGTAACAAACGTATAAAATACAAAGCCAAATTGATTGCACGAAAATTTACTCAACCATTTGGAGTGAATTTCATAAAAGAATATTCCCTAGTAGTTAAATAACTCAACAATCACTCTTATTTTTAAATTGTTTAAATCATTATTGAGTCTCATAATGCAACACATGTATATGAGACAAGTGAGACAAGTAAATAAGTATATATGAGACCGAAGAACACCATCTTGTCCGTTTATTTTATCAATGAATGGATGAGATTAAAACTACTTATCCGTCCATTATTGTTCCCTACTTTAATTAAATATATTTAATCACTATTGTTAAATTTATCAAAATAAATGGTTGTGATCGTATCTCATGTTAGAATAATTAGTAAAATAGACAGGAAAATGCAGGTAATGAAATTACTGAAAATATAATTAGAAAAGAAATTGGTGAAACAACACAGAACAAAGTTAGAGATACAAAACCGTATGTGACTGAGGCACGCTCGGCGCTTTCCTTAAATTGTTAGTCAGCTTCAAATATATAATCTACTAAGACCTGTCTACAAGAGGATCAAATATTGTTTTAAGATTGTTAGAATAATTATACAAAATAGACAGGAAAATGCAGGTATTGAAATTACTGAATAATATATTAACTTACAACAATAATGAAGATAAAACTAATTGAATATTTGAAACAACAAAGTAGAGGTTGAAATACAAAACCGTATGTGACTAAGGCACGCTCGGCGCTTTCCTTAAAACAATATTGCCCTCCCACTCGGTGCTGGGTTTCCTCTAGGCAATTTGTCTCCTAGGATACAACAGTCCAACCTTCACTCACATGCACCTAATGTGAAGAAGGCGAATGAAAGCTGTCTTCCACTATCACCGATACAAAACATGACTACAAAACATGTAGGGAGGATTGAGGTTTTTCATAGTTTTCTTTCCTATATCAAAATAGTAGGAGTCATCCTCCTTAGATAATAACAAAAATTATTAGTAACCTATCATGAAATAAAACACATTAAACTCTATCATGATGGTTATTAATAATTCAATTTTCTTTAAATACTTCCAACATCTCACAGGTCTCACATAAAGATATCGTCTCTCTAAATCCTAACTCTGCATAAATGAGTTCTCGTAATCGAATGAAAATGAAAATCCCTGAAGGATTAATAATGCCTAAAACATTACACAGACCTCGAAATAAGTCTAAGAACGTTTAGGCCTGGGACTTTTCGGGTACGACCTAAAAAATATTATACCCGAACCCGACCCGCGTAGTATTATTTCGGGTTCGGGTACAGTAATTTTAATGCCCAACCCGATGTGAACCCGACCCATAATTTTAGTTCGGGTTCGGGTTTGTATCGGGTTCATATGCATGACTTTAATATCGATAATTTAAGTTAATGAAGAATTTCAAATTGTCAATACAGTTATGGAAATTTTAACCACCAAAAGCATTCAAAATCAAAGAAAAGGAACAGAGTATGCAACATGTGGATGATAATCATGACATAGCTTCATAAGGTTTAGCGCAAGTCCCGTACAACTTCATTTTTGCTTTTCCAAAAGATCAAAGTTTCACATCTTTTCCTTCAATTTGTCAACAAATATAATACCTGCAATATAAATTATATATACGAGAACTGCAGTCATTGTTAATATACTAAAATGCAACTAAAACAAATATTCCAATCGCAAATCATTAAATTTATTTGATTTATTATTAGTTTCAAAGTGAAGATTTAAAACCTGGGTGTAGTTTCTTATTTCTTCCCATGATATCTTGATGACTTTGATACAATTCTTGATTCCCTTTTGCCATCAGTATTCATTTGTAGTTTATTCTCTTCCATTTGTTCTGCATAAAAACATCAAATTAAGTGCTTACTTTTAAATCAAGCATGAATCTAATCAATTAGTCACCCGAATTGTAATAAAATACCTTTTTCAATATCCTCAAACCATGTCATCTCCTCAATTGTTGGAATGCAACCAGTCCTATTTGTGAATCTGATTTCAACCAACTTTGTAAACATATCAAGGCTTCAACAGTTTTTGGAGACAATGAACTTCTATGTGGGTCAATCACTCTTTTTCCTGTACTAAAAGAACTTTCACTAGCCACAGTAGAAACTTGTATGGCTAAAACATCCTTAGCTAGAGTTTGCAAGTTAGGATATTTCGATCCGTTACACTTCCACCATTCTAATATATCCCACTGCTCATCATTCTTGGGATTTTCAATAGGATCAAGTAAGTATCTATCTACTTCTCCTCCAACCACAACTGCTTCATTTTCAAGTTGTTTGTGCCATGCTTCCAACATCGCTGCCTTCTTTCCCACTACGCTTACACTCGTGAAATCATAAGACAAACTAATTCCATCCTCTACTCCTCTTTTTCTCTTAGATGCATTTGAAAGGCCGTAAGCGGAATCTGCAGCATATATGTCACAAAGTTCTAACAATAATGATTTCAACTTATCACATTTTCTTCTCGAATCTTCAAAACCCATGCAAAGCAAAGTCAAACAAACATGCTGCACATATTTTAACTTACGCCTCGGATCCAATATAAGAGCGATCAAGAGCAACTCATGGACATCATCTATGGACTCGAAGTATTTGTTGAACTTCATCCTCATTTTGCTTGCCATACTATATAAGACTTTATCAGTTTCACTTGAATCTTCAGAAAGTGGTTTGTTCCAGATCTCATCAACTTCGGCCTTGATTGTAGCTACATTAATGAAAGCTTTATGGGCTGTAGGGGTTAGCTGTCCACTCACATCTAATGTTGATTCTAAAAAAACTTTCAAATACTTTACAAAAATGCTTGCCTTCTCCCAATCAGATGCATCAGGTGGTCCTACTCTTTTCTTTTGACGGTGCATTAGATGTGGTCTACTTTCTACTTCTTCATCACCATCCCCCTCATCTTCTTCATCAAAGTAACCTCTGTATCTCCCATCTTCCTCCTCGGCTAGTCTATTGAAAGCATTCTTTAATTTAAGAGCGGTATCCAACATAAGATAGGTTGAGTTCCACCTTGTAGGCACATCCAGCACACAAATCTTTTTACAAGATATATGTTCTGCATCAACACAAGCTTTAAAGGCCTCTAATCTTTGAGGGCTGCTTCTCACATATCTGATAGCATTTCTAATGCTAGCAATAGACGTATCCATCATGTGCAAACCAGATTTCACAATCAAGTTCACTATGTGAGCCAAACATCTAACATGCATAAACTTTCCTTCAAACAGTAAGAGCTTCGACCTTCCTTTTAACTTTTCAATAAGATGTTGAATTGCTACCTTATTAGCTGATGCATTGTCCACTGATATTGTCAACACCTTGTCCAATTTCCACTCTAGCAAACAATTCTCCAAAATTCTGCATATGCTAAGACCACTGTGATTTGGAATCACACAAAAATTCAATACAATCTTATGCATATTCCAACTTTTGTCTATGAAATTTGCAGTTATCACCATATAGTTGATATTTTGACAAGATGTCCATGTGTCAGTTGTTAAGCAAACCGAATGAGACCCCAATCTATCCCTCAACTCCAACTTTTTTGCATCATACATGCGCAAAAAACTCTTAACTATAGTTTTCCTACAAGGCGGAATCCATTTAGGCACTGCAACTTTACAAAAATGAATAAATCCGGGCCTCTCAATAAAATTAAAAGGTAGCTCATCTAAAATAATCATCACACAAGCAGCATCAAGACATTCCTCTTGTGACCAAATCTGGGTTACTATATTTTTGGATGGATCCAAGACATCATATGATATTGTCTGCTGTAACTCAATATCATCTCTACCGGGATATCGTTTGCAAAAAAGTTCAATATGCTTCGAAAGAGAACTGATACCGCACACTCTAGAATCACATTTAAGATTGACTGAACAATACTTACATTGGGCTCTTTTTTCAGTTCCAACTTGTTTCTCCACTCCATCTATAATTTTCATCAACGGTTTATCATACTTGTCGAAGTGTTTCCAAACTTTAGATCTCTCAGTAGTCATTGTTCTCGCTTTCTTTTTCAAAGAAACTTTTGCAGTGGCAGAATTACCGATATTTGAAGGTGGAGACTTTTGAAAGTTGAAATCATCTTCTTCGGTTGTCTTTTGTTTCTCCCTTTCTGTTAACTGACTTTCCGAAAAATCAACAGAATCATCCCATATGAGAAGTCTTTGTCGATCCTTGATGGAGGATTCAATAGAAAGCTAATTGAAACTTCAAAATATGTTGAAGTTCAATTTATGCGAAGAATTGGAAATAGTGAAAGTAGAAGTTGAAAAGTCATTCCAGTTTAAAAGTATTAGGGTTTACTTACTTCAATTTGTTTATTTTAATATTTTAAATCCATATTTATATGCACGTGTATTATGTGGTGCGGGTATGCGGGTTTTGTTACAATTTTAATTGTCAACCCGTACCCGAATCGTATTTTAAAATTTGGGTTCGGGTATATAATTTTTTTTTTTTATATATATATAACCCGCCCCGAACCCATATAAAAAAACGGGTTTGCGGGTTGGGTTCGGGTTTTCGGGTTCAAAGTCCCAGGCCTAAGAACGTTAATTTGATGGGATGTTATGGTTTCTTTTTTCCTTTTTTATTTTTGCCCACCCAATTTAAAAAAAAAAGTATTAACGATAAAATTCATACATTTAGAATAGTGATACTAATGTTTGTTTGGATTGGATATGCTATAATAAAGATGAAGTAAAATAATAGTTTTGAACAAAGAGTTACCACTTTAGTATCGAGTTGAAGAGTTGAAGAGTAGAAGAGTAGCGAGTCATCGTCAAGTCAATTCCGCGTAAATATCAAACCCTCACCTTAAGATCTGCTGCTCTAATCTCCAACACCGGCCGCACCAGCATCTTCTTCTTTTCAATTTCTCCAAATTCCCTCAACATCATCAACCGATCCGTTCCGATCCGACCCGATCATGGACGCCAACCACGCTGACAACCCCAGAGCCGCCGGCATAAGAGGCGAACTCACTTACGGCGGCCGGTACGTCAGGTATAATCTCTTCGGTAACCTTTTTGAAGTTTCCAGAAAATATGTGCCTCCTATTCGCCCGGTCGGTCGCGGTGCCTATGGTCTAGTCTGGTCAGTGTCTTCGCTTCTTCTTTTCATTTCTTTATTTAAAACTAACTGCAAATGATTGATTGACAACTGTGTTTGTTGTTGTTTAGTGCTGCTGTGGATTCGGTGAGTCGTGAAGAGGTCGCTATTAAGAAGATAACCAATGCGTTTGATAATAGAATTGATGCCAAGAGGACGCTGCGAGAGATCAAACTCTTGCGACATATGGATCATGAAAATGTATGTCTCTTGTTCATGTGTCTGTTTACTCTCATCTTGAGTAGGCTTATGTTGCAATGTTTTTTTCTTGAAGCTTTTTCTAGGTTTTGATGAATGATAATTTGGTACAGGTTATTGCTATCAGAGACATTATTAGGCCACCGGTAAAAGAAAATTTTAGAGACGTTTACATTGTTTATGATCTAATGGATACCGATCTTCATCAAATAATAAACTCAGGACAGCATTTAGCGGATGATCATTGTCGGGTATGGCATTACTTCTTTGATTGATTATCATTTATGAGATGACTTTTTCCAATATTGATTCATGTTCTTCGAGCACAACTATTCTCTTTTGTTTTACTATACATCTTGTATTGATTAACGTCAGCTGTCCTAACTTTATAAGCAATTATATGGATGTCCTTTATAAAAGGCGTACATAATAGATATAATTATAGTTATTAGATAATTATAGTAATTGCGATAGTTTTGTTTTTCGCATTGTGTTTCCTATATATTACTGCTATATGAATTATGTAGAAGTTGCAGATCTTGTTTTTTAAACCTTTATCAAATATGCAGATATAGTATGTCTTAGTATTGCACGTCTTCGGGTAAGAAATTAGGTATTGGTTTGTCTTTGTCGTTCCTGACTGTAAATGAGAAAGGTAATAACTCTTTTAGGTCCATTGTTTGAACTTTTTACAAGAAAAATGCTAATGCCAACTGCCAGCTTAACTTCCAGGACCAGTTGGTGGAAATTAGGCTATGACCGCTCCTGAAAGATACAACTACCAGAATGTATCCATCGCTTGAGATTGTTTCTCAGTGTAGTTAGATCTTTACCATTTTTAATCCGCAATAACTCTGTGCTCCATGTTTATAGATATACTTTGTATCTGTTTTTCTGTTTTATCTTTTTTCTTAGCATCCTGGAGGAAAATGATCATTTATAACTTCTCATCCTAGAAATCTTATGATCCGCCTTGTGATTTAAGTTTCAAACAAGAAAAATCTTAATATAATTGGTACCTTTATTAAGTTGATGAATAATGTTTTCCTAGCAAATTGGTTTATTCAAAGATTTTCAACACAAATATTAATTAGTTTTTCTGTAATCTCCTTGCAGTACTTTCTCTATCAGCTACTACGGGGACTTAAGTATGTTCATTCAGCCAATGTTTTGCATCGAGATTTGAAGCCTAGCAATTTGTTTCTGAATGCAAATTGTGACCTCAAGATTGGAGATTTCGGGCTCGCTAGGACGACTTCTGAAACAGATTTCATGACTGAATATGTGGTTACTCGTTGGTATAGAGCACCAGAATTGCTACTCAATTGCTCAGAGTATACTGCAGCGATTGATATATGGTCTGTTGGTTGCATACTTGGTGAAATAATGACTAGGAAACCTCTTTTCCCCGGAAAAGATTATGTACAACAGCTGAGACTCATTACAGAGGTTCCATCTTCTTCCACTCTTATATTCAATTTTAGAAAACAAAATATTGGCATAGGCTATAGTTTATAATTTGCAAATTGATTCTGAATAGATAGCCTGCTTCTGTTTTATTGCTTCCAGTTTCTTGGGAAGCTTATTTGCAAAATTACAATTCTAGGAGCTCAATCAATGTCCGTTTTAGTCTAATGTTTTGGTAATGTCCGGTCATGAACATAAGCTAACTTTCAGTTTGTCTTATGCAGCTAATAGGATCGCCTGATGACTCCAGCCTTGGTTTTCTACGAAGCGATAATGCTCGTAGATATGTTAGACAGCTTCCACAGTATCCAAGGCAAAATTTTGTCGCTAGGTTTCAAAACATGTCTCCTGGGGCTATCGATTTGCTGGATAAAATGCTTGTCTTTGATCCTGATAGGCGTATAACAGGTACACTCAACTTTAATTTGTTTGATTTTAGCTTGTATGGTGCAATTCTTTGACTTAATATTTAGAATGAAAATTGCAGCTAACTTGAAAACAAAAATAAAAGGGTAAGAATTATCAAATTGTCTACCATGCTTCATACTTAATTATTTTACAGTGGATGCGGCCCTGTCACACCCCTATCTGGCACCTCTTCATGATATCAATGAGGAGCCTGTACTATCAAGGCCTTTCATATTCGACTTTGAGCAACCATCTTTCACCGAAGAAAACATCAAGGAGATGATTTGGCAGGAGTCTGTAAAATTTAATCCTGAGCCCCACAACTGATAGGGATTGACAAAGTGCAAATGCTGCCTGGATCAACAAAAACTGTTTGGCCGGATTTTCTTCGATCGCATCAGCATACTGGGTATGAAACTTCCCAGAATGGTCCAAGAAATGAATCCAGGATAATAATTGGCTTTATCTGCACACCAAGCTCGTTGGACTACTTAACTTATGGAGAGGCTTCTAGATTATGGCACTATAAATTACCCCTGTAATTTGTACTTGTGTTTTAGAATCTATTTTACACGGCTGTTATGTTATGCAGCATTTGTATATCACAACTGTTTAGAAGATATCTTGGTGTCATTTTGAACAAACTTCTTGATTTCAGTAAAAACATGATGGTATTAGGTGTTTTAGCAACTTAGCATTACCATCTTTCACCTGATTGACTGATTCCACTTCACCATGCAAGATTGAAATTGATACCTCACAACTAGCTTCCTCTCTTTGCATCTTTTAATGCTCTACTGCAAGGGAAGTGTCAAGCAAGTCCATTGTTTCCAGGAATCAGTTAAAGAAATTCCAACAAGAATACAGGCTCAGAATTTCCTGTTGTGATCATGAAAAAAGTTTTTACAAATATCTGCAAGTAAACCATCTGTTATCAGTTCTCACTTTCTTCATTCAACAAATAATAACATGCAACCAAATCCACATGGTTTTTTTCTTCAAAATTGTCAATGTTCTACCATATCTTGACTAGCAAGCTGCTGTGTATACATGAAAAACACACTCCGTCGAGGCTGATGACGCTTTATTCCACCTATCATCTTTGAAGTCTGACATAGATGACCATCAAAGCCTGGCTACATTCAACAAACTGCTTGACAATCGTCTTCATTAAAACTGCAGACTCAAAAGAGATCAAGTTTTCTCTTCAGCAAGTCTTGTTTCCATCTTGGCAGTTTCCTGAATGCTGTTTTTGTCATGCTAAAAACTTTCCGGAACTCCTCATTAGATAAGTACGCCTGCAAAATAACGTTGATATGATTGCTGCTTCTATTCAAGAAATAAAGAACAGTCGATGGATAAATCTGTATCCAAATCCAAATGCAGACCTCTCTGCGCTTAAAATCAATTCCTGTAACTGGATTTGCAGATTTAGCCCTCAGTTGGTCATAACTGTACGTGCTTTGATTATTCTCCGTGCCCTCCTCTTCCAGTTCAGGATCTGAAGCAACTTCATTCCACTCTTCAGACATGGTACGAGTGATACCATTATCAGAATTCACCTCATAATTTCTTCTGGGAGCTGCAAGAACAAATATAAAGGTTAGCTAAAGCTATTAGATCACATATTCAAGAATCATGACAGGTATTTAATTTGGACAAATTGGTATCTGAACGAGAACTACGACCTGAGAGACCAGGAGAAGCTCCATTATTTGTAGTACTTAAAACTCCCGAAAGAGCAGCCAAAGCAGCTGCTTTTTGTGAACCTTGACTAGATGAAGATACATGCGGGCTGGTGGATCTCTTGTCAGCTGATGCTGGTTTAAATGCAGAGGATAAGGCCGCTAAAGCAGAGGCTTTTTGAGAGGCTATACCTTGATTGGACTCCAGACTCTGTACAAAAATACATTAATGTTAATTTAATGCTAATAGAGTGAAAGAATAATCATGCTGATAATGGTTTAGAGGGCATTTGCCATGCATTCAAAACACGAGTAAGATTAAGAACAATCGAAACCAGCAGAAGAAGAAACATCATTATAACTCTCTAACCTGAATCTGAATATCACCAAGTTACGAATAAATGAAGTTCCGTATTCAGGTGTACAACTTGAAGAGGAAAAATCAATAAGATAGACCTTATACCATAAAGCCAAATCATGATCTAAATGCCAAACAAGTACATTCATGAACCTTTCCCAGTTTATCACTCAAGCAAACTTATCAGGATTTTGATCTGAAAATAATTTTATTTGAACTGCCTTATAAGCACAGAGTACTACAAGTTAAGACGTAGAACTTGTGTATAAGATAAGGACGCATGCTGCTAAAAAATAAGTGAACTTAATAGTACCTCTGCTTCATGATTTGTACCAAGAAGCAATGCAACTTTCTTTTGAAAAGAGTTTCCTTTAACCTGAAATATAAGTGGGGGAGGTGCACATCATGCCCTGAATACTGATGGCAGAAAGGATTGAACATAGAAGTGTGCATTACTTACAGTGGCTTTGGAGTAGTCCCATGAGAAATATGTTGTGAAAAAAGAAGGTTCATTTCCTTCCGCTGTCCTGTACAAAGGAACTTGTGCTGACAACCCATCAAGAGAAGAGGCCAAATCAATATACTTCTGCACACAGGTCCAAAAGTGTTAAGTTACACATAAACACGACTTTTGGCAAAAGTTTATTGAAGCGTACTTGGCCTATTTCAAATGCTGATCGTTTCTCTTTGTTGTCTACTAAATGTCCAACCCACACAAATACTTCTCCATGTGTGTCAAGTATCATCAAATCCTCAGTCAGCAGATCATCTTGAGTGAAATTGTATACTTCCTGGACCTTCAAAGCCACATTAAATTAAGTACCTGGACCTAGTGACCATCATTGAGTGTACAATTATTTACAAGGTCTAGCATCTGGCACAAACCTCAAATTTTCCTGCAGACCAATATCGGGACAGTATCAGTAATGCGTATAGGAAAATGTAAATAAATGTATTATCGGAAAACTACCAAGGGACACTCTTTTAGACACTGAAATACGATGAAGAAAGAGATTATCACACGTGGTAACGAGACCATACCTTTGTCAAACGAGTACGTAAACAAATGGGGATCTCTGACAATATTTGAAACAACTTCCGTGCTAACGTAACTTTGTTTTCCGCCAAGAGGATTCCAGAAAGCAGAACTTTCCTTATCTTCCTGGGCATGTTTTAAAGCAACTCCTGGCTGGACTCGTAAAGGGGAGACCAAACATAGAAATAAATCAATCAAAAAAGAGAGGCGTGAAATTTTAAATTCTTTGATAAGCAATGGACTCGGATCCGGTAATGCGCAGCTATTTGCTGCGAGGGTAAAAACGACGTCGTGTTGACGTTTTTTACTATAACGCTATGTAGTTTTGGCTCACATTAACTAGCTTTCACTGCACTGGATCTTAATCCGATAAGCAATACCCTTGAGAACCAAAAATAATCATTACTTTTATATTTTTTTCACAAGAAAACTTAAAAGTTTTCCTGTTTCAGTATTTTTCAACATTTTAGGATAACTCACCATATTAGGGCCAACGGACATAATTTTCAGTTTCAGATACAGTAGACTGGTCTCTGAATATTTGTATGTTATATAACTAGATGTAGACAGGCCAAGAATCTGATTGACAACAGTACCTTCAGAAAATCGGCAACTTTAATAGCTAATTGATTCTGCTCAAGAGAGCTTTGACTGCCATGCCAGATAAAAACTGAAGAACCAGATTGCAAGATAAAACAATCATTTGAGTTCAGTGATGTCGCCACCTGCACAGCGGAAAAAGGTCAAGGGATCAGAAAATCCACAAAGAAGATGAATTTATGAAGTGCTTGCTTAACATAGATATGGAGATATAAGTACTATGAAGTCGTCAATAAAAGGCGTGACATGTCTACTTTTCACAGAATTCTTCAAATTTGAATTGAAACCCCAATGCATTCCAAATAATACGACAAGCCTTAGATTCTCAAACAAGTTTTTTCACATTGCTTTACTTTATCAGATAACATGTTCAGTGAGTTATTTGATCGGATCATCAGAATCATAAACTATCACTTCTCATTGTTTGTGACTTCACATCCTGTTGTAGGAGTCATTAAATTATACATCACTTACTGCATCTACTTGGGTTGCTTTGGTATTATGCACAGATGTCCCTGATATGTGGATGAGGGCAACAGAATCAGAAGTATAAGTTTCATCCTCCAGACCTTTCTCCGCAATGCATTTTTTGAAGCCTGTACTTAAACCACCCTACAAAAGAACGCATTTAAATGTTGGAAGGCCATAAGTGGACTCTACTAACCTAAATGAGGTTCATCAAGCATGCTTATTGAAAATAAACCAACTAAAAATATAACCCACATGTATTACCTTAAGTACAATCATAGGCTGAAATATCGCGATAAACTGAGGTGGTTCTTTCCCTTGAAATATCCTACCCTGCAAGATGGGTTGATCATGCACAATTTTATACTCTCAATGTAACTAGGCAACATACCTGTACTGGTTTTCCCTTCAGCGATTTTAGGATGGTATTTGACAGCTGTGCAGCCGTCTGCTGGTCATCCTGTAGTAACGAGGGTAGATAACCAAAACATTAGATGAGTAACATATTGCTTTCTGAGCAAATGCGTCTTTCTAGAGTACCAGTCGAATGACATTAAAAATCCATCAGTAATCTAGATAGTATGAATAATTAGCATAAGACTATTCAGTGAAATAAAATCAATTGTAGGAAAGAAAACAAAATAAACATAAGCCAACAAGTGTCTTGTGTAAGATTTTAAGATGAATTGATGATGAACAAAATAAGCAAAATAAACATACAGGAGACAAATCTGCAAGAATCAGTAAAATTCACCTCAGAGCTATCACTGCCAATCCAATAGCATAGAAAGTATTCTTCCTTTTTTTCCTTTGAGGGGTAGGTATAAAGGACAATATAGCAATCTCCACTGTAAAATTTTCCGAACTCTTCATTCGGAATTGGAGTCTTGGAACTTCCATTGATACGCCAAACCTAATGAACTTACTAATTTAGCTCTCATCGGAAAAAAGAAAAACGTTCAAATTAACAGTCAAGTAAGCCTAAGACCTCTGTTTTACCACCTCCTTCCAGCAAAGGAGGTACTTCTTCTGGTGTAGGAACATTTTTTGTTGCGCCTTTAATGCCAACCCCTTGTTGCTTCAGTAAAGCTATAAACAGTGCAAATGGATTTATAAGACTGATAGTTTCAGTTAGCTGAAAAAAATACATTACCTACCTGCTACTTTTCCTATTCCTTCAGGGGCGGAGTTTGCAGAACCTGGGCCATGAGTCAAATTTTTGTTTTGAAGGACTGTGATTCGTAGCCTTGTATAACTCGAGTTATACGAGTTGCCTTTTGTCTGTTTTGGCTGGTAATAAACTCCTGTAAGTAGAAACCATTTATAAAGTGGTTTCATATATGCACTCTTGCTTTCAACAAAATTATCCCTTTAGTTTCGGTCGAAAAAACGAGCAGTATAACAAATAACAATACCTCAGCAACTTGACCAGCTCTTTTTCTTTCATCTAACTGTGTCACGCGTCCAACCCAGACAAAAACTTCATCTCCACAATCAAGCAAATAGCACTTGTCATTCTCCAAAAGAGATTTTGACAGGCTTCCATCCACGACTACTGCTTGACCATTAGCAATGCTACAAAATATTCCGTTCAGATCATCTCAATCAAAATAAAACAAATCCATCACTGGAATTTACACTATCAAAAGATAAACAACAATTGCGAAAAGAACATGCAAGCTTCACAATAAGGTGATCAGTTAGACTATATTTTAGTTAGAACACATATAATGAGTAAATAATACCAAAATAGTTTGGCAGGGGTTGATTCTGGAAAGATATCATCTTCACTTGCAATCTTTTTTCCGATGGGAGCAAAACCACCAAACACTGTCCAAAAGTCAACAGAGTCTGACTCCGCTATTAGCTTCCCATCGTCTAGTTTCAGATAACCATTGCATTGTGAGAAAATGATAAAACCAAAAAACTACTAAATTGATTCATAAAGTAAGAACTTTGATAATGGTATGACATAGTTGTTGAAGATGGAAAACACAAATTAATAACAGTGCGCAATACCAACTATGGCAACGTCACACATCCATCATGATATTCTCTTTTAAAAATTGAATAACTTCCAATGCCTTCGCCCTCTCCTGGATACTGGAATTCTCTCCATTGAACTGATAAATTTTACTTTTTGTATTGACAATGAACACATCTTCGTGATTCAGCGAAGAACGAGCAAGAGGAACCTGCAAATCAAATTAGAAATACAGTATAAAGGCAAACACATTCATAAGCCATCCAGCTAACTCAGTAACTCTATATAATTCAACATAGTTCCTCACAAACCTGCTTCAGTTTAACGATACGCTTCCCTTTGCAGACATATAACCTTGTTTCAAACTCTTCTTCATCAGCTTTCTTGAATCCTGAAGCAACACCACCCTCTAAGGGTATGATACAAGGCTTGAAATATGACAAAAATTTATCAGACTCATAGCCTTGGATCTCTCGGTGTTGAACAGCACGCCCGCCAAGGACAGCATCAAGTTCTACAGTTTTAATGGCAGCTGTTCCGGCCTCATCCTGTGTGAAGAAAGAATATGTTATGTTTAGTATATTATATAAAAATGACAGCAGCATATTACCTGACTAGTGTCTTTTCCGATCCAAAAATGTATGTCAAATAAATAAGCTCCTCCTTTCCCAGATGTTGTCTGTGAACGGATACAATCTTCATACATAAGTTACTCGGAAAATAGACAATTTACTCTAAGTCAAGACAACTGAATGATATGTGGCTAAGGAAAATGTTTACTAATTTTAACTAATTTTTATCAGGATTTAAATCGAATAGGCCTAGCAAGATTTTACTTAAGAATTACAAAGGATAAAGGTACCTTCAAAACTATGTAGGAATCCCCTGAGTAGAATTTACCATAATCGGTAACTTGCAGAGCAACTGGCTGAAAGTTCTCGATTCTCCATATCTCAGTCCCTCTAAGATTGTTAAGACTAACACGATTGGAAAGACAAGAAATGAATCATAAATCAATGAGGAAATAAAGACATCTTTATAGGTCAACAAAAATATCTACAAGAATGCTGCCAGAGAATACTATAAATTCTAATATTTTAGCATCTTGATGAGGATACGGTTTTTGACCTGCTCCCTGAAATGCAGGCTCTTCAACTTTTGAAGCAGACATTGTCTTGCCAGCCTTGCTTCAATATGCTCAAAAATTGTAGGGAACTGAAGTCAAGTGCAAAACACCACAAGTCAACACTAGAGGAGGCATTTAACAATAAAATGTAGAGAAGTCGAAAATTCAATGAAGATAATAACATTACAGATCAGAGCCATAAAAAGAACGGTTTCCCCATTTTACAAAAAGAAGCAAAGGGAAACGCCATGTTTATACATACATAAGTCTCATTAGGAACTGCTTAAAACTTCTTCAAATTCTCAAAGATGAATGGATAGCAAAATACATATCATTATAAAAAAGAGACCAACTTCAACGCTCAACAATATCTAAACGCAGTGAAATTTTGATAGAAGCAGGTCTTAATCGGAGCATAAAAATGAGTGATCACTTATAAACACAAAAGCTTTATACATTGCATTAATGCATTGTTCATTTCACATTGTGTGTGCAATTGTTTCGAGCAGCCAGAGATCAAATGCGTACAATTTAGCTATCTCAACAAGGTCGGCCCTCCATACAAATGTGTGATCCCACATTATTACTTCATCCTTACCTTTCCTTTACAGATTGAGGACTGAAAGCAACAAACTAAAAATCCGATGTAACTATGGATACTTTGCCACTTTAACTCGGCAATACTTAAAACCTTACACGTCAAATTAACTTGTTATCTCTTTAATTTAAGACTCCCAATCCCAATCCATTCATCCAAATACCAAACAAAATCCCTAGATCACAGCTAGTCGCTAGACCCAAATCAATTACAGATCAACAACTCATATCTGCTAAGCATTAAGCAACACTACAAATAGTGATCACTAAAAGCATACAAGCACAGACAGTCATTTTCACAAAAAGCAATAAAAAAAAGTAAGAAACAAAATGTTGTTCGCAGGAAACAAATCAAACGCAACATTAAAACAAAAAACACTAAAAAGTGTAGCTACCCAAGCGGAGAGAAAGGGTTTCTAAATTCGGTTGCAGCTGATGATCGAAAAAGTAGAAGGGGTTTGGAGGGATGGCCTACTAATGCAATTTAATTCATTTTTCATCGAAAATTGAAATGTTGAATTCTCATTTCTTATCTAGCGTCCCTTCGCTTCTCAAGGGGCATTTCAGTAATTTTACTTTGGTAATTTTCGAAAAAATTGTTTGGTTTGTGGAAAATCTTGAAAATGAAAAGAAGTTTTGATAACAGAAATCAATGGCACGTTTGACTTGCTAAAATGAGAAATAAGTATAATAACATTTATTTGTTTTGCGATTTCTATTTTGAGGTCGAAGCCCTTGAGAGTTTCAGTTGACTAATATTGAATATTGTAAGATTTATTGGAATTAGAATGTTAAAAAGTATTATAGCTTTTACCAAATAAAATCTTTTATTAAAACGCTTGAACCACGGTCATTTGATACCGAAGTATGGATGGCTGATCGCTACTCCTTGTGCTACCAAATGAAATATGAGTAGGCTTACCAAATTTTACTTATGTAAAATAAAATACTATTGCTTTGAAAGCAGTATTTTTAAGTACACAGAATTAATGGTATTTAGAAAATAATTATCAGTAACAAAATTTATCAACTTTAGACATGAAAGTATTCTAATGAGTTTAGCATAAAGGCATCATAACATTGAGAACTTCAATTTTCAGAACGTATGATACTGGTGGATATAGTTGACTAGATAATGACAAGTAACAAAACTACATTGTTATAGATGAACTTAGAAAATTGAACAGCCAGTCAGACGATGTTCAAAAATCCGAATACAAATGGTGAGTACTTGTGATGTCCAGAACATCATAACATAGAAAGAGAGTTCAATAAAGGCGCCAAACTAAGATCTTACGGAATGCATACGGAAGATCATGTCCATACTTGTAGAAGCATCAGGATTCAGGACCAATAAATTCACAATCCACATCACAGGACCAAATCAATACTGTTGCTAAGTCCCTGGAAAAGATACATCAAAATGATGAAGTCAGACCCTTTGAAACCTTTAATTAATATATCTTGTCACCAGCAATTTATCAATTGAACACCTTTTGACTGTGGTTTATAATGTAGCTGGTTGCTGCCCTAAAGGTCGACAACGTCATATTAGATGCACCCTTCTTACCGACTCCCTAAAAATGCAAACATGAGAACCTAGCTGTGGTTTGAGGCCTGAATGGTGCGCACCTCCTCATCTATCTTCCCTTTTTTCTTCAGCTTCGACCTATGAGCAATGTAAGGCTTGAGGAATCCTTTTTGCAACCTCACCATTTGGCCTAATGCTCCGACTACCAGCCTCTCAGCCTCAATGCCAACACCATCCTGTTCAACCACACTCAAAACCCGAGTCACCGGCTTAGCCGTGCTAACACACCCCAAGTATGGTTCTTTCCTCAAAATCAACTCCGAATCATAGATTTTAGTGGAGGTTTGGATAAGGGTTTTGGGGAGGAGTGAGCAGAGGCAGACGGTGCAGATGGATCGGCGAGCAGATACATCGATGTGTGAATCAAAGATTGATTCCCACTGCTCCAATTCCGATTCCATCCTGTGTTAGGGTTTTCAAGGGTTCCAGTTGGTTTCGATTTCAAAATCTGGGGTTTGATTTACACATTGTCACTATGAAAAGAGTATTTTTTTAAATTCCATTATTGATATTGAATTTAGATTTAAAATTTAAATGTTGTTTGTTTGGTGAACTTTTATTATTGATAAAGTATTATTACAGTTAAAGACGTAAATCAAGGAGATGGTATATTTTTCTGAAATTAACGAGTTATTGATTGATCAACGTCAACTTTTTGGCATTATTCGGAATCAATGAGTTTATGACACATATCGTTCTTGTTTGCCCACGGGCGCATTAAATCGATATCTGTTTCCATCTGAAATTACAATTAAACCACTCCGAACAAAAAGGAGAGCAGCCATAGAGGCAACATCCCTAAATAAAGCTGAGTTTTAAAGAGATTTGTTGATTGGCGGAGGGATAATATCAATTTGCAGAGGCTAATAAGATATATTCCACACCGACTGGATGTTATCTTTGTGTGAAATGGTGATTACTACGACAAAGATGTTGATATTGTTTCCTATTTCGGAGAATTCATATATGATGATTATGTTGATGATATAGATAGCGATGATGATGAGAGTGATATTGCTTGTTGTTTCGTAGAATCCATATATGATGATTATGACTAGGACAGAGTTGATACTACTCTGAGTTCAGGTATCCCTATTTACGATAATTATTACAATGATGTGGTTGATATGCTAATGTTGAAAAGATTTAGAAGAGTATGTGATTGAAATTATCAATATTATTTTACTAATTCGACATACTATTTTGACATGTTAGGATTATTATTTTAAGAGTATTCATGATTCTATTTAGTTATGTAAAAAATGATGTGGCTCAATTAATATTTTAAGATTACGTAAATTTATTTTCATTGTTTTGTTAAACAACTTTTTGTATATCAAAGTTTAGGTTTTTTCTTTTATATTGTCTTACATATCAATTTACTGTTATTATGCAAAATTATTAAATTATTAATTTATTTATCGTCAATTTTTCGACATCTTTTTTGATACACGTTATCTAGTTTTTTTGTTTTTTTTGAAAACCAAGAACAACAACTGGCAAGAGGGCTTAAAGACCTCGACATCAACTCCTAGAAATCTAGGAATACAATCTAGGTTGTTGAAAGACATCTTCGAATGATATGAGTACTTCGCCAAGGTGTCTGCTGCAACATTAGCCTCACGCCTGACAACAATTAAGCACCAGTTCTTGTGTGATAATAAAAGCTTCATACAATCAGCATACCAAGATCCAATACTGTTTTCTGAGTACTTCCCCAAAACTATACAATTATAAACATGGATGCAGTCAGTCTCAATAATAACATCCTCATATGAGTTCAACTCGTATGGTGAAGAACATGGGATAAGTAGGCAACTGACATCACTAGATACTTCCCAACAAAATAGTGTTGTTGAGAGAAGAAATCATTCAATTCTTTCGATAGCGAAGTGTTTTTCGAAGAGTCTAACTGTTGAATAGTGAAGAACGTCAGTTGACAAGTTGTCCCACATCGAGTAGTTGGATGGTAATTGCAAAGTATATATTCGTTCATAAACCATGACCTTTAAGTCGACTTTTTGAGTCAAACTAGGTATTGTTTCAGTGTATGCTTGCAATTTATCAAAGACACGCCTCGAAAGTTCAGCGGAAAGCGATAGTGACGTGTGCAATTTAGATGATAGATATTCCAAACACGCAACTCAAAAGAATTTATAGAACTAGGGGTGACCTAGTGTCGAACCCAAGGGAACAGTGGAGTCAAGTTATATTTCAAACTCGATTACTAGATTTTAGTACTTAGCACTAGCTTTCAATTTAGTTCTAAAGTGTTTTATTTATTTCGAAGGCAATATTATTATTCTAAAGGCAATCTTAAGGCAATATTTAAAGAAAAGGTTTCGTTATCAAATATTAAAAACTATGACAAGGATGAGAATCCTCCACTAATACTTATAGTTTCACTCGAACAAGATATATAAATACTCACTCTCGAATGTTGATTTATATTATAGTTATGAATTTCCTTCTTGATGACAATTTAATAGAACGTATAGTTATATGATAATATAAATCCTCACTCCGAATGTTGGATTTATATTATAGAATTTAGACTGAGTAGCATTAGCATACGAATCCTCACTCCGAATGTTGGATTCGCACGTAAACATCTACTCAACTAGCTATTCCTCACTCTCGAATGTTGGAATTTCACTAGTCTGTCTAAATACGCTTATTAATACATTCATGCACCAAATATACTCGCTGCTCCCGCTTTGCTAATATACTCGATCTAATGGTTGTATTGATTCCTAAATATCTAAGTTCACCTCCGGTCCTTCCCTAGATATACTACTCCGACCTACTTCTAGATGTTTTGTCAGGACACCTATTTATGAAGATTAAGCTCGGGTATGATTCAACACACGCAATTGTCATACAAGAATTGATTCATATAAATTAAATAATCATGTTCTAGTTATTCATAAGCATTAGAGATTCATCAAATCCTCATCATAAGGAAACTACTCACTCATCTCGAGTGATAATGCAAACATGTTCAAACGATTAAAGTAAAACGATTGTAAATAAAACAAGAGTAAAGTTTAGAAATTCTCAGTGATTGATGATCCACGGTCGAGCTCCAAAGCTGCTGCTATTCTCCTCGTTATCTCGAGTACAAAATCTGGTTGTATAATCTTCAATAATTCAATCGGTATCTTGAGCTCTCTCGGCTCCTTCTTCTTCACTTGGTTTACTCGACTAGATCAATCACTTTATTATTTCAGCCCCCTTAGGTAGCTCGGGCAGCAGCAGCCAACCTTCTTCAATGTCTTGTGATGCTTATATAGTGTAGTCATCAAGGGTCGAGTGACTTGAAAGTCTTGCTTTAACTCCTCATAAATGGCCGAGTAAATGGAGTTAAGCTTATCTTCTTGCATTTAAATCGAGTGGAATGAAAGGTTTCTTATCTTCATGTATAAATCTTGTATTAATCTCGAGTTAATGAGATAATCCATACGAAGGGTCTTGGTCACGTGACAACTTGCTCGAGCAGTGTATTTACTCGGTCGAGTAACTTGAGTCTTGGCTGTTTTGCTCGAGTAAGGTACTTTAGTGCACTCGGTCTAAGAATTGCAGAAATGCTTCAAATTACGTCTGATTTAGGCCGAATTCACGTGCTTTTCCTCATATTTCCATTTGTGCTCCTTCGTAAAGTGTAAACCGTGCTTTTGACCTGAAACATCAATCAAAGTATCAAAAGTAATATATTTTACGTTATAATCATATGAAATAAGCATGAAAGTAGGGGCTTAAAATAGACATTTCTAACACTGATCAAAATACCCCACACTTAATCCTTGTTCGTCCCGAACAAGCATTAAGCTTATTTCTTACTCCTGAGATTTCTAAAGTTAATTCTAATCCTAGTTCACTGTCGTAGAAAATCACGAATGCATTTAGCATATGCATTAAGCCTTTAAACCTCTAGGCTGCCCTAGCGGACGAGTTTTAGTCTCGTGAGAGTTTTCAGATAACGGAATACTCACAAATCCTGCACATCATCCATTCATCGTATTCATTTACATAGCTAGTCAATTCAACAAACATTCTTTTGCATTATTCTTTAATCATAAACACTTCAAAGTATAGCTGATCATTCATGGCATGAGAAATATTGAAAATCACTTCAAATCACGATAGTCATAAATTTCAACGTAACTCGAGCAATAAGAAACTAACCTTGATTTGTCCTTTCTCTCCATTCCCAACTTACACCGAAAATCACAAAGTAAAACACAATTTCAAGAGGAGTTTCACCGAACCAATCACCTATGCTAGCAAGGGCTAGTCCATAAGGTCAAGGTCAAGAATTCTTGCCCAAGAATTAGACTACACGTCGTAATCCATAAGAGTAGAGGAATTCCGGATGATTACCACATATTTCATGAATTTTTCTCTCAAAAGCATGTCATGCCTACGTACATAAGTACAAGGATCGTCCCTAAGCAATTCTCATGGTTATCACTCGACAGCTTCACTCGAGTCGCAACATTATTTAGGCAAAGCAAGGACTTAAGTGGGGAAACGATATATTTTTTTTATTATTTTTTTTTTCTTTTTTTTTATCAAAGCAAATACTTTCAAGGGGGAACTTACTTCCTAACCCTCGGCAAATGTTTTTTGTTTTTTGTCAAAGCAGATACTTTCAAGGGGGAAATAAATTTTATTTTCTTTCCTAACCCTCGGCAAATGCTCGACTTTATCGGATAACCCCACACTTAAGACTTGACTAGATGCCAAAATATTAACTCGAGTGTTACAACAAATGCACCATATATTACGAGATATGCTTAAGTCACCTAAAGGCAATACAATAGCTTTATGAAATATTATCCATGTTTCGTTCAAAAATTTCCTCTATGAAATTGGATAAAACTTTGCTTTTCTCAAGGTGTCATGTCAAAAATTTCTAAGAAAAATCAAACTAGGCAAGCTCTTATGTTAAGTCACAAGAAATAAATTTTCTATCATGAAAGTCGTTCAATTCAAAAAATTTCAATTCATGAGTTTCTCAGCAAACATTTTTAATCTAAGTGCTCGATCTTGTTTAGCATGTTTAATTGACATTTTTCAACGTGTTTTCATTAAAATAGTAGGATGTATGCAAATTTTTGAACAGTATGCAATGTATATATCATGAAAATTTGTAGGGTTAATTACGAAAAACCACCCTCATAATAGGCCATATTCCACGCCACCACCCTTATATTGCAATATTACATTCGACCACCCGTATAATTACTAACGTTCCAAAACAACCACCTATCACTGTTCCGTCAAATTTTCCGTTAAATATATTAAAATTTTAATATATTAATAATATTTTCATTACAATACACCACCTCTATAATAAATATGTGTCCACTTCACCACTTTTATAATCAATTTGGTTTCCATTTAACCACCTCTCCGTTAACTGTCGTTAACTGAGGTGGTTCTTTGGAAATATTAGTAATTATAAAGGTGGTCGAATGTAATATTATAATATAGAGGTGATGGCGTGGAATATGACCTATTATGCGGATGGTCATCTGTAATTAACCCAAAGTATGCATACTACTCCCCACCCCACACTTAAAAATTTGCTTAGTCCCTAAGCAATAAATTAAGATTAAGGTGTAGAGATACTTAGCTGGTTGTCGAGTATTTTGATCTTGACATTCTTCTTCGTATCTTGACTTTCCAAAGCGCTGCACATCTATCATTCTTGCAATGCTAACAAAGATTTCTCATTATATAGCAAACAAAGCAAAATATGATAGATAAGTAATTTAAAATGTTCAAACAAGTGCAAACGTCAAGTACTCGATCAATCTGTTTTCTAGTTGTGAAAGTTTGTTGTTATCGGTTGTTTTGGTTGTTTGTTTGGGAGATATCGGGTGTTTCAAGGATTCGGAAGTTGTTTTATTATCAGACCTATTCGTTGTCTCCTACGTTATCTTCTGCATCTACGAATTCTTCATCATCTTGAATGGTTTCTTCGGTCGAGTGATGCAATGTAGGTCTAGGTGGTGATCGGTATCCTTCACACGAGGTGTGAGTGAACAATGTCTTCATCATTTCTCCTTGCCAAATAGCCATGTCGGTATACCAACTAGTGATGTCCCTTTGCCATGCAATAATATTCTAGAATTCTTTAAAAGCTCATCAAGGGAATTGGTTTCGGGTGGTGATGAGTCGTGATGAATATCATCTTTTTCCTCGTCTTCGGGTAAGACAATAATATCTCCTCCGCTGAGTTTTATCTTCTTAACAAGTCCACGACTTATTAGCTCGACCTCTCCTAGTACTTGTTTCGGCAATGCCTTTCTTGGGTCGAGTGAAAATCCTACATGCTTAGCTAGCATGGTAACAAAATGTCCTCCACCAATATATAATCCTTTGAATGACCTTAAGAGACATTCTTCAAGTGTTCGAGTGATGCAAGTGAGCACATCGAACGGAAGATCCTCGTGCATACAACATATTATATCCAAATCATCCTTGTTCACGAATCTTCCCTTATCACTACGAAGGTATAGGCAAGTAGCTATAAGACGATGTATAAACTTCCATTCCGAACTTTTAATCTTTGTAGCCGTGCTACCCGACTTATAATCCATATTACCGTTTGTGATTTCTCTCCAAACTATGTTCCTCATATTCTTAGTGATCGGTAAACATGGTTCGCAATGCTCCAAACCAAATGCAATTCTTAATTCATCACTAGAGAGAACAAAGTCCTTGTTTCCCAAACGAAATTTCCATTCTTTCACAACTTCTATCTTGTGTCCTCTTAACTCGACCACTTCCATTTGGTCTTAAGTGAATAAATAAACTCGGTCGAGTTAGGGTTTGTTTTGTGTAGTTGGGCTAGGTTTTGTTTAATGTT